>JAWDGP010007709.1:72500-92477 GCA_033675545.1 Elysia crispata | reverse complement strand
TCTCTCCCTCCGACTCACTCTTTCTCTTTATTTCTCTCTATTTTTTTCACCACTCTCTTTCTCTTTCTCGTTCTCTCTCTGCCACTCTTTATCTTTATCTGTCTCTCTTTCTCTCCCTCTTTCTCTGTCTGTCTGTCTGTCTGTCTGTCTGTCTGTCTCTCTCTCTCTCTCTCTCTGTGTCTCTCTCTCTCTCTCTCTCTCTCTCTCTCTCTCTCTCTCTCTCTATCTCTCTCTTTCTCTCTCTTTATCTCCTCCCCCCTCTCTTCATCTCTCTCATTTTGCCCACCTCCAGATTCGCCTGGGGTTTTTGAGCTTGGGTTTCTCTATCGCTTTTGGCGCCATGTTTTCTAAAACCTGGAGAGTGCATCGTATCATGGCCAAGAAAACAACTGCCGGGATTTCCATGGTAACGTACCTTTTGTAAAACACTATATAATCTAGGTGCTCTGTTTTATATGTGTTGCGCACTATAGTATATCTGTTATGTATCTGTACACAGCAGTACGCCTATGGTTATGAAAGTGCTAGGATTTCAAAGTTCCTAGAAACACTACTCATTCAAATAAGGCTTTAGGTTAATAGATAGAAAAGTCGCAGCAGTGCTTTAGTTATAACAGTGGTAGTAAAAGTATAAGAGGCTTTGGTATGGGAGTAGCAGTAATTGAAAGATGGAGCAGTGAAAACGGTAGTAGAAGCTGCAGCAGCAGTGGTGGTAGAAGTAGTAGTAGTAGTAGTAGTAGTAGTAGTAGTAGTAGTAGTAGTAGTAGTAGTAGTAGTAGTAGTAGAAGTAGTAGTAGTGGCAGTAGTAGCAGAAGCAGCAGCAACAGCAGCAGTAGCAGCAGCAGCAGCAGCAGTAGTAGTAGTAGTAGAAGTAGTAGTAGTAGTAGTAGTAGTAGTAGTAGTAGTAGTAGTAGTAGTAGTAGTAGTAGTAGTAGTAGTAGTAGTAGTAGTAGTAGTAGTAGTAGTAATATTAGTTGCAGTAGTGATTGTGATTTATTTTTATTTTTCTAAATATCATTACAAGTCTAAATTTGACACATTTTTTTCTGGTGTCACTGTCGCTGCTTTGTTACTGTCGAAAAAGATGCGAGACATCCACCTCGCTGGCCGCATCCTTGCTCTGGTTGCCCTGGACATCATGTTTATCATCGTGTGGATCAGCATTGACCCGCTTAGGATGTCCGTCACGGAACTTAACAAACAGGTCAGTCTAAAATCTCTAACATTGTCCTGCTCTAGATGTCGGTCATGGAGCTTAATTCACAGGTCAGTCTCCCTAGCAATGACCCGTTTCAGATGACTGTCACGGGGCTTAACACACAGGCCAGTTTAAACTCCTAAGCATTGACCCGTAAACATTTCTGTTTCGGAGCTTTCACGCATGCCAGTTTAAACTCCCTAGCAATGACCCGATATTCAGATGTCTGTCATGGAGCTTAACACACAGGCCAGTTTAAACTCTCTAGCATCGACCCGTTACAGATGTCTGTCATGGAGCTTAACACACAGGCCAGCTTAAACTCTCTAGCATCGACCCGTTACAGATGTCTGTCATGGAGCTTAACACACAGGCCAGTTTAAACTCTCTAGCATCGACCCGTTACAGATGTCTGTCATGGAGCTTAACACACAGGCCAGTTTAAACTCTCTAGCATCGACCCGTTACAGATGTCTGTCATGGAGCTTAACACACAGGCCAGTTTAAACTCTCTAGCATCGACCTGTTACACATGTCTGTTATGGGACTTAACACACAGGCCAGCTTAAACTCTCTAGCATCGACCCTTTACACATGTCTGTCATGGGACTTAACATACATGTGAGTTTAGTCCCTTAGCTCCTTAGCATTGACCCGTAACAAATGTCGGTCGGTCACGGAGCTTAACACACAGATCAGTCAAGACTCCCATGATTCTATGAGAGTAATAATAATCTTGTGTAAAAAGTCGATTCCCATTACTTTATTCAACTCTGGTGGAAATAAAACCAGAGGCGCTCTTCCTGCTTAGATTCTGCACAGTATCGTCATGTATGTTGGGGAAAAAAGTTGGAAGTATGATGTATCTTTAGGTGGCAAAATTCCGCGAAGAGTGAATATATACTGATTTTTTAAAATGGAAATTTGTTTCCTTTAAACGGATGTTAAAACACAAGCGGTAATCAAAAACCGTGACGCTCTTGATGTCCTGTGTTTTTTAATCACCAGTTCATTACAAAGTTCTTAAAAAGTCATCCGGAATATTCTATACACTGTAAATTCAGACTCCTATTTTCATTACCTGTGAAACAATACTTGCTTTTTTTTTGTTTTCTATGAAAAACGCCAATGGTAGACTTGTAACTTAACTACTCACTTTCCTTGAGTGAACTCTTCACCACATTTGAAAGAACCAAAACAAAAAACAAAAAAAAACCTGACCTTATTTAACGTAAAAATTTACAAATTGAATTATATCTAGTAAAAACTATACAAATGTAATCAAGCATAATTCATACGTCTGTCATTTGATGCCATCAGGTCGATGTCGACGATGATGACCATTACGTCATTCCATTGGTCAGCACGTGCGTGTCTGATTACGAGCGTGAGTATAGTTTCTAGTAATGTCATGTGACCTCCAACCTCAAGGTTGTGTCTACTGTCCAGTTGAAAATCTCTTGGGTTTTTGTCAGCTTTATATAACTGGGTTTTTTAATATTTTATGTCTATTTCATCATTTCAGCTTTGATTGTATTTAATACAATCATCAGTTACATAAAATTTTTCTTTATCGTCATAAGCGTTATCAGCAGTTTTTTTTCATTATTGCTTTTGTTGTTGTTAATGTTGTTGTTGTTGTTGTTGTTGTTGTTGTTGTTGTTGTTGTTGTTGTTGTTGTTGTTGTTGTTGTTGTTGTTATTATTATTATTATTATTATTATTATTATTATTATTATTGTTATTATCCTCATCATCATCATCATCATCATCATGATCATCATCATCATCAATAGTACCACCACTTCAGCACCCTTTCCTTAGGAGCTCAGTCATTACTAATAAATATCATTTTGAAATATTGTTTTCGCCGCCATGGAAGCTCTTGCTGTGGAGCCGCTGTTACTGTTAATGTTAAAACGAGCAATGCTATAATATAAACCATGCACTTGTTTATCTGATTGTTTGTTATTTCTTGCTCTCCACGCATGTCAATGGCCTCTGATTATTTCTTCCCGTGTGCAGTGTACTGGGTGGGCGCGATGCTGGTCTACAAGGGCGTCCTCCTCTTCTTCGGTATCTTCTTGGCGTGGGAGACCAGAGGGATTCGAGTAGACGCTCTGAACGATAGCAGGTGAGGCGTCAGCTTCTATCTAGGCCTGCCCCATTGCGGTCTTCATCAGCATTTTTGTTCATGATCATCAAAACGCCCTTTAAAGTAATAAGATATATAAATATAAAAAAAAAAAACAGGTCGAATCACTGACACATATCAATGAAAGAGAGAGAGAGAGAGAGAGAGAGAGAGAGAGAGAGAGAGAGAGAGAGAGAGAGAGAGAGAGAGAGAGAGAGAGAGAGAGAGAGAGAGAGAGAGAGAGAGAGAGAGAGAGAGAGAAATTGAGATGAGCCCTGTGAGAAAAGAAAAGTCGAACTTCAAGACGAAAGAGGAAAAGGCAAAGAAAATCAGTTCTTCTGTCCGCAATACCCTCATGCCCCCCTCCCCCTCTCCTAAATCCCTTGTTCTCTCAACCCCCTCTCACCCATCGATTTCCCCCAACAATCGCCCGAAATCTACGTGTCGTTCTGACCCCCACTAACCGCTCCACCAGACTCATCGGCCTGTGCGTGTACAACGTGGCTGTCATCTGCAGCATCGTGGTCCCTCTCAGCTTCATCCTGGGCGACGAGTACCTGGGCGGTCGCTACATTATCAAGTCTCTGTTCCTCATCCTCTGTACGACGGTCACACAGTGCATCGTGTTCCTGCCGAAAGTAAGCGAACGTAGAGTGTTCCTGCCGAAAGTAAGCGAACGTAGAGTGTTCCTGCCGAAAGTAAGCGAACGTAGAGTGTTCCTGCTGAAGGTAACCGAACGTAGAGTGTTCCTGCTGAAAGTAAGCGAACTTACAGTGTTCCTGTCAAAAGTAAGCAAACGTAGTGTGTTCCTGCCGAAAGTAAGCGAACGTAGTGTGTTCCTGCCGAAAGTAAGCAAACGTAGTGTGTTCCTGCCGAAAGTAAGCGAACGTAGAGTGTTCCTGCTGAAAGTAAGCGCCCATAGTGTGTTCTTGTAAAAAGCAAGCGCCCATAGAGTCTATTTAACGGTCCCTCTGTGTTTCCGTTTTTCTCCTTTATCCTTCTATATTTTTGTCTCTCTTCCATTCATTTTTATGTCTCTTACCTCTAAGTTTTCAGTGTATATATTTCTTTGCATCATTCTTTTTGCTGTGTGTCACCCTCCCTCTTTCTGTGTCTCTATCTTTTTGTGTTTCAACTACTTCCAACCTCTTCTGTAGACTTATCTGTCTTAATTTTTTTTATTTTTTTCACGCCAAATTTCAGTCGCTTTGTACTGACATTGCATAGTTTCGTCTTCAAATACTAGCTCAGCCTATCATCTATGTTCTAGCATGTTCAGATCTAACCAGATAGCTCGTCTTGACGTTAACAAAAACAATAGGTCTGAGAGTTTCAAAGACATTGATTTTAGGCTTGGTTTTTAGGACTTAAAATAAGAAATTTCAACAAAGAAAGTCGTGCGCGTAAATAAATAATTATAAAAAGTTTTACCTACATGCATGTTTCGAACACTATTTCTGAACTCTCTTCAAACGAGTTGCTCTACAATTTATCATTCTTCATTTATACCCACTACCCGTGTTCTAAACGTACAGATCTACTGTGTATACCGAGACCCGACAGGCGATGTGGATATCCGGTTCCAGACCAACCCGAATGGACCGACAACCGGAACCTTTCACTCCTCCAAAGTTTTGCCGCTGAAGACATTGACGGAGAACATATCAATCCAGAGGAGGCTCGAGAAACTGCTAAAAGAGGTACCGCAAACTTCCTTATTTGTACCCCAGACCTTGTCAGTTGTTTTGTTCTTTTTTACTTCGTTATATCTTGTCCTTAAAATATTCCCTTTAACATTTTTTTTCTTTTACTTTCTTTGCCACGTTGCATTTCTCATTTTGCGGTCTGTGGGACAGAAAGATTTTCTTACCGCTTTTAATTGATAATCTATTCTTTTTTATCAATATAAATTTTGAATTTCTTTGTGTCAAATGGGTGTCCAAGGGAAGCTAGTCTGTATACAGTTATCGGCTATAAAACATTGGGTTTAAATAATGTCAGCGAAACAATCTCTCTATCTATCCAAGCCATTGTTGCATTGACTTTCTCTCTCTCTCTCTCTCTCTCTCTCTCTCTCTCTCTCTCTCTCTCTCTCTCTCTCTCTCTCTCTCTCTCTCAAAATAATAATCAAAGAGACGACGTTCTCAAATTGTTTTCTTATCGAAAGCACAAATAGACTTTCGTATTATTTGTTCCCTGCTTTAAACTATATAACGGTTGGAAAATTTGAGACATAAAAGACAGAAATATTTTGAAAATGCGACCAACCTTTAGTTTCGATCAACCCGTTACTTTGCGAGTGGCGGGTTTTGAAAACTACGCATGTCAGCTGTATTAGGGCTAATAACACTCAGCTCTCAATTTAGAAAATTAGAAACGTAAAAAATGTACTCGCAACGTGATCAGTATTTTATTCGTTGTCACTTCCGGAATTCCGCAGAAAGAACAGAGGATTGCAGAGCTCGAGAGTTATCTCCCGCAGACGTCAGAGAGCGGAAACTCGGTTATGTTGGCCAGGAACTCGGTTCCTACGGGTGCAAAAATTACCAGCCAGCCCGGCATTTCTGCTTACACGGACGCTTAGTACAACATTGAGGATGAAGGACGTGTTAGACCTTTGGCATTATCTGAACATGTTTATTTTTCTGTAAATTTGTGTTTGTATGAAAAGAAAAGAAAAAAGAATGAGGGAGAGGGGGGAGAGAGAGAGAGAGAGAGAGAGAGAGAGAGAGAGAGAGAGAGAGAGAGAGAGAGAGAGAGAGAGAGAGAGAGAGAGAGAGGGGAGAGAGACATACAGACAGACAGACAGACAGAGTAGAAGAAAGAGTGAAATAGAATGTTGTAAAGGGACAAAGTATACTTTTGTCAATTCCTCTCACATCTTTTAACTATGGCCAATGAAACATTTCAATCAAAAATAGCCTGGCATTGTCCATTGTGGCAACGTATACGCTTTTATCATAAAAAGAGTAATTCGGAAAAAAAGAAGATATTTTTCAGTATTACATCTGAACATCCATTGGTCTCAATGTTATTCTCATGTTCGTAAAACTGTTGATATCTTTAAAATGCCTCTTTTATATCTGAAAATAATCCATGTTACTTGTTGTATCCGTATTTGTACTTAATACCAATCCTTTTTTTTTTTTCTTACAAGTTTCATTAAACATCTTTAATCATCTCCACAACTGGCCACTTTTTGACTTTTTTCATTCTTCTAAAGGCCTCTTACAAACTCTACATATATAAATAAATACATAATATATATTTGTGTGTGTGTCAGGTAGGTCCCATCCTTGAATCGATGGCCTGGCCAAGCAAGTAACGATAACCCATTGAAGCGGCCTAACTAAGATTAGCAACAATAACCCCGTCCATTACTAACTCCAATGCAAAGGTCATAAATCATTTGCTGTAGCTCCACAAAGGCTCGATACGGCAGAATGATCTAGACGTCGAAATCCTTGAACTAGAAGCTCATCCTTCTAGAGCACGGATGTCCCTAGGAGTTTAAAAACGATAATTGTAATGTTTTAGGAATGCTCTGCTCAGAATGGTCGATGTCTGCTTATTTTACTTATAAACTACTCTGTTTTGTAACTCTGCTAAAAAAAAAAATAATGGAAATAATTCATTTTGGCTTACGAAAAAGTTTTTTTACTGCTCGAGCTGGTCTTTTTTATTTTTTTTTTGCGGCTGTATGTACTCTTTTTTTTATTGTTATTTGTTAATTTTAGTTGATTTTGTTGGTTTCACATACCACATTTTTTTTTAAAATAACGACTTCATCAGCTACAAAAGAGGTGTAATGAATATTGATGTACAAAAAAAAAAAAAGAAAAGAAACCACATGAAATATATTTTAAAAAATATTTCCACTTGAACACAGAGATAAAAATTTTTGGTTGCAATAGAATCGTGAAGGAAAAAAATACTAATAAAAAAAATCAATTTTGGAGATTTGTCAAGGGAAGTAATCTATCAGCGCAAAAAGTAATTACTGGTTAATTCCCTTTGACCTAATCTGTTATTGAACCTGTTTGGCGACACCAAATATTAATCTGGTGGTCGAATTCTGCTGTCCATTAGTCACATGCAGTTTAAAATAATTCGATTCTGAAAGGATTTTCACTAGAATATTTTGATTAGTCACATGCAGTTTAAAATAATTCGATTCTGAAAGGATTTTCACTAGAATATTTTGATTAGTCACATGCAGTTTAAAATAATTCGATTCTGAAAGGATTTTCACTAGAATATTTTGATTAGTCACATGCAGTTTAAAATAATTCGATTCTGAAAGGATTTTCACTAGAATATTTTGATTAGTCACATGCAGTTTAAAATAATTCGATTCTGAAAGGATTTTCACTAGAATATTTTGATTAGTCACATGCAGTTTAAAATAATTCGATTCTGAAAGGATTTTCACTAGAATATTTTGATGGGTATGATCGCATCATACATATAATAAGTTTGTTTGAATTTTCAGACCGTATTTCAAGCTCGATCTTCTTTGGTGTGTGTGTCCTGAGGAGAAAAGGCTTAGCTGCAAAAAAATTATCAAAATGTTCAATTGTATTCCGACATATTTAATTTGTACTAAAAACTAGCATCTACTTACGCCATAAACAAATTATTTTTTATTTGTTGTACTTACAAAGGATTTTAATCCACACAGATCATTCATCAACACTATATCCCTACTCAAGATAATCTGCATTATATTGTGATAGCCTTACCAGAGGCATCAGAAATAACCAGCCTCATGGGAATGCTTATTTCCCTATAACTAAAGGAATGTGCTAAGTGAAGCTTTGAGTAAATACAATTACAAGAAATAATTTTGAAAACTATGAAGATATCTTTAATACAAGTTGAGTAAATGTATATATATAATTATATTCTGATAAATTTGTTTATGATTTCTTTGTCTCTTTAATTATTATTATTATTATTATTATTATTATTATTATTATTTTTATTATTATCATTATCATCATCACGCTTTGCATTGTGTGTAAAGAGAGTCAAGTCATTTTAGGGTACACGTACTTATTAAAAGGACAGGTTGAAATTTTTCAGGGAAAAAATCAAACATTATGAGAAAAAAATAAACTTCATCTGGCTTTTTCAACTGATCCAAAACATGAAAAAGATGCTCTTTCACAAAATTTAAGCCATAAAGAAGCCAAATTTTAGAATCAATATTTAATGTCAGTTTTCTTTTTACTAAATAAGACAAAACAAATCAAAAACATTGCAATAAAAACTAGAAATTTGCCATTTGCTGCAAAATGATGATAGAATCATAGAAAAATATGAAGTTTAAGCGCCAAATTATTTTTCTCACAATAAAAACAATGGAATTTCAGAGAACTTGGATTATTAATTACATACATAATCACATAAAACATACAATATATTTCATGACACAAGTATAATATCCTAACACAGGCCCACTTTACTTATACTCATCACAGCCATTATAGTTTTCTTTAAATATGTCAAAGCTTACAAACAAAGAAAAAGACAAAATTATCAAACATTTCATTATTATAGGTAGCAACACACAAAAAGCAGTCTTATATGAAATGCAACATTCCACACAGAGCCAAATGCACATATACCTATGCGTTTTTTGTTGTTTTTTTTTTTTAATTGGAAGAAACTGGTGAAATGTTTCACAACACACATCTTCTCTTTCTTAATACATGTATACTTTTCACAAGCATATTTGCATTTCATATTCAACTTTTTGAAAATGTTCTGAAGCTTAAAGGTAGTGGACAAAAGTATTTTAATCCCCAGCCCTTACAAACAACCAGGGTTTATTTTATGAACTGTTTCAACTGATGGGAATGGTCTAGAACCACTGCTCTTGTTTCTTTGGGGAACCTGATGAGTG
Source organism: Elysia crispata (assembly GCA_033675545.1). NCBI lineage: Eukaryota > Metazoa > Mollusca > Gastropoda > Plakobranchidae > Elysia > Elysia crispata. The sequence goes on along the minus strand of JAWDGP010007709.1, from coordinate 83,238 downwards.
AGATACTTTCTTACATAACAGCAGTAGGTCTGTTGAAGGCTGCTTACATCCAATAATTCATACAAACAACAAACTTGCGCCAACTGACAACAAACTTGTACCAACCGACAAAAATCATACACCCAGTGCTTTGGTTTACCAATATAAAAAATTAAGGCATTCAAGACAGAAAACTAGTATCAAAATTATTTTAAATGCCAAATTGTAAACAATACTGCGCTTGTCCAAATGCAAGTAATTCCTGCTGAAGTTTTAGCAAGGATCGTGCAGCTATGACCCATCCTAGTTATGGCTGCCAATCAAACACAGCCCCAATGGCAAGAAACACCCTTACATGGGTTTCATAAATCCTTGCCAATTTATGGAAAGCATCGGTAGAATAAGCTGCAGATAATTGATAAACAAGAACTTTTCAAAATAATCTCAATAAAAACTTAGATTGTCTCAAAAGCAGGTTTATACTGTTAACCTTTCCACATCCCACATGCCCTATGTATTTCATCCAAACGCAGGAATGTATGGGTACAAATTCCAAAAGAATGCATCCTGTTACGTAATAGAGGTAATCAGTCAACACGCTCATGTGAGCTACGGTCAAAGAGTGATCTAACAATCACAGGTGTGAAATACTCTAAATCAGCCTGTGCATGATGCGCAACACAAAATATATGTAGGGGAGGATGTCTTTGTTATAGAACATATTGAGTTCAAGTTAAGCACCGATAGATAATAAAATTTTTCCTTTGTTCTCTATACATGTGTGGAGAAGCTTGAATAGAAAGGTGAACCCAGAAATGCAGACTTTTTAATTTAGCCATCGGGTTCTTGACTAGAGCAAAGTTATGAAAATAAAAAAAAAATTTTTAAATACGTGCCTCAGAGTCGGTAACTAATGGTAATACATTTGATTCAGGCCAATCAAACTAAACAGCTTGGTTAATACAAACCTGGCATAAAATGCGTAACATGTGCACTTTATCAAAATTTTTTTTCATATATTTGTATTTCTTTTCCACTGGCTATTTGAGGGCAGCTAATGAAATTTATTCCCTCTAGTAATGATATGTCATATCATATATAATATATTTATGACCTGATACCATGCTCCATTATTCTAAGAAGTAAGGGACAGCCTTTGAGGTGCACAGAACTGGTGAGACAAATTTACGATTTACATGTTATTACTTGTAGAATAAGCTTCGATTTAACGGAATAAGTTTTACAAAGGATATGTGTTTATATACATATTCTATGCTATTTGCCCAACTAATGTTTGCCATAATACTTCGAGCATGAAAAAAATTTCAATCAATGACAAACAAATTACATACAATAATTTTTAGAACAAAATTAATCATAACAATATGTTTTGATGAAGTAAACTGTAAGTGTACATATCCTAAACTATTTACAAAAAAAAATGCCTTCATTTTTTTTTTAAATTGAACGATTTCAAGTCCGCGGTATTCATTCCGCAAAAATAAAAAAAAAGTTGGCACATTAAAAAGAATTACAGCTTGGTGCATATAAATCTAATTTAAGTACACAAAGCACAACAGCAACAGTAAACATTCAGGTGAGATATAATAAGTACACTATGTGTCATGCACAGGTTTATAGAGTAAAAAATTAGTTTTCAAAATAGTGCTTATATTAAAAAAAAATTTTAACAAAAAAAATTATGGCAAGCTTAGGATATCTAGTTGTGACACCTCCTGTCTTGATAATATTGCACTAGCTTCAGATATTTGGCCTATCTCTATGTTAACACCATCACAAAATGTGAGATGCACAATTACACAACATCAAATCAATGAATCTGAAGACAGAACCTTCACCAGCTATTCAATCCATATTACAAACTGAACAAGCAAAGAGCAGAGGCTACCTTATACACAGTAATGTTAAACACTGCACAGGCTCGAAGAAGATCTAGGATGTGGTTTTTGTTATTTTCATGTTCTTGCGTCTTTACATAGCACATTGAAGGATTGAAGGTAAAAAAAAAATCACATTAAAGGTGTTTAAATGCCTAAAATAAAATTAAAACAAGAACAAACTATTTAAAAGCATCATAGATTTAGTTGTACTGGCCTTTTTCAATATCAAAATATAAAATATTAGCCCTTCTTTGTGCTGATCTTGTAAAAAATAAAACCTGCAACCTTTTAAGGTTAAAAACAGCAAATTCTTTACAGCGAATAGATTGATTTTAACTTCACTCCGCTGTCATGTTCAGAAAATAATAATTGACATTTTAATATTTTGAGAAGACACCATAAACTGAGTAAACAACAATTAAAAAAAATTTATGACTGACAAACATGAAGGAAAAATAAATATGATCCAAAGCCCTATAGAAGCAAAACATAAACTTCACTGAGAAAAAAAAATTATAAATATAGTTAACACTTATAAACAAAGTATTTGTCAAGGCAACATGACTCAATGTAAGAAATTTTTATCTCTCGTTCTTTAAAACACCCATACTCTCACTGCACATGAAAATATGAGGTTAAACATTGAAAAACAAGTAATTCAATTTAATATGCTAGAAAAAAATTGGATGATTGAAATACATTTATAAGACAAGTTTTAATAACATTAAAAAGTGTAAGAAGAAGCTTTGAAACACAGAAGAAGACTTTAATCAAACAAGCCAGGCTCCGAAACTTATATCTTTGACTTCTTTTATTTTTAATCCAAATTTGCTTTCAATGGGCTTTCAGTTTATTGGGGTTTAACAGACACCATTTTTAATCATAATTTTGTCTATTGCAATATCTTTTCTAAAGAAAAAAAATTTGATTGCTTACAAGATGATAAGTCAAATTGTTCTAATTCTTTTTATTTTATCATAAGTTTGCACTTAAATGTTTGTAAAGATTAAACATCAAATGTGCTATCCCAGTACAAAGCTTATATCTGTCTCGTGCATTATCTTTTTCTATCTGAAAAAAAAATCAACAACACATATTTCTTTGCAAAAGCGGCAATTGTAAAAGAAATTTGCTGCTACTTTTTTTTTTAAATTTGAAGAGTGCCAGTTCAAAGTTCACTTAGACCAGAACATAAAAAAAAACATCATATAATGTTTGCAAAGTGTTCTTTTTGTTATAAATACACACACACAAAAAAAAGAAAAAAGTTTTGCTGATACTGCAAGGGCAAATTTGGTTAAACCAATTGCTTACATTGTGTGTGATAATGGTTCAAGAATTTAGAATGTGATACATGTCATATAACTTGATTTACCTAACACATTCGAACACTATATTGGCTGCCATATATTATAAACATGTACTCCTAAATTCTTCCACATCTTCCAAGTCTCTCACAGTCTATTTTGTGCAGAGCATCCAAATTATTCTCTGATTGCAAAGGGTAAAAAACTCTAAAATAATCTAAGGGCAATCTATGAAATGCAAAGACATAGAATAATAACCCATTCTAATCTGCTTTACATTTGAATTGAATGCTAATAATTTCTATAGTTAAAAAAAAAACAGAAGCAAATTTGTAAATCAAAAGCTTAGAAATCCACTCTAATCTATTCACAAAAAATGAATATTAAATAAATCTGTTCTTATCAAGTATAATTTTTTTTTCATTATTAAGAAATTAAAACTGTCAGTCACCAAGGTGAATGACATATAACTCGACTTGTAGGTTTCTAGATGCAAAAGGATGTAAAACTCAGTTTAGGATGAGACTTAGCTAGACAAGGCCAAGGGTATTATGCCTAATGAAAATACATTTCACTGGATACAAACTTTGATCATGGATAATCCATCATAGAAGACAAAAGGTGCCTTGGAAAACATTTCAAAGCACTGACCAATCAGACAAGGATATTGTCTTCAGATTTTTCTCTCACCGTGCAGGTTTAATCACCCTGAAATAGAACCTGTTTCATGTTTGCTTTCAATGTATGACCTGCTCTAGTTGAACTATTAATGGTAGATATTATTTTAAAAGGGACTATGATACTTATTTTTCCTGTAATATCAATAGGTTTACAAAGTTCACCGAGAGGAAATAATGGCTCAAAATTTGAAATATCAAAAAATGGCAGGAGAAATAACATTTCTGGAACAGTTACTTAAACAAGAATGGTTTAGATTTGGGCCAAGATCAACAAACTCGCCATATGCTACATATATATAAACACATAATTAACATAAATTCTGTATAATTGCAAGTTGTAAAATCAGAATTCCTGTAAAAAATTGTAAAGAAAGCATCAGTATCCAAACAGTAGATTTCACAAAAAAAGTTTCACAAACATTCTCTCCGTGTCAAATGTCTGGGTTTGACAGTGGAAAACCAGATTGTATCATTGAATGTTTGTATTTTTCTTCTAGTTGCCTTTTGATAACCTCAGACACCACCTTGCTCTAAATGTGAAGATATATGAATGTAAAATATGCCATATAAGACCCAAAGAATATCTAGTTAGATGATAATTGAAACAAATTGATTTCTTTCATCAACTTTCAATTACCAGGTGTTTGAGTGACATGGGCTGCACAATGACTCATTTTGAAGCAAACCTTTCCATTCAAACATTTTTGGTCTACAGCTAAAGTCATAATTATGATTGAACTTTCTTCCTCGAATATCTCCAGGAACAGGCTGCACAAAAAAGCTCAAAACATCATTTTCTATTGAAATTCATGAGCTGTGAGTTTAGAGAGACGACACAGAAGTCCTCTTTTCCTGGAGCTAGAAGTTAAGTTCTGTGTTGATTCAAGGAGATAAAATTAAAGGTGTTTCAGCTTACGAGAGTCTACAGAACTTGAGCCGCTTTGGCCCACAGGAAAAAATGGCATGAGAAGAAATTTCTTTCAGAGCAACATTCAATGTATTTGTGAACCAAATATAACTGATAGCTGTGAACTTAATGCTGGTAGAAGGTTGCAGGTTGAGAAAGATGCTGGGATCCCCATTGGTTCATAATGGGAACCTTTTGCTTCGAATGTAGCAGAACTGTGCTATTGCTGCAACCATTGCTAAAATCTGAGAACATAAAAAAAAGGAGTATGACAAAATGAAGTAGACCATAGCAATGTTTCTAGTTATTATCTTCATGGAATGCCATCAAACATTTTTTTTAATCATTTAGAGAACAAACAAAGCTATTTCTTCTTAAAAAGGTATCATTATTTGGGATAGCGCCACCAAGACAGAGGCAGATTTACATTTTGAAACTACATTTGCACAAAACATGATATAATTTTTCAAAGTACATAGAAATGAAATTTTGAAAAAAAATCCAAAGAGAACAAAAAACATTTCTTTATCAACTGCTGTGTTATATCAACCACCTAAGTCACATTTAATTGATTCAAATTTTCATTTTCCTCTAAAATAACAAAGTCTGAGTTTAAGAAGTATACTAAAATTGCTTTATTAGTTTATCTTTCATATTGCCAGAGTCATCTTCCAAAAAAGCTTTTGTACTGTACTTTATGGTGACAAAAATGTTTTAAGAATGCTAATAAGAGTCAAGCTACTGAAATATACATGTAGTCAAAAAACGACTTACTTGTATGGAGGCAACGGCCACCCCTGTGACTCCCATAATGTACATGTGCTTAGTAAGCCAGTAGTCCATCTCATCTATACAGCCCTGGGGAACAGAAAATACCTCACTATGTATCTTTACTCAGGGACACCACAGTCTTAATCCTCTGAGCCCCTTGGAGAATTCCTGCCCACTATATAACTATTACATTTACAATCTCATCTGCCATCAAAGCTTTGAGGGTTAAGTCAAAGATCTTAGATTTAGATGTAAAACTGTATTACTCACTGGCGGTGACATGGAATTAGCTAGTTTTAGGCAAAAATCATGATAGTATTTCAAGAGAAATCTGGGGGGGGGGGGGGGGGGTTCAGTTAAATGAAAGGTATTTTGGACCAACAGTGAACATTTTAATATTAATGTATACTTTTTTATGTATTTTTTACGCTTCACAAAATCTCTTAAGTTTTGGACTATCATAAAGTACTTTAGAAAGAAAAGAGATTCTACAAAGAAGGAAAACTGAGTACATTCGCTCTATAGTACTTTGTAACTGTTGCTGTTGCCCATGAATTGATTGTTGAAGAATGCATAAAAGAAACTAGGTCGGAAGACAAAGCGAATGAAGAATTGAAACTGGTACGAAGAATAAATGGCTTGATTCTTTCCAATTTTTACTTTAAAATATATGTATTCATTCTTGGAATCATGTATTTTTTGTGCCTCTAAATATAAAAGTTGCATGAAAAAGGTACTGTCAGGGAAAATTGAAAATATTTTTTTTCAAATCCTACCTAAAGTAATATCTAGCACTTTGGAATATGCTCGAATTGATGAGTTGATCAGAAATAAAAAAAAAATAAAACAAGTAGAGGTCAACACATATCTTTCATCGGTTTATTACGCTTAGCAATTGCATGTGAAGCTGAAAAAAATTGTTAAATTGCCGTGTTATATCCAACGGTTGCCACTGTACGAGGCTTAGAGAAAGTTGCTGGATAACAGCCAACATACTAAGCATTCAATTTTTTTTCCAGTTAAAACAAAAAAAAACAACTTATGGGCTTAGCAACACAATTTAATTCCATAAAGTATTTTTTTGTTGTTTTTTTTTAATTGAACATCGAGAGAAAATTTCTATATTTTCCAATCCTTTGCCGACCTAAAAATTTTTTTTTTTTTTTCAAACAAAAAACTTAAGAACACATTACAAACTTGAGAAAAATTTCTATTTTCCAATCCTTTGCCAACCAAAAAAATGTTTTGGTTTTTTTTTCAAACAAAAAACTTAAGTACACATTACAAACTTGATGCACTCACAGAGTGAGAAACATGTGTAGCTAGCAACCAATCACTCACCCTGTGGTACCATCGTGCAACATTTCCCTCAGCTCCACAACCAGGCTCAGGTTTTTCACAGCACGACTCTGGGACTCGTCTCTCTCCAGGCCAGGCTCGCACATCGTACCAGTCTGTGTAGTTATCTGCTCCGCAACACTTCAGCTGCAGCAGGATTTACACAGGAAAGAAAGGGGTTAGTGTGAGTGTGAAAAAAAATCATTGCTAGGATGTGAAATATACAGAAAATATGAGTGAAAGAAATAACTTAGAATACTGTTGTGATTTAATTTATACTCATGGCTAGAGAATAGAACTCAACCACCAAAGACTCACATCTCTTTGCATAGTGTCTAGAGATGTTGACCATCCCTCAGCATCTGCATCATAGTAGGTAGCACTGCGGTTCCGCGCTGCCACCTGCACAACTGTGAGGTAATCATGACGGATCCCTCCAGCAAGCTCTTCCCGTACTATCTCTCTTGCCTAGAGACAATGGAGGTAAAGATCAAATAATTTAGGTATTACTTTCAGCAAATCCTCATACAAAATAATAGTTGGAGGAAGGAAAAGGTGGGAATAGGGCTGAAAAAATGTGAAGAAAAACACTTGAGTGACATTTTTGGTAAGAGATGATAGCCTTTGTTTCAAAATTAAGTTGCCAATCTTAAGAACTTCTGGTCTGAAATAAAAGTTTTCATAAAGCATTTTATTACGAGTCATCTCCAAATATTCTAATTTATGTTGATCATGATTCTTCTCTAGCATTGTTTCAGACAGACCATGATACTAAATTGATTGATCATCTTTTTACAGCAAGACTAAGAAAACAACAATTTTGAAATTCACGTCAGAATTTCATGCATTATATAACTGTAATTAGGATCATCCATTTCAATTTGAATTTTTGGTTTCGTAAATGTTGATTGAAATATATATGTTTAACCCAATTTTCTGATACTCACACTGGCTTTATACACAAAACATAGAGTTCCTGCTGTGACCTCCAAGGCAAACACGAAGAGCACCAACACAAAATACTGCAACAGATAAAGCAGATACAAATTAAAACATTTAAGTTTAAGAATATGAAAAGGGAAGAGGAAAAATTGTTTATTTCTTTAATTGATAGTTTTTGGTTAAAAAATAAAATGTGCCTCCAAAGTGGTCTATATAATGGTGAAAATCATAAAAATCGAACCTAAAAGAGCTGCCATAATTTATTCATTACTTTGAAGGGTAAAAAATCAACCAAATTACAGCTTTTTTTACCTTTCAAATGCAAAAAGTGTGATGTATCAGGTTTCAATATGAACCTTATTTTCTCTCTCTCATTTTTTTTTAACATTCAATCTCATAAGAATGTTTTTTTTAGATATCATACAAAACAATCATTCTTGATGTTTGGCTTAATTCAAAAATTGTAAAAATCCTTTTTTTAGAGCAATAACTCTGTTAGTACAAAATTTTTTAACAAAAAGAAAAAAAAAACAACATAAAAACATCAGTTTCTAAAATGTTTTTCACAAACAGGTTCTCTGCTCACCCCAATGAGAAAGCACTGATTTTCAAAGAATGCTCCGCAGCACCCCAGGAAGCCTATCCCGAGGATCAGAACTCCGGCAATGATGCCGAGAGAGGATGAGCTTAGGAATGAGTAGGTCGGGATCACCGCTGCGCTGGTACCCCGAGACGCCCAAACCCAGATGGCCACTGCAAGCACAGCGCAACCTACAAGCTGGAGGCAAAAAGCAATAAAACTGTCTGTGTCAGTGGTATATACATATAAGTTAAACATGAATGAAAATCTTATACCAGTAAAATCATACTAAACACTTGATCCTTTGTAAATTGATAATTGATTAAATCATTGTTACTTCACCAAAATCACATATTGTGCTACAAAAAATGGGCAAAGTAGATGACTGTAATGTTAAGACAAGGCATTTAAACTTAATTGATACGCCTTACATTACAGTTATCACAGCAATAATCTTCCTTTTTTTTTTTTCAGTATCGTTACAGAAAGTATTCTAACATTATTTGTAGGAATCTGGGCATACATTAATTTTATTCTTTAAATACCACTCGCTATAGATTTGACACTATAGACCTACATTTATTCCATCACAATGTTCTCACTATATGGTGCAAAAATATTTTTTTGTGTACTAACTGACACTTACCCAAAGAAATATATTGAACACAAAAAAGATGTACTTGACAATACAAAAGCTGGTCTTTTCTCTTCCCATGTCTGCTGAAGTTTGACGTCTGAGGGAATAAATAGAAAGAAGACATTTTATCACAGTCTATGTAAAGCTTTTCAAAGTTACAGCAAAGAAAATGAGGAAATTTCCAAGTTTTTTTTCGAAATAAGTATGATTTGATACAAACATAATGGACAAAAAATACAACTTTTTACACAGCTTTCAATTCACATTGCAAAGATTGACCAGAAGGTAAGCAGTCTTTCCCCTTAAGCAAAAGCTGTTGTTTTTTTTTTTTTGTCAAGATAGATGGCAAAGTTCTAGGAGAAGGTTGATGGATTTGCCAGTATTCTCTAATTTAGGACAAAATTTAAAATTGAATCTGATCGTAATTTACCTTCTAATACTCACAAATGTATGGTACTGTAAATTATCATCATTAAACACCTCTTCTATTACTCCTTTTTATAGCGCACTTCCAACCAAATCTAGCCTAGATGTAATTCGCATTACTTTTAGAGATGTAGCTTAGCTCTACATCTTAAATTTTTCGGAAATTTTGGAATTAGCCTATAATCATATCAATATATCATTATATGATGTAAAAAATATGAAAAATTTACATCAGTGGGAACTGAAGAACAATGCTTTTTAAAAACATAATTATCTTGTAAGATCTTGAGTGAATCATAACTATTGATAGAATAAGAATTGCTGATATATATATATATATATATATATATATATATATATATATATATATATATATATATATACATAGAGAGAGAGAGATCTAGATCTAAGCTCAGCTCTGGATCTATGGATACTTAGCTCTAGATCTAGACTCGTGTAGATCTAGATTCTAGATCAAATGTTTACCTGCTTTCTTTTTCAAGCCTTTTAAAGCGAGCAAATATTTTCAACAGCCTGTGTTAGTAGACAGATTGGTACCGAAAGATTGACTGAGTGAGTAACCAATTCCAATCCAAAGTTATGTTGTAGTAGCCATTTTGAATGATTAATCACACCAATAGTGCTCATGACAAGAAACTGGCTCTATTTTATTCCTAGGGGGACACAACCTCTTCAGTGGCACCATGTGAGTGACGAAATGTCCACTCAAAGACGCCCATGTTTGCTTCCCCTGCGACAAAAATGTCAAATTTTTACCTAAAATCATAATCATTATTATACATTTACGACAGTCAAAAGAGCGAGTAAAGTTTACATGTTAGAACTTTCCAACCATATTAAGACCTCGGAGAAACTTCCTAATTTTGCCCCTATGTTTTAATAGTAGGCAGATTAGATCTGGAATCTCGATTCTAAGTTAGAACAACTTTTAAAAGTTTTAAAAGATAGAAAACCAATTCTTGTAACACTAATTCAAATTTCAAGTCTAAAACTTGGAATACTGCTATAAAAATAATCATGTAAATGGACCATTTTGAGATGAATAGCCCAAATCTAGTTTCAAGATTAAAATGAAGTTAAAACTTACCTTATATTTCTAGGTGGGGGCGGGAAGGGTTCGTCGTCTCCACGAGCGTATCCATGCCTATGGTGTTCCGCCATGATGCAGGTAAAGAATCCTCTCAAGTTGAAGTCAGTAGGTCACTGGCCTAAAGCCCTCCACTGTCTGCTAGCCTTTGCTGTGTCTGCT
>JAWDGP010007709.1:52500-67500 GCA_033675545.1 Elysia crispata | reverse complement strand
GAGAGAGAGAGAGAGAGAGAGAAAGAGAAAGAGAAAAAACGAAGCCAATAATGAATCAAGAAAAACTACGATGACTGTTCCTTAACAATAATAGAAGCATGAACGCTAACACTAAATACAATAACAATAATTTTAAAAGTCAAAAGAACACTCCCCATGCACCTCCCCCCCATTTTTTCGTCTTTTATTAGTTTTCTTTCCGTTATCGCCTCTTTTTCTTTTTTCTTTTTTTTTTTTTTTGCTATGTATAAAAATAATATGGCACCTAGATCTGGTGATGTAAGTTTACCAGATTTTCTAACCAGAGTAAATTTTTTGAGACTTTGAAAGTAAAATAAACACGTCTTTTTTTTTTTTTTTTTTGAAAGACTAATAATATACCCAGGCTTCTGTTCATACAATGCTATCGCCGTTAATGTAAAAATTGACGCTTCTAACAGTACATCTTTTAGGGAATTTAATTTTTCTTCTCTAGTTTGTTTTCTAGAATGCTGAGAGATCTTACATATTTTTAAAGAAAATGCATCATGGGAATGTTAGAAACAAGATGGCGCAGGTAAACTACCCATGATTCAAAATGATAACATTGTGTGTTCAAATAAGGCCGTAGCATGTAAACATGAACCGGCAAGTAGGTATATAATTATACTTGTAATATACTATATAGCCTTGCGTAGGTCCCAATTTGAAACTTCGAATCAAGTCGAAGCTCTCCATATCCAGCATTCTAGAAAAAAAAACAACTAGATTTAGATCTCAGAGTTTAGGGTAAAACAGCCTGTGTAGACGACTCCTGTGAGCTACCTAATGTTCAGAATAGACTCTAGATTCTAGATTAGATTTAAATTGAACATTGCATAGATCAAGGGAAAACTAGACTAGATTTAACTCGATATGCACTGTTTAATTTACATCTGCCTCTTACTCTATCTACATTCTAGATTGCATTTCTAGTGTAACTTTCTCTTGAGTTGATTCGTAAAATTTATACATGGCTGTTTTATCAAAACTAGCACACCGAGACTTAGAAGTAGGCCTAGATCAATAAAACTCCAGATGCAGGTATCTTTTTAGTCTCTAGATCTATCAAGATATTTAGGGTCACAATCAGGGTCAAGTTCTAATGAGATTTAAGTAAAGTTTAGCAAGCTAACCTACTTCTAAAGGAATAAGCTGGAGTTAAAAAAAAACAAAAAAACAAACTTGCGTTTCATATTTTCCTTAGCACATCAAAGTACATAAGAAAAACTCAATTTTTACCTTTCATCGCCAAGTCGGGTAGTTTTTCGGATAAATGAAATTACACAGAAAAAAAAAATGAAAATAAAAGCCAAGATATTTTTGCATTTTATACCTTTTTAAGTATGATGGAAAATTATATGTTTTACATGATTGCGCCATAGTCATTACCTCACAGTATTAATATGGTATTTGCTTTACAGCATATTCAAGTAAGTGCCCTTTTATTAAAATTTCATGATATTGACTCTCAAATATTAATAAAAAAAATTCTTAAGTTCATGTTCATCAGTATATTCCACTTTGTGAACAAGCAGAAGAGATTCATAGACTAAAGCTGCTCTTCTTAACTCGCTCATTTAAAATTACGTTCCAAAACCAGTGAATTGATTTTTTTTTTGTTCCTTTGAACTTTTTAAATCAGCCTTTTGACATCTTTTTCTCCTGTTTTTTTTTTTTTTTTTTCAGAATTTCTTGGTCTATGGGGACCAAAATAAAATGGAACAGAGACCTATATTTTATTGAAAAATTCCTTCTGTAATTGTTTTGCTTTACTGCTAAAAAAAAAAAAATGGTGTAAGATATATCAGTATTCATATGTTTTGAAATCAGATGTGAACAAAAATATAAAAAAAAAAAGAATAAAAATGGCGCAGATTAAAACATATGCTCGTCTGAAGCCGACGAAAAAGGCTTATAATGGATATATGATAAGCAAAAATGTGCTGACCATGCATATACCAGACAACAAAGACTTTGTCATCCTTGGTCCCCAAAACAATTTGCGCAGCAATTTCAGCTATGACATCCTGTTCACTAACATCTTTGGCTGTGAGGCGAGTCAAGAAGAAGTATTTGATGGCGTTGCAAAAGATATAATCCAAAGTAAGTTGTTGTTATGAAACTTTAAATCTGATTGTGTGATTGGAGGCTGTTTTGCTTTGATTTTAGGCATACGGTGTGGATTTTTGAACTTTTTTGTTTTCATTATCTTTTGTGAAGTAAATTTGTTTCTTCTGGCCTATTTATATATCCATCAGAATAAAAAAAATCAGCAACCAAAGAGTCTGTTTCATGTCACTTGATTTCTGATATCACTGAGAGCAATTAATATGACAGTTTATATGCAAGGCACTCATAATAAAAGTTTTCTGCTATGCCAGCCATCTCTACTACTATTAGTGTTGTTGTTGCTATCATCATCATCATCATTATTATTTTTATTATTATTATTATTATTATTATTATTATTTTAAATCTTTATCATTATTTATCATTACTATTTTTGAATAATGATCGTTCTCATCATTCTTTTTCATAGTATTATTTAGATTTTTATTTAGTTTTATTTGCTCTGAATGTTATCTAGTAAAATGTTATTGCTGCTATCATACTACCAATACAAGATAACTATTAACTATTTTTCAACAAATATTGATTTGTCACTAATGTCAGGCTGCTCTGGATAATCTGAAGATGTTAATTTAAGTGTTTTTCCACTTGGTCTTTTTTTTTTATACTTTAAGGTGCTGTTGAATCTTTTGGTTCTTAATGACTAAAAGTTTACCTCTCTTAATTTCCTCCTGTTTCTTTCATTACAGATTTTTTGAATGGCTACAATGGTACAATTTTCGCATATGGTCAGACTGGCACTGGTAAGACCTACACAGTGGAAGGCAACACCAATAGATACAGCGCACGAGGACTGGCCACTAGGTGAGAAACTTTTTTCTTCTGCGAATAGATAAGAATTCAATGCACCTTGGATATGGACCTAACAAGATTGGAGAATAACCTTGCAGAATAGGTAGTTAAGATAAGGACAAAAAGAGAGAAAGAAAAAGTGGTTGAAGGGATTTCTTTTTGTTTTAGAGTACTGTCCGTTATGGTATGGGAAAATCTAAAGAATATAATCGCAGTGCTATGAATAGAGAAGCTGAATTGGATTATGAATTAGCTTCACATAGAATTGAAAATGAACAAATGCTTTTAAGCTTAGTATAAGCTATCCTGATATTTGTTTTCCTATTTTTCCCTTTTGGATAAATCTGAATAATGTTTGGGAGTACAAATAAAACAGGAAAATCAAAGATAACAATTGCTTACTTAGAAGTGATCTTTAGTTGATGCCCTTGTGGCTTGCACTCGTTTCATGAAGTTAAGCTTTGAATTAATCCCTTCAAAATTTAAGATTTACTGCTTATCGAAATTAAAAGCAGAATCAAAATGTCCTTTGAAATATGAAACAATTAGAATCTATGAAGGTGCTTGAATTGACTCTTTCTTCTATATTTCTCTGGATCACTTTAATAGAGATGAGATTATTTGCAGACATGTGATGCGAGTAGAAAAAGAAATTAATCTTCTGAATTTTCAGTTTTATGGCTTCAACAAATACAGTCTCTGTGTAAAATTTGCTTCCATCCATTGTTTTGAATTTCATTTTTTTTAAAGATTTTTTTAAAGGTGAAAATCAACCATAGAAAGTACTCCATGTCAAACTACCAAACTGCGATTTCCTATTATTTGAAAGCTCCTTCTGGTTGACAAAATATTTCAGAGCTCTAAGTATGATCTACCAAGAGCTTGAGAAAAGGTCAGATCAGCACATTTCTGTATACCTGTCCTACTTAGAAATCTACCAGGAAGTGGCCTATGACCTTCTGAACCCAGCTGCTAGGTCTACAATCCCAATAGCTCCATTTGCCAGGGTAAGACTGCACATATTAAAACATGTTTTTGCAAATGCTTTCAAAGAATTTCTGGATCCTTACGTTCTTTAGACATTTTCTCTTGAAGATATTGCTCATTAATACTGATTGTCACTCTCTTTTTTTTCTTTTTGTTATTGCATTTTAAATTGTAGCTATTAAAACAGCAGCCTAATTTAATACATTTTATTGATCTAACCAGGTGACGGTGGTGGAGGGCCCACGAGGGTCATGCATCCTGCGTGGACTGTCCCTGCATCTGGCGGCCAACGAGGAGATTGCCCAGATGCTCTTGCTCCAGGGCCAGGCAAACCGCAAAGTGGCAGAAACACCTGTCAATCAAAGGTCCTCACGATCACACGCTGTGTTCACAGTCTACCTGCAAGTCCGCAAACATGACTCGGATGTGCTGGTCAAGTAAGTTTCACAGGTTTTCTTAACTCTTTTCTTCTGTTGTAGTTATTTGGTGCTCAGAGCTTTCTTTTTAAATGAAATTCTCAATAAAAATTTTTTTTTCATCTTTGAAATACATTGCAGCCCTCTGATTTATTGTTTCTTCAAAATAACCTTTTGATTTAATTTTTTTCAAAAACAATTTGACTAAATATGGCTAAATAATATTGTTGTTCACTATTACTTGGACCTACTTTTATGTTTCTTGTCAACTTTTTGATTCTTTTTTCACTTTTATAAAGAATAATTTTCAAGACGTTGTAGAAATCTTGTTTCACACAAAAGTCAATGTGCATGTCTTTAATAGAGTTTAAAAAGACACCTTTTGTTACTGTTTTCTTTCTACAAAAATTGGTACTTTTTCTCTGTAATAACAAATATAGCCCCATTGAGCTCTTATCATATCTTAGTTTTTGAAATTCAAACTCATTGAAATTTTAGAGGAAAATTTTTTAGGTAGGTATAGGGCAAGTAACTTTGTATGGTTACTTCTTTATCTAATTCCTTTGACATAGCCTTTCATATTTAAAAATGTAAGAGGGATAATTCTTGGTATATACGTTTTGTAGCAAATATATTTGTTTACTTCCCCTGCCTACATATGATTATTTCACGAAAGATCAAGTGCATAATTAAAACAATATAAAAAAAAGAAAAGTAATGGTTACTTTTATTTCGTCATTATGTTTGCGTGAAGTTTTGAAAGAAAAATTTTTTTGATATATATTTAAGACGTTTAAATATAGAAAGAGTGATTCACACTAGTGGGGAAAAAATGTTAAGCTGTAGGAGGACAGGCGAAACTTCTGTCAGGCCAGGCACTTCGTGGGTTGGTATGGTTTTAAAAACAAAGTTATAGATGAGTTTTGTGTTGCATGTTTCGAGGGGATGCTGGCACCATTCTAATACAGGTGTCTTAGGAATGAGAAGAAACCAATTATATAAACAAGCGGACCACCCATTGGGACTTTGTAAATCACAGGTGGTGTCGGCCGGTATGTGTTGCCCGTATCCGATCGGTCTCTGTCTATTTCCGTTTGCAACAGACATGATAGGGCTGCAATGATGAGACCCAATCTATATGAAAAGTTTAAAGCGTCTTGTATAATTTATTCTCAACGCGTGTAACACCCTGTCCAGCCGGCCTTTGGCGAAATCACTTTATCTGGCCAGAGTCCTGCCACAGATTGACACGCATTGATAAGCAAAATATAGGAGAATCAAGGCTGCTGCTTCCCTTTAACAACTTATATACTGGGTGTGGCTCGGCCCCCTTAGAGTGTCAGAAGTTCAGGGCTGAAACACTTGCTACAATGGGGGATTCGTCTCTGAAGAAGCTCTGGTGTCTAGCTCCCCAGTGAGTTTCTACCTACTTGTGGATTAGGTATATCAGCTGTGGTGTCTAGCTCCCCAGTGAGTTTCTACCTACTCGTGGATTAGGTATATCAGCTGTGGTGTCCAGCTCCCCAGTGAGTTTCTACCTACTTGTGGATTAGGTATATCAGCTGTGGTGTCCAGCTCCCCAGTGAGTTTCTACTTACTCATGGATTAGGTACATGTATATCAGCTGTGGTGTCCAGCTCCCCAGTGAGTTTCTACCTACTCGTGGATTAGGTATATCAGCTGTGGTGTCCAGCTCCCCAGTGAGTTTCTACCTACTCGTGGATTAGGTATATCAGCTGTGGTGTCCAGCTCCCCAGTGAGTTTCTACCTACTCGTGGATTAGGTACATGTATATCAGCTGTGGCGACCTGGGGATAGTTTACGGGGGGTCCAGTCGTCAACGGTTGCCAATCGTAGCCGCCATTGGTCGGAATGAGTTAGGCGTCTCACCTTGTCTGCATCGCCATGCCCGACGTGCAGGGACTTGTGAACCTCCCCCCCCCCACACACACACACACACCTACTCTTTTTTTTCCAAGATGCGCGCTTTCAGTGGATTACTTAGATGTGATATGATATTAACAGTTTGTATGGTCATCTTAATCACTGCTTGTCAATATCAGCAAATGAATGGAAAAAAAAAGGGGGGGGGGGGAGTGGGGGGTATTTGTGTGTGTGTGTGTGTGTTTCGGGGGGAGAGGATGATAAGTCCGAGAGAATGCTCGAGCACTCGTTAAGTTTTTCTTTTAAAGAGAGAAAAAATTATGGATTTTCCCGAAAAGGAGAAGAATGCGAAAGGAGCTTCTTTACTTTTTTGAATATTGAGTCGGAATTGTAACACTTTCAAGACATCCGCGGTCTAGTTCGGTATTTAGTTTTAAACCGCTGTTGTTATAAATTAATACTTCAAGTTAGGTCGTGGGTTTGGTGCAATTCACAAAGAGTTGCACAGAATTTCGATCCGGAAATATGCTAGTACTTTCGCGTAGATTGTTGATTCGATTTTTCTTGTTGAGTCGATGATATGCGAACGAGAGAAAAAGAGAGAGAGAGAGAGAGAGAGAGAGAGAGAGAGAGAGAGAGAGAGAGAGAGAGAGAGAGAGAGAGAGAGAGAGAGAGAGAGAGAGAGAGAGAGAGAGAGAGAGAGAGAGAGAGAGAGAGAGAGAGAGAGAGAGAGAGAGAGAGAGAGAGAGAGAGAGAGAGAGAGAGAGAGAGAGAGAGAGAGAGAGAGAGAGAGAGAGAGAGAGAG
This sequence comes from Elysia crispata, assembly GCA_033675545.1. NCBI lineage: Eukaryota > Metazoa > Mollusca > Gastropoda > Plakobranchidae > Elysia > Elysia crispata. The sequence goes on along the minus strand of JAWDGP010007709.1, from coordinate 60,465 downwards.
AGAGAGAGAGAGAAGCAGACAGAGAGAGAGGCAGACAGAGAGAGAAAGAATGAGAGAGAGAGAGAGAGAGAGAGAGAGAGAGAGAGAGAGAGAGAGAGAGAGAGAGAGAGAGAGAGAGAGAGAGAGAGAGAGAGAGAGAGAGAGAGAGAGAGAGAGAGAGAGAGAGAGAGAGAGAGAGAGAGAGAGAGAGAGAGAGAGAGAGAGAGAGAGAGAGAGAGAGAGACAGAGAGAGAGAGAGAGAGAGAGAGAGAGAGAGAGAGAGAGAGAGAGAGAGAGAGAGAGAGAGAAGCAGACAGAGAGAGAAAGAATGAGAGAGAGAGAGAAAGAATGAGAGAGAGAGAGAGAGAGAGAGAGAGAGAGAGAGAGAGAGAGAGAGAGAGAGAGAGAGAGAGAGAGAGAGAAGCAGACAGAGAGAGAGGCAGACAGAGAGAGAAAGAATGAGAGAGACATATCGAGAAAGACTGAGGATAGAGATGTGCCAGAAATAGATATGGAAAAAGAGGAACATAAAGGGAAAGGCAGAGAGTGAGATAGATAGAAACAGGACAGAGGAAGGAGGGTGGCACTCTGTGAGATAGAAATAGGATAGAGGAAGGAGGGGGACAACAAAGCAGGGGACAAAGGAACTGGGAGGATATTGAACCACTGTAATCTGCTCTATCAGGGTAGACTTGGCGACAATGTCCACTTGTCTGGGATCTTGTATCTTGTATCTTGAACTTCCTCACGGCTGCGCCAGTGACAGCAATTAGACACATGTGACATTGTATAATATTCATATTTTTTTTACTCTTCGATGTCTCCTGAGGTGCCAAATTGTAATCAGGCAGGATTTACACTGAAGTCTAAAACCCTCTTAAAAGCACTTGTGACCAAGGCCCTATTTACATGTAGTGATCTGAAATTATTTCGCTTCACAGGTTTAAAACATGAAAATTAATGTGTCTACATATCTAATGCTGTCTGTTGTTTTTCTCCTTAACCTCAATAAAGAAATAATATCTCCTGCTTAAGATTTAGAATAATGAAAAAAAAAAGTAAAATTTCGGATGAGAGGATGGGGAACTTTATTTCTATTAGCTTTTCTCATTTGTGTGTGTATATATAACTTTTGTCCCACTACAATTCATTTTTTTTCCCACTGGAAACAAAACTGTGAGGCCAAAATGCAAAACAACAATACCTTTCCTCTAAAAGTACAAATCTGTTTCCAATTTTTTTCTATACTCAAAACATCTATTAATTACCGTAATATTATACTGAACAAGTGTGAGGCCAATTAACAACAGTTTGGTACGTTTAGTGGTTATTTTATTTTTATTTATTTATATATTTTTTTATAAAGTTATCATTCTATCACTGGTTTTAAAAGACGGCAAGGTACAATTGCCTGCAACAAATACCAGCGAGGCGCCACACGACCTGTGACAATGGAGCTACACTATTTATAGCTCCAATGCTCTTGACAGGAATGGGAAAACGCCATGAGCCTCGCCTATTCCTGTATCGGGAACGAACATAGAAAAAGCTGCAACGCGATGTAAAAACCAAGCGCAGGGAAAGACGCTTTTAAATTCGTCTATGAAATCGTACGTGACGCACTTAAAAAAAAAAAAAAGCTCTTATTTCCAATTTTAAAGCTTGATGCCAAGCTTCTCCGCCAGGCTTCATTTTGAAAGAATTGAAATCTAATTCTTTTTCGGCGCTTGTTTGTCGTCTATCACGCGCCTCTGATTGACGACCCGGCACCCACACGGGCGGTCAACTGAACGCCCGCCGCAGGGAATTCTCGATTACTGCATGTCTTTACGTTGACGTTTGCGATCGGCACAAAAATTGTCCCTCCTACGTGATTCATTTCACCTGAGCGGGCAGCCCAGCCGATAGCGCTGGCTTATGATTATGTCATAGCTGGTCATAACTGGTCACTAGTGGTCACCAGTGGACAGAGCTCGCCGATCTCTTCGGGTGCTGGAATTGCAATTAGCGCGCGCGCTTTGGCGTCAGGTTTATTACTTTGCTACCGTGCCGGAGCCTTGTTTTTTATTATTATTATTATTATTATTATTATTATTATTATTATTATTATTATTATTATTATTATTATTATTATTATTATTATTATTATTATTATTATTATTATTATTATTATTATTATTATTATTATTATTATTATTATTATTATTATTATTATTATTATTATTATTATTATTATTACTATTATTATTTTTTCAATAATTTTTCTTTTGCGCTGCTTCTAAATGTTTTTTTCTTCCCCTCTACATATCAAGAGAAAGCCCAAGTAAAATGAAAGTGTTTCCAGTTGCGTCGATTTCAGTTGAGACAGAGCGTAATCTATCATGTAATTTAATGTCTTTTGAGAGTTAAGATTTACCCTTAGAACTCAAGAGTCTCCATATAATGATTTTATGAATTGATCCTCTAAACAAATATGAATGTTAACATTTTATTTCCCCAAAAGCTGTCATTTATCATGGTCGAGATATTTTTTTTTTCAATAAAAAAAAATGGTATTGCATATCGTTTACAGTCGATTATTGTTTGGTTATCTCCGGGGAATCCCCTTTATATCCCCTATGCCTCATCTGTCTGTTTACCACAGTCTTCCACGCTTACTCATCTATCACTCTATTCCCGCCGTGGTAGATTTATTTTTTCCCTCCAGGCTTGTCTGTTTCAGACATTTTTCTCCTTCTCGTGTCGCCATTCAATGTTCCAGCAATGTCTTAAAATAGGACCCGATTTGTCCTCAAAGAGGTGGTGAATGGAGTCATGCCTTCTCCGAGATCTTTGAAAATGACGTCAAGTAATGGTATTTTTGAAAAGCCGTGTATAATGCCCATGTAATTAAGAATCTCATAGAAACTTATAATCCGTCATCTTTGCTCTGCAGGCTATCGTATTTGATGGTAAAACTCTTAATTTCGAGAACATGTAGGATTGTCTCTGTATAGTTTTATTTAAGATTTCACTTACTCCTGTGCAGTCTCCCCAGACAAGTAGAACATTCTCTTTTCCGAAAAATTAATGTTAACAGCGGGCAAGCTGTCTTGAAAGCATTATGTATAGTTTGTGGAAAATCACTGTAGGCGCCATTGAAACTTTGACTGATTCAGATGTAGACTCAGTGTTAATGTGAAGTAAAATTCTGCAGCTATCACGAGCTGAGAGATAATCCTCGCCGAGTCAGAACACTTGAGGTGAGACCCTAACTCTGGGCGCTTCCAATGGTTGACCTCTAGAATTTCAAAACTCGATTTTACTGCAAATTTGCACGGTTTAAAAAAAAAACAAACAACCAAGCCCCCTCTTTTACCCCCGACTAGGCACACACGGCCGTATTAAGTCAAAGCAATCGATGTCGAAGGATAACTGCCCGGGCTCATGTCAACGCTGGTTTGAGTGTTCTTTTTTTTTTCTTTTTCTTTTTTTTTTAACAGATCTGATACCGCAGAAGACTGGGCTTAAGTTTTTTGGAAGAGCGGTCGAACTGTCTGTTGACGTAACTGGTAGCGCCTCATCTTGGCTTCAGTTCAAATAGGGAGGTTGGTATCACCAGCAGGTCGGAGCTGTCGAACTGTCTTTTGGCGTAACTGGTAGCGCCTCATCTTGGCTTCAGTTCAAATAGGTAGGTTGGTATCACCAGCAGGTCGGAGCTGTCGAACTGTCTTTTGGCGTAACTGGTAGCGCCTCATCTTGGCTTCAGTTCAAATAGGGAGGTTGGTATCACCAGCAGGTCGGAGGTGTCGAACTGTCTTTTGGCGTAACTGGTAGCGCCTCATCTTGGCTTCAGTTCAAATAGGGAGGTTGGTATCACCAGCAGGTCGGAGCTGTCGAACTGTCTTTTGGCGTAACTGGTAGCGCCTCATCTTGGCTTCAGTTCAAATAGGGAGGTTGGTATCACCAGCAGGTCGGAGCTGTCGAACTGTCTTTTGGCGTAACTGGTAGCGCCTCATCTTGGCTTCAGTTCAAATAGGGAGGTTGGTATCACCAGCAGGTCGGAGCTGTCGAACTGTCTTTTGGCGTAACTGGTAGCGCCTCATCTTAGCTTTAGTTCAAATAGGGAGGTTGGTATCACCAGCAGGTCGGAGCTGTCGAACTGTCTTTTGGCGTAACTGGTAGCGCCTCATCTTAGCTTCAGTTCAAATAGGGAGGTTGGTATCACCAGCAGGTTGGAGCTGTCGAACTGTCTTTTGGCGTAACTGGTAGCGCCTCATCTTGGCTTCAGTTCAAATAGGGAGGTTGGTATCACCAGCAGGTCGGAGCTGTCGAACTGTCTTTTGGCGTAACTGGTAGCGCCTCATCTTGGCTTCAGTTCAAATAGGGAGGTTGGTTTTAAATACTAAGAAAGATAAGCTTGAGATTGCTGTGTCGTGGATGGGCTATGGCACATAATCTATTGGTCTATCAGATAAAATGGTGCCTCTGTTCTGTTGATAGCTCGTATAGTTTCTTGTCAGCCAGTTATTTATGTTCATAAGCTTAATAAATGGTTCTCTCATCAGATTGCTTCAGGGATGGTTAATTTGACATTCACTTTGCTTGGTCGAACTATCTAGTATAGACGACTGCTCAGCTTCTTTCCTACCGGGCATGTTGCTCTCCTTCCTATCTGATCTTATTGTCTTTTGCTTTGTATCCATTCTCCAGTTGAAAGATGTTAAGCGCCGCCCCTCTACTATTGCGATGAATCTTTTAAAAAACCGACATTCTCAAAAGAAATTATGAGACTTTTAAAATAAATTTCATCCTCGTAAGACGTGCTGTGATAGTCAAGATACTCTAACAAAATCCTGTTTTTTTTTTTAAATTATTTTCTTGAATATAGTAATACTGCCTCCTCAAAGTTCCTTTTTTTTTTTTTTAAGATAAATACTTGCCTGGGCGCACTATCAACAGTTACTGGCCCCTAACGAAATATCGAGGGACCCTTCGACAGGGAAAGTTCGAAAATCCACAGGTCTGTGTCGGTGTGTTTGTATTTAATGGCGTGAAATAGAGTTGCGTTGATTATAAGCCCAAAGTTTCAGAGTCATGTACCGGTAACAGACTGTTGACACAGTAAAATGTTCCACAATCCCGCCATTGTTTTAGCCAGCTGGATTAACAGCCCGGGTTCGTTCATGTGGCAATGTGGCAACAGGTCGCCAAGAAACCGGGCGTCCGATGTATTTTTGAGATTAGGTTCAAACTAAACTTTTGTTCACGGTGATCTCTATAAGTCAGACAAAGAGTCTCCTTGACTGATGACGTCACCAATCCTGTCGCGAGAAACGGGTTGATTTGTCTCGACCTGGCGCCGTAGTGCGAGAAAGTTGGGGTAGAGGGTGCAGGGTTAGATCTAGAGTCCGGCTTTACAGATTATTAGATTTGGTGCTAGATTAGCCGGCCCGACGTTTACACTCCTTTATCGTTTGAACCTGAGTCTGTCAAGTCTCTGAAGCAAAGCAAGGAATTTCATGTGTTCAATTCAAACACTTTTCTAGGAATTTTCAAATAATTTGGAAAAGAAAAAGATTACAGGTCCTTTCACTTTTTTAAATTTTTTTTTTTAAAGTAGAACGTTTCGATCCCATGTGAACATTGATTGATAATGAAGTCTCTGGAGAGACGACGGGTCCCCGTAGATTTCCATTTCCACCTGTCAAAAGTGTCGCAGTTTCAACGGCCTCAAGCAGAGCTCAAGTCTATTAATGTGGGCCATCAATGTGGAATGTTGTTGTTTTCCGAAGCTAGTGGAGTCTGGTGAGGTAAAGTTTTCACATATCTTAATATCTTGCCATTTAGACACAGAGGGCCATTTTATTCATTCTGTATCGCGTTTTCCTTTTCCATTCTATGGGGAGAGGGAAGAGAGAGAGAGAGAGAGAGAGAGAGAGAGAGAGAGAGAGAGAGAGAGAGAGAGAGAGAGACAGACAGACAGACATACAGAGAGAGAGGGGGAGAGAGAGACAGAGAGAGAGAGAGAGCGAGAGAGACAAAGAGAAAGAGAGAGACAGAGATAGATAGAGAGAGAGAGCGAGAGAAGGAGAGAGAGAGAGAGAGAGAGAGAGAGAGAGAGAGAGAGAGAGAGAGCGAGAGACAGACAGAGAGGGGGAGAGAGAGACAGAGATAGATAGAGAGAGAGAGACAAAGAGAAAGAGAGAGAGAGAGAGAGAGAGAGAGAGAGAGAGAGAGAGAGAGAGAGAGAGAGAGAGAGAGAGAGAGAGAGAGAGAGAGAGAGAGAGAATGGTGGGGGTTGTTTGTTTCTTATGTGTGTACTGAGTTGTGTCACTGAGATAAGATTTGGATCAAACTGAGATATCACGTTGTCCTTTGTCCTGGAGTCCTTATGAAAACTTCTTCAGGTTTACGGCTATCTATATGAAAGGTGGATCAAATGGGAAATGAAAAATTAGACGCTTACAAAGTTGGCGGCTTTATCACAAAAACGAATTAATTTAAACCTTTAAAACTGCGCTCTTCATTGAAGAGTGACACAGCTAGCACTTGATCCAAACTCTTCATAAACGAAGAGTAAAAATGTCCTCCCATCGTTTATATACCTGTCAGTCACAAGCAGATCTAGCAGTTTATTAATGTGTGGGTCAGTAGAAATACGTGTTTAAAAAAAAATAATGATAATAAATTAAAAAAAAATGTACGAGTAGGAGAAAAAGAAAGAACGGAAAATCTCCCGCATGTCAGCCAAAAACTTTTTTTTTTTTTTTCAAAATTTCAATATTTTGGGTAACAGCGTGTTAGAAATCTTGTCTAGGTTTCTTTTGGGCGAAAAATCTAGATTCTTCGCCAATAAATCTAAACTTATCACACAGACTAGGGCACTGAACTTATCCAAACATGCTACAATGCGAGCGTTCTTATCGTCTGCCCCGATCAGAATGGCAGACGTGATTGTGTTTGACAGCGCGAGAGACCGGTAGCAGTCTCGGCAGTCAGTCTGTATCGCCTCGGGTCAACCCCGGGTGTGGATAATGGGAAAAACGGTAACTCGTTAGCGGATTAGCCTCTCTAGCTAAGTTACTGCCCTGGGCCACCGGAAGGCTCTCGGTAGGGAAATGGTCAAGTCGTCGTTGGTTGGTCCCTGGACAAGGGTTCTTGATCTCTCTCTCTCTCTCTCTCTCTCTCTCTCTCTCTCTCTCTCTCTCTCTCTCTCTCTCTCTCTCTCTCTCTCAAACATTTCAATGAGCTCAGGTCTTCATCGAATTCTCACCGACCTGCCATGACTATAATTGTAACCATTATGTTGTGGCAGCGCCAGATCTTTGACCACGAATTTCTCTGATGTCTTCGCTGGGATTTTCCGACTAGCGCAGATCTAGATCTAGTAATTACAAAGAGATGACGGCCATAGCTGAGGTGAGACAAGACATGTTTGACCCGTAATAGACAGCCGACGTGTGAGGGACGGCTTAATTCCTGTAATCAAAGTATTCCAAGATACGGAGTTCAAATACACCGAGCTTGTTCTTTCTGAGCTTTCGACCACGAAAAAGGAGATTATGTAGTTGATTTTTTTTTTGTTTTTAATGCTAAGGGTGCTTCTATGCCATCACAATATCTTCTTACCATTGATGTAATATGTGCAGTAGCAATATTTCGTAGACGTTAATGGCTGTCTCCGGACTTTTTTGGTTTTGATCCGACAAGTGTACAGAAGAAGAAAAAAATAGAATATTTTTTCGTCTGTATGAGTAGGAAATTTTCGGATGATGCCGCATGAATAAACAGCTCGTAGTAATAACTCCTCCTCGAGACAATCCTAAATAATCAAAAAAAAAAACAACAACAACGCCTACGTATGGACATAAATAGAAGCGACCAGAAAATCATTGTTTTTAGAACTGGGACTGTGTGCTTCAGTTGGGCAGCCGTTGCGGCAGGGAAGTGCTGAACTTGTTCTTCAAAGTGAAAATATCCTCAGCTGCCATTTAATTAAGGTCT
>JAWDGP010007709.1:0-50000 GCA_033675545.1 Elysia crispata | reverse complement strand
AGCGGTCTTGATCAACTTTAGCCTCGATATCCTGAAGAGAAATAATTATTATTTCAGCGGTTTCTGTGGTTTGTTTTGTGGTATTTACCTCAGTTCGCCCGCTATTTCGGGCTTAAATGGTTCGTTTTGTCTCTGCGCGCAACCGGTTGCGCATTTGAAAAGGTGAGTTCTAGAATTGATTGAACGTGCTGAAAGCTTCAGTTTTATGGATATTTATGAGTTTAAGACCGAAATCCATTTATCACGACCGGCATGCTTTGTTGAGGAGGAGGCGTCGACAGGTCTGCATCACGGGCGAGACAGCGGAGAAACTTGCCGTGACTAATGGTGTTAACAGCGAGTTTACGTGCTGTGTTTAGTTCTTGTTAAAACTTGGGACCCTGCAAAGACAGTTTTAGGAAAACATGGAGGTGGAGAAAGGGCGAAATTGAAAGCAGATGAATATTATTTTGCTTGGCTTGAGCGGAAAAGGAGGGGAGAGAGAGAAATGGAGAGGGGGCACCCACACCCACACACAGAAAGATAGATAGATAGAGAGAGAGAGAGAGAGAGAGAGAGAGAGAGAGAGAGAGAGAGAGAGAGAGAGAGAGAGAGAGAGAGAGAGAGAGAGAGAGACGAGATGGTCTGAAAAAGGAGATAGTTAGGCAGATAGGGAATAAGGGAAGGTGTAATGAGTCCGAGAGAGAGAAAGAGAGAGAGAGAGAGAGAGAGAGAGAGAGAGAGAAAAAGAGAGAGAGAGAGAGAGGGAGAGAGATAGAGAGATAGATAGATAGATAGAGAGAGAGAGAGAGAGAGAGAGAGAGAGAGAGAGAGAGAGAGAGAGAGAGAGAGAGAGAGAGACTACCAAACCACAGACGCCATGTATTTCGCCCAGTAGATCTATAAAATATTGTATAGGTAATAGTTTCAAAACCAGATCGTATCACGCCGTGGATCTTAAAAAAAAGATGAAAGAAAAAAAAAAAAAAAGAACGAGCGTGAAAAGACCACCACGTTCAAAAGGAAAGTTTTGAAATTGTGAAGGTGTTGAGTTTTCCACCCCACCATTCATACCGTTTCCTCAAAAGCCGAAATTCTCTTCGGTCCCCGCGTCAATGAGGGAACTGTAGCACGTCAACACCTATTGAATTTTGAACGTGAAAAAGAAACAAAAAAAAAAAAAAAAAGAAATGCCCAAATAGATCTTGTTCTCCGCCTCGCTAGATTCTCTTCGATCTAGATTTTTCGACTCGACCAAAGTTAGCGCTAGATCTAGATTCTAGCTGGCGCAGGGCACGTCTCTCACAGAGTGACAGGGCGACTGTTGCGGCTTCTATAGGGGGGATTAGCGGTGATAATATCCAGCGTTGGGTTTGATTACTTCTGTGATTTGCTGGCTCGGGAAGGACAGAAGGCTTGTGTAAGACCAGGCTCTCGCTCATCCTGCCCACAATGCCAGGGGGATTAGCCTGGGATTTGTGCCCTCTTCATTAAATTGTTGGAGGAACATCGCGGGTTTTTGTACTGTCCGCTCCACAAACACAGAGGATTAAGTTTTATAGACTTCCAACACGGTCCCTCGTTCTGCTCCGTGTTGTTTTCTCTGTGTGTACAGGTTTGTTTTGTTTCTGTGGCTTGTGCCGTGTTTATTCGTCGTAATGCGGTGGCTGTGTTTTTTTTCTTTCTTGTTTACGATCTATCTTAAACCTATTAGAAGTTATGCTTTACATTGACTGTGCTTTATATTGTTGGAATTTTTTTTTAAAAGTTTTTGTCGCAAGGTTTGTTGGGAACGGTAATCATTTTTAGATACTTTCAACACTTTTAAACTTATCGTTCTAACATAGGCGCCATTAAATTAATAGAGTCAAGTTTTTGCGAAGGAAAGTTACGTTTGGGAACGAAAAATACATAAATAAAAATATTCCACCATATGAAATTCAAAATTTAGATTTAAATTTAAATTTAAACAAGGACCATGTTTCCATTCCGTATCTTGAACGTGTGGTAGAGAATACTTTCCGAAAATTGAATTCTCTCTCTCTCTCTCTCTCTCTCTCTCTCTCTCTCTCTCTCTCTCTCTCTCTCTCTCTCTCTCTCTCTCTCTCTTTTAAATCTAATCTTTTTTATGATACTTGTCTAATTTCAGTTATATTTTCATTTTCAGATCTAACTAAAATATCCTATAGTTGATTAAATATGTATGTTCGACACCATAACTAAACAACAAAAATCTTTCTCTCCATAATTATAAACACCCCGTTATATCTCCTTGCCTGATAAACTTCACATGCCTTTCAAGTAATGAGCTAGACCAAATACTTCTAGTGAGGATGTTTTGGAAAATCTAAATGTCTTCGCATAAATCTTTAAATTGGTAAGAATATCAAGATTGTCAAAACTGTTATCTTTGATTTTACCGTAGTGTGAGACCCGAGCGAGGCTTCTGGAAGTAGAAAAAAAAAAGCTCACAAAAATAATGCTCCGTAATAATTTGATTCCTCTATGATGCGGATGCGGAAAGCTTTGTTGCGTGCCACAAAATTTTTTTTTAGAATAAATACGATTCTCGGAAAATTAAAAAAATTAAACACGATTCTAGGAAAACTAGGAAAGTCGCGCAAAACTTCATAAAATTGAACAATACATTTGTGTTTGTTGTGATTGATTTTTCTTCATTTTTTTCCTTTCTTTTCTTTTTTCGTTTACAATTTTGTATTCTTATTTTTTCCTTACTCCGATTTTCAAGCAGAGGCTAGAGAAGACATTCTCTGAGAAACTTGAGGTTTTTTTTTTAAACCAATACTGTTTCTTTATAATTACATTTGCAACCTTCGGTGTCATTTACCGATTAGAGAGAGTAGCCATAATGTCATTTTTCCTCAACAACACTCAGACCTAGTTCTTAGTTCTAAACAAGTTAACGTCCATCATCTCTTGATACCAGATACCAAAATTTGTCACAAGTGTAAAAAAACAAGAATTAACGACTCAGGAGAGTCTCGTAGTTATATCGGGCGCTTTATGTTGGGACAAGATCTCATCATGGAACTTCAGTGGCGAATCTGAGCCGATAAAACAATATTACGTTAGTATTCTCAAAATTTTAAAATCACCTCTGACGCCATATTTCTTAAACCTGTAGAGGTTTTGAAAAATACATAACAGTACAAGTGTTGAACATTATTCTCACCCCCCGCTTTTTTTTTCACTCACACATATACACACCAACTGTTTTTTATTCCGGTAGTGGGCTAGATTATTTAGGTTATTGTTATCGATACTCAAATGTACACCGTTCGAAGTTTCATAAAAAGCTCTCATCGCTAAATCGAATCATTTAAGAATACATGTATTGCGCCATAAGAGTAATGGACATTTGTATATAGATCTACAATTCCAGATAATTGTACCTCGGATTTTTTTGTGTCTTTAAACAAGGTAATAAGAATTGATAGCTCAACAGGAACCAAAAGTTTATCATAATTATCGTAATACCTTAGTGGACCCGTAAATAAGTTTTAAAAAAAAAATGAAGATTTTGCTAAAAATGTTTTCTACATAAAACAAATTGAGCCTCAATTTGATTTAAAGTCTTATAGTCGATCTCAGATTCGTAAACAGCAATTCTAACTGTACTGCCCCAGAGAGAGAAGGAGAGAGAGAGAGAGAGAGAGAGAGAGAGAGAGAGAGAGAGAGAGAGAGAGAGAGAGAGAGAGAGAGAGAGAGAGAGAGAGAGAGAGAGAGAGAGAGAGAGAGAGAGAGAGAGAGAGAGAGAGACAGAGAGAGAGAGAGAGAGAGAGAGAGAGAGAGAGAGAGAGAGAGAGAGAGAGAGAGAGAGAGAGAGAGAGAGAGAGAGAGAGAGAGAGAGAGAGAGAGAGAGAGAGAGAGAGAGACAGACAGACAGACAGACAGACAGACAAACGTGAGAGACAGATATGGGCGTGGATACTCTCTAACCCGGTGACGTCTCATCCCCCGAATGATCAAACCAATCTGGAAACTCGTCCACCTCGCCGCTGTTTCCCACTTCCTCAATATCACGACCTTCACCTTCACCTCTGACCAAGACAAGCGCCTCCTAGGCCACTTCCAGAATGAAGACCCTTTGAAGCCGGATTAAGATAAGGGCGCTACGAATCCGTTAAGATCTTAGTGCAAAATCGTCACGGAAACACTTTACGTTGACTAAACATTATTATAAGCGTGTTTACATCTCGAGACACCCATTTGAAATATCGCGTTCCTTCGGACACCCAGTTCCTTTTAGTTTTTTTTTTAGTTCTTGACGTCCTCGCAAAGCAAATCGATGACAGATAGATATGGTTTCAACTTCCCTCAAGTCGTTGTAATATTTGTATAGTGTGGAACACATGTATCATAGAACCCGCGCCGCAAGCTGTTGCTCGGTGAATGAACGATCTTATCTTCAGCTCGGCTCGGTTTGGCCCGTTCATGTTTAGCGGAACTTCCGGTGTACTAAATAACTGGCCAAAAGATACACTAATTCTCTCCTCTCTATCTCTATCTCTCTCTCTCTCTCTCTCTCTCTCTCTCAGTCTGTCTGTCTTTCTGTTTGTCTTTGTGTCTGTCTATCTGTATGTCTGTCTGTCCGTCTGTCTTTGTCTCTGTCTCTCTCTCTCTCTCTCTCTCTCTCTTCCTCTTCTTATTCCATCTATTTTTCTTTCTCTTTGATAAAATTATTTTAGCATCGTATTAGGATCTTTTTAAGACTTAAGCATATTTATTGTTTTCCCGCTGTGCTTTTTTTTTTTTTTGCTCCTTCACGATTCAAAACTGTTTTAATATTATTACGTGCCGTTTTCTTTAAATGCCGCGGACTTAACAAACGAATGAAATGTTTGTATTATTGACAAAATAATCACAAAAATATTTCTTTCAAGATTTTATCGTTACTTCTTTCTCCCCCCATTCACCTCCCCGTTCTCTCTCTCTCTCTCCCTTTCTCTCACTGTCAGCTCCAAACTTCACTTGGTGGACCTAGCCGGGTCCGAACGGGTGTCCAAGACCGGAGTGGACGGACAGCAGCTTACGGAGGTCAGTAAGATTGGTCAGTGCATGGACTGTGCCTGACATCTTGTAAACATACGTGCGCGTAAAAAAGAGGTCCAGTTCCTACAACTAGATTGGTTACTGTTAAATTGAAATTAAAAAAAACAAGGATAAGTTCGTGATGATGCAAAAACTGCGAATAATATTAGGGGAAAAAAAAGAAGAAAGAAAGGAAAGAAAATTTCTACCAGAATTTATAACTTTCGAATGGCGCAACATCATGATTGTTCAGCATTACTTTTGGGTTATTTATTTTTTTTAGTTTCATTTGTTTTTGTTTAAAGAGGGACAATATCAGTATAGTTTATGTGGTAACCCTCAGAATGATCAGACCACTATGTTTTTTGTTTTTTTTCTACAGACCTAGCTAATATTCCCAGCCGATAATGAGATAAAACGAGAAAAGCTTTTATTCAATTGCTGGGGCGACCTCCGAATCTCTTCTCCTTTGGTTGCCCCTTATCACGGCCATTTATTGTACTTGTATCCTCCAGGCCAAGTCTATCAACCTATCCCTTCATCACCTGGAGACCGTTATCATTGCGCTGCAGCTGGACAAGGCGACGTCTGCTGTCGGCAGGGGAGATAACCCACCTCAACAGAGCAAAAGGTGGGTGCGCGCGGAGTGAGATTCTCTCCCTTGTCCCCCTCTTTTTTTTTTTTTTGTTTATTTTTTTTCCTCACAAGGTTTAATTTTATTTATTCAATTTAAAACGAACCTTAAACACACCAACTCTAGCTTTTGATTTTTTTAGGTAAAAATGTAACAGTTGATAAAATATATATAAAAAACGTTGACGTGGTAAATATAATGACAAACAAAAAAAAAAAAAAAAAATAATCAATTTGTTTATTGCAACAATTTTTTTCCTTTACAAATAAAGCAAAAATATTCGGAGGACTAAGTCTTTGTGTAATTTATTTCAAAATTCATTTCATGATTAATCTGTAATGTTCCTTTTAACTTGCACAGGAGTATTTTTTTTCTTTTTTTGTTTGTTTGTTTTTTTAAGAAGAAAAAGATAAGATAAAAAAAAATCTCATAAAGTACTTTTTCCATCAATCCAATAATGTAATTAAGGGATGAAATATTGTAATTCTTTTTTCTTTCAACTAGTTCCTTTTAGTTTTTATAATCATTGAATCCTAAAACCATTAACAGTGCTTTTTTATTTTCTTTCTTTTTTTTTTTTTTTCATTGAAGGTTTTTTTTTAGTGCATCATTTTTCCAGTCCTCTATATTGTATATAATTTCCATCTCACAAAAAAAATGACATATTTTTGAAACTTTATGCTTTTATACCATCTCTCAGCAACTCATCCTTGATGTCGTCTGGCCCATCCAGCGACAATGGTGGGTCACGGCAGCTGCGGTTTGTTCCATACAGGAACTCCTTGTTGACCATGGTGCTGAAAGATTCCCTAGGTGAGCTGGTTAACTCTAAGATTTCTTCATTTCACATTCTCAGTTCTCAAAGAGACGTTGATAGTCCAAAAATAAAAGAATGAGTCGCTGTTGCAGTGCAAATTATTCATTCATCACGGAGAATGCTGAAGGTACAAAATCATGAAGCAAGAAGATTAGTTATATCACAAAATTGTGTTCATATGATTGCCAGCCCACTGGGTGTTACAGGAGTTTTTGATCTGAATTGATGAAAGCGTTACCAAGAAAGGCTTTTTGTAAGATTTAATTATAGAATTTTTAAGGAGTCGAGGCAACATAATCTGAATATGATTGAAAGTTAGGTTTGTAAATAAACTACATTTGTATATCCTTTCTTATTTTTGTTAGAGCTAACCAACCCATCTAAGGACAGGAAGAGTTCTTAAAAAATCCTTTTAGGGCAGGAAAATAAAAAAAAAATAATCAGAGGCAGCAGCTCAGAAGAATCTTTGTTACACATACACATTCATGTGAAGAAAAAGAAAAGAGTGCAAAAGAAAAGGGTCACAAAAAGTTCATATGGTGGTTGGTATATATGTAATGTTATGTAAACACATACATAGGAGGAAAAATTATAATAACTGCAAATTCTTAGATTTCAAGGTTTTTTGTTGTTTTTTTCTTTTAGACAAATTATTTTCTTTGTCGCTCTTAGGACCCTCAAGCTGTTTTTTTTTTTTTTTAATTTGGCTGCTGTATTCTCCATTAGGTGGTAACTGTCTCACTGCTATGATTGCCACCATCTCACTGGAGCCTGAAAACCTTGGAGAGTCGATATCTACCTGCCGATTTGCTCAGAGAGTTGCTTGTATCGCCAATAATGCCAGGTACACCCATAATTTATTAAACTGTATAAATTATTCATTTGTTCTTTTTGCATCAGTCTTTTTTTGCTTAACCCAGGAAAAACAACAGTGGTTAATGTTAACATGTTTGGAACGTTAACACAGGGCGTCAGTTGTACATCTACAACTCAGACAATTACCTGCGGGAAGGCGACGGTTGTAGATAAGTAAAAATGTGAACAAACGTATTTTATTTTTCAAAATTCTTAAGCGGCATACTGTGAGCCCGTATCTTTTGATTTTTGCATTCTTTTTTTAAGTTTCTAGTTTTACGGATAAGAAAGTTATGAAGTAAACTATGCTTGTGCATTTTTTGGCCACTGATTTTCAGTTGCAGATTATCACTATGATTTATTTCTCTCTTCTTGAGAGAAAATCACTTAGCGGTCTGTAATGCAACAGTCAGTATTAATCTGATGTGATTTCGCAATAAAATTTTTCACTTTTTTAGATGTTTCTAGCTTAATGGGGGAGTAGTGTTATGAATTAAAGTAAAATATCAACTATGATTTGTTGATCGTTAGCATTAGCTATGACTCTCTTCTATTCAAAATATTATTGCGCTGCTTGTCATGCGACCGTAATGATTGAATTCATATGATATTGCGATAATAGCCAATTATTTTGCGGTTTATTTGAAGTTCCTAGCTTTACTGTAAGCGAAGTTATGAACAAGTAAACATTATCACAATGAAATCTACATTACTTTTCCCACTGGCTGAGTCAGAAATGTGGCACTTGGCCCATCAGTTGAAGCAATGATATTTACGGACGAATCAGAGCATCAGTGAAATAAGATATAAGCCTCAAACCTAATGGTCCTCATTGGCTTATTTACATTTTGTGACGTCATACGCTCAGTTGGGCCTTCTTGTAAGAGCAAGTGGTATCTTCTCAAGAAATAAATGTAATAAACCCACTCAAGGGAGGAGCCAAAAATTGACATGACATCCGATACATGATGTTCGGTTTGAGTTTTGAACAAATTCAATCTCAAGAGTCTTTGTATTACTTGTACTGTCGATGAGGTGCGAAGTGGTATGAGCCATGTGTTTAACGCCCATTGCATCAGCTTCCCAGCATGAGATGGCGCCTTGGTTTGGTACAGCTGTAATTTGGAACCCACATATCAGCGTGAGAATTTTATAGCTTAATTTAATTGATGACGTAAAAAATCTAAGCGTATTTTATAATTGTTTGTAGACAATTCTAGTTTATTTCGTAGAATACTATCACTAAAACTGAATAACGAAGATATAGAACAATGATGCAATTTTTTGGCTGGTGTGTCTGCTTACTAAGTTTCTCCCTGACCCCCTCCCATTCCAAAAAAGGGAGAGTGGGTGAACTTGCGGGGTATTTGGTTTTCGAGTATGTGTGAAAATATGAGTAGTCAATTTGTTCTTATGATGCTGCTTGGTTCCGTTACATTTGTATTAGATGAAAGGCGCTTATGAAATTGTCTTGATGGGCCGTCCCGGTTGGTTCAAGAGCCTTGTTTTGTGGATCATGATTGGCGTGAAATAGCACATAGTGATTGAATTAGTCATCGTGCATAGCTTGAAAAATACTTTACTAGCAAACTAGGGGAACGTGTGATTAGCTTTATCAATAAATAAAAATTGTCTTGTTATTTTTCTTCTTGACACGGTTTTATGTGCGTCATTTACCCTAATTCTTACTATATGTCCAAAAATAAAACAAAAGAAGTTTTTAAAAAATAACACGAGCACAAAGATTAAACCAGTAAAGTTCAGAAAATGTATACTTTTATAGGTGTCTAAATAGAGTGGAAAAAGAACGTATCAACTCCTAGATATTTGATTTTCACATGACTGGACCTGTTAGTGCGCCAGCACACGCCCTCGCAACTGTTACTGGCTTGGCACCCTCACCCTGCTTTACCTGGGCTGGTCTTCAAGGGTTAATTTTTATAGCATTCATACATTGAGTAGTGGAGTCGATCGTCACCAAAAATTTTCTTTTTTTTTTAAATTTTGTTTTTACTTCATAGTACATAGTCCATATATTTAAAATTTAACTGATCTGATAGTTTTAAATTATGGGTCTCAATTTTGTATATGAAGAGATTTTTTTTTTTAATTTTACTTTCAGTTCTATTCTTTCCTTATGTACATCTGCAAATTCTTGAATAAATCATTGGTGAAAACCAAACAAATCAACAATCAACTCCACCACTCAATGTATGAATGCTATAAAACTAGTCCATATGGCTATTTTCATGTTTAAAAGCACTAAGATCAAGATCAATTAATTTCCCTGAGCTGCTCCAAGTTAAAAACTGCATGAGATTATCTGCAGTTGTCTTTTTAATAGTAAGACAAAGAGAACATTTTTTAAACACTTAATATTGTTTTTCCACTCTCCAAATTCCAACTTTTACTCATATGTGCATATATACCCTCTTTTGAGGCTATCAAGATGCACTGCATCAAATATTTTCTTCTATATTTTGTATATCAACTCTGTCCACAGGAGAAACGAGGAAGTTGATGACAAAGCTATGATAAAGAGACTGAAAAACAAAGTAGCCTACCTGGAAAACCAGGTCGCTCTTCTTAGATCAAAAGTAAGTTTGGTGTGCAGGGCTAGTTCACTTTTCAATTCTCAGAATGAAATATTTTGTAAACCCACAGGCAGATTTAGATTAGATCCAACTTGTTAGATGCAGTGGAGTAAAATGGTTTTGCAGATAAAATGTCTGTCAAAAATAATTTTATTGTGACA
The DNA here is from genome assembly GCA_033675545.1 of Elysia crispata. NCBI lineage: Eukaryota > Metazoa > Mollusca > Gastropoda > Plakobranchidae > Elysia > Elysia crispata. Next base: position 39,908 of record JAWDGP010007709.1, on the reverse strand, counting down.
AACACAGGTTGCAGTCCACGTCATTTGATACTAGGGTGACATTTCAAATACATTACCAAATTTTATTTATCATGCTGAAAACATAAAGAAATATATTTACATAACTATTTCAAAGTGCTTCAATCCTAGATATATGTTTGTTCACATTTTATTTGTTTTTTTTTGTTTTTTTTTTTAATCCTTGAACTTCAAAAGCATAACTTTTTAGAACGTTTAATATCTGTAAGTTTTTAAATGAATTTTGGGTAAATGATAAAGTTTGAATCAAAAGACTGGACTGAAGTTGAGGCTTAAAACCTTATGGTGCAAAAAAAAAAAAGAAACTGTTGAGACACTTCTATTGCTCTGCTGGTAAAACATGTATTTTTTAGAACTGTGTATTGAACCAAGGGCTTTTCTCTGTTAAGACTTTCATGTGTGAGGGTATTTCCATATTTTATTCAAGTACTTTTTGATTGTATATATATTAATACCCCCTCGTTTACCTCTTTCTGTTTTTGTTTCTGTCTCTTTCTTTATATCTTTTTCTATTTCTCTGTCTGTCTGTTTGTCTGTCTGTCTGTCTGTCTGTGTCTCTCTCTCTCTCTCTCTCTCTCTCTCTCTCTCTTTCTGTCTGTCTGTCTCTGTCTGTCTGTTTGTCTGTCTGTCTGTCTGTCTGTGTCTCTCTCTCTCTCTCTTTCTGTCTGTCTGTCTCTGTCTCTGTCTGCCTGTCTCTCTCCTCCTTTCTTGTGTCAGGGTCGCTCTGATCCTATGACAGATGAGGAAATTATGGATGTCCTAACTGACGAGGATCAAAGGATCTGTGAACGAATTATGGAGGGATTCCTACAAGGCATCATCACGGATCCAATTGAAGCTGGTACGTGAGTAACCACAATTGAGCCTTAGATACTTCCAAAAAATGAAAAGAATACACATCTTGTAGTTTAAGAAAATTTTAAAATCTCTTTAATCGCTTCTTTGAAAAATCCTTTTTTGTAATGTAGAAAAAAAATTTTAATTTCTTTTTTTTTCTTTTCGTTATATATTTTAGTTTTGTGAACTAAACACTTTTATGAGGTAAACATTTCTGATAAAATTGACTCAAAGGATAGGATCTTATTTACTAGAAAGAACAGTTATCTCAAGTAGGATCTTCAAGTCTCATTATGGAATTGTTCTTTAGAGACTATCTTTGATTCTAAATCTCTGATCTCTGGAACGACTTTTTAATCAATTCCTTACAATCAGCTGTGCAGCATGAACCTTTCCTCTCTGCCCACCTTTTTTCTTTACCTGATGGAAAAATCTTAATGTCTCAGATTCTTTACACTTATTTTTTTTTCTGATATATTTATGAGCATCTGACTTGAACATTTTCCTCTTCCTGTTTTTTTTTCCTTTTACCCTTGTACACATATTTCATTCCTTGTTGCAGGGATGCTAATTTTTCTGAGTTTTTTTTTCAGCATTTCCGATTATGTTTAGAAAAAAGTTTCGGTATATCTGATTCAAAACTAAAATAATTATTGATTTTCATAACTGAAATATAAGATGTTCTCTTGATGTTTTACGGCTCATTCTAGGAAAAAAAACTAGGTGTTTTGGCAGAAACTAGTTAGAATCTCATCTGCTACTCTTCTCATATCTATTCTGCTCAATTCAGGCATCTCCGACCACTGTCGGTTCCGTGCCTGTCTACACCTGTTGAAACAGCAGTTCATCCACCGGTCGCTGGGCAGCCCGAGCCTGGCGGCAGGCGTGAGTACATCCAGCGCTGTGACAGGCATCCCGGGCAGCTCTGGCGCGGCCACCACTCACGGCACAAGTACATCGACCAGTACGCTGCAGCCCCGAGCGAGCTCGAGCTGCGTAGATATGCTAGGGGCTAACAACCCACAACAGGACAGCGGAGACTATGCAGCGGTTGGGCAGACAAGAAGCCAGGGGAGGTCAACTGCAAAGGATGGTCTTAAGCGATCAGACGAGTTTGCTGATTCAAGGTACCGTCAGTTTGAAAGAGATTATAATCTAATGTTTCTTCTGCTGCGCAATTTTACTATATGTTTAATCTTAAACGCAGTTGTTTTACAGGTATCTCCCCATCGGTTGGGTTTTTTGTAATAGTAGCTTCTTTTAATACAAAGCACTGTCATTCAGGATAGGAATCAGGTACATTTACTGCCTAAATCATGGGGATATTGACTTACATTAGATTCAGCTTTTACTGATTTCGAATGCTTGTTCTCCTGAGGGTTGGAAGCTGAGATGGTTTGCCAAAGGTCCCCTCCCTTATTCTCATAACCTTAAAAAACTCCAGAGATCTTTCTAAAATCTTTGCGTGTCTTGTTTTCACCTATGTTTTTTTTCTTCTTTTTTTTTTTTGCTTGAAACTAAGTGCAGATGAAAATTTCTCAATTTCAGTGAATGTTTTTGCATTTTATCTTTTGTCAATCTTAGTCACTTCTGCTTTTGAAATTGAAATATGAAGATGCCCTGGCTTCACTATATTTGTTGTAGAATTTAATCCTTTATCAATCTTTTAAACATTTGTTTCCTTAAAACCAAGATTATAACATACAGAGGCCTTTACCAATCTCATTTGATTCACTCGCTGTTTTATTCTGTGTTGTCTAAAGCTAGCGTTGCACTGAGAGATTTTGTTTGCCTCTCTATCTTTCAGAGAGAGACAGGGTAACGACAGTTACAGCTCTCGGCTGCAGACAGAGAGCTCACCAACTACCAAGGCTGCAAGAGTTGGAGGAGGTGAGAGAGAGAGAGAGAGAGAGAGAGAGAGAGAGAGAGAGAGAGAGAGAGAGAGAGAGAGAGAGAGAGAGAGAGAGAGAGAGAGAGAGAGAGAGAGAGAGAGTGAGAGTGAGAGAAAGAGAGAGACAGAGACAGACAGACTGGCAGACAGACAGGTGTGTATCCTTAGTTTTGACAAACAACTACTGAATTAATTTTTTATTTTCTTTGTGCGTTAGATGAGATGACACCTTCATACTCAAGTGAATTAAACGGAACCAGCCATTCGAAAAATGGCTCAAACAAGGTAAAGGTGAAGAAAGGGGGCCTAGAAGAGGTTCTCCAAGCTTGTAGCAGCGGCGGAAGGGCAGGAGGTGGAGGGGTAAGCTTCCCAGCAAACCTGCGCTACAAGTCTCCCTTTGAGAGACAGAGGGAGAAAGAGATTCAGCGGCTGAGCCGCAAGCTGACGGAGATGGAGGAGGACAAGGCAGGGAAGGAGAGCCACCTGCAAGAGATGAAGGAGCAAGCTATTGTTGAGGAGCTGCTGGTGGCGGAAACTGGCCTGAGGTAGGCTGCTGAGCCCAGGTCTGTGGGCAGGGTGGGGGGAAGGGGTGCTCAGGGGGTTCGGAGGAGGGGGGAAGGGGGAGTACAGACCACAGGTTTATGTGGGGTTTGGGGGGAAGGAGGAGAATGCAGGGAAGGAGAGCCACCTGCAAGGGATTGTAGAGGAGCTGCTGGTGGCTGAAATAGGTCTGAGGTGAGTTAACGATCACAGGTCTGTGGAGAGGCTGGGGGGAGTAGAAAAAAAACCATACTTTATGATTTTGCATTACTGAGACATTTGTTGCAGATGATTGTGGTCAAAATTATGTCAACAACGTAGGCGTATACGTATGTTGATGCTTACCCGCCTAGAGCATAATTTATTTCAGTAGAACATCAAAGCCTGTAGTCTGATTTGATTAAAACTAATTTATCTCTTTACTCTCTGACCCTGTACCTTTTCGCCATGCAATTAGAATTTTTAGGATAGACCACAAATAATTTAATGCTTTTTATTGATTCAATGTTTAAGTGACAATTTCTTATCTTCCGTATCCCTCCCTTGCTTGTCCTCCCTGTCCAGGCTGAAGCTCCAAGTGGCAGAAGAACAGGTCGCTGACCAGCATGCATACCTGCTGCAGTTAAAACATCTCCAGGCCGATCCAGACCTCATCACCAAGGAGCAGCTGGTGGAGAAACAGCTCCGCAAGAGACAGGTGAGCAGTCACCGTGGGGGGGAATGTCTGCTCATTTATAATCTGATTGTGAAGAAAGATATTGTATATTTGTCTGAGTGTGTCTCTCACTGTCTTTGATGGTCTGTCTGTCTGTGTCTGTCTGTCTGTCTGTCTGTCTGTCTGTCTGTCTCTCTCTCTCTCTCTTTATGCCTTACTACCACTTCTAAACCCATCCTTTTTTGTTTCTTTCTCTAAGTGTATCTCTATCCAAATCACTTTCACCCTTCTCTTATCTCTTTTATCACTTCCACTATATCTCCTACATTTCTATGTTTTATATCTCTTTTATTTTATAACTTTTTCTCAATCTCTCTTTTACATGTGTCATGCTAGGCCAAATTCCATGAGAAACTGTCTAAGGTCCTGTCCAGTAAGGAAACGCTAGAACAAGACTTCGCCCAACGCCGCTCTGGTCAGGGAGTCTCAACAGCAGCAAATGGTGCGACTCAGCAACATCAGGCGGACAGTGGCAAGATGTCTCTGGAAGAACGCTTTGGTCAGTACAAGCAAGGAAAAGGGGCACTCAACACTCGCCAGGTGTTTGACCTGCTCAAGAACGAGGAGAAGAAACGACAGAAGGTGATTCATTTTTGTTGTTGACCTAATTTACGGAGTTATCAATGGATAAAAGAGAAAAAAACAGAAAAAAAATAATTTTTTTTAAACCCTGTAGCTGAGCTGTAGATGTACGAGGTACATTCTCCAAATAGATAAAACTGTGCGCTTTAGATGTACTAGATATGGCCTTATCATAACCCTAGTTGTTTCATTGATACCACAACACAAACAATTTTGCCTCATTTTAATCTGCGGGAAAGGTTCAAACCCCCTTTGTCACGAATAGAAAAAGAACTTACCTTTTCTCTTTTTTGTTTTGGACTATGTTTGTAGCGACATACTCATACTCTGATGCACTGATTAGAAAAATTGTTAGCACATGGAGGAGAAAAACATGTAGCAACCATAGGGTTTATGAAGCACAAAGAATTTGACGTACCCAGCTTGGTCAAGATATTGATCTTTTAATCCCAAAGCTGAGTGTTGACTATTTAATCAATGAAGACAGGCTTGATTGTTGAAGGATATCTTTTGCTAAGAGGATAGAAGTTGAAATATCAACTATTCTGTTATATGCATTTGGTAACACTATTTTATTACCTTTCTGAAAATGCTTTTATACTAAATGTCTTGACAAACATAAAAAAAGAAAGATATTTGCAGGTCCCAAATATCCAAATGGGCCTGAAAAAAAAACTAATCGTTTGCATTTTCTATTTTCAGACTCCTCTACTCTTAAAAGTTTTTTGCGTTCTTTTACCCACAAATGCTTCAAAAGTAGTGGTGTATCAGTCATATAATCTCAAAGATATACAACCAATCCATTGATTATTTTATTATTGTTTAAAAAAAAGTTCTTGTAATCTTCGATAAATGCTCATGCACCAATCAAACAAGAGTGATAAAATACCGCTGGGCTCGCTATTTTCTGCATAACCAATGTTTATTTAAGGGGGGGAGCGCCAATTAGGACCAATTTTCCACATTTTCTAATAGAGCTTTTTAAAAGTGTCATTTTTAGATTGCATATGTTCAAATTAGTGGTAGCAAATATTTTTATTTTTAAAATATCACATGGTTGTCATGGCAACGGCGGCCATCTTGAATAATATTGCTAATTTTCAAATCGCTAAAACTTTTTTGCCTTTGGGTCAATTATTTTCTAACTTGGCCAAAAGGGAGATACACATCTTCCCTTCAAATCGTATTGATTAGATTTTTGATAAATAACTTAGAAAAAAAAATATAGCCATTTTTCTTTTGTTCCAGTTATTCCCCTTGCCAAAATATCAAAAAAGGTAAATAACTCTTATTCTTACTAAATTTTGGGAATTTTAATCAATAGCAATTATAGCAGATGATAAATGAAAGATTGTGTGAAAGTTTCAAGACAATCGGATAAAAAATAGAGGAGGAGTTTCGAAAAAACCACCAAAAAATGTAGTTTTGAGAAAAACGCGTATGAAAATTAGGAAACCGAAATTCAGCATTATTTTCTTATTTATTCTTATTTTTACTATACAAAATTGTTACTCATGCACTTACAAACAAATGCCAATTGTAGTTTTATCATATGAATAAGATAAATAACATTATCCAGACAAATTGAATCAGAAATGAGAAAAGGAAAGAACAACAAAAAACCACTTATCTCCTTCTTGATGACATCTGAACTGTGAAAAGTAATACTCCAGGTTTTGTCAGTGCATTCCAGGTGAGTAGGCTGCTGATTCTTCCTCTGTGACTAAAATGATCTACTAAAGCCTCATTTTTGTTGTAGAAGCAAGAAGCATGCTTGTTGAAAATTTTTAGAGCAAAGCCTGGCATATCAAGATGTTGACAAAACGAATTAAATTTATATGGCCCCATGCCCACTAGAAGGGATGCTAGGGTAGCTGCTTTATTTACCATGAAAGGCTTTTCCCCAGATTTGTTTGTAGCAGATGAATCTTCAATGATGTAAAGACTGTATCCGTTACAGGCTGCTGACAATCTTCATCGAACAAAAACAAGCCGATCACAATTCTGTATTTCACACTTGCCTGCCACAGTCGAAGAGTGCCAAGTAAATGGCATAAAGGGCATCTAACCTGTTGTGTGAGGCATTGTATCTGCTCTAGATCAACAATAGTCCTCTGGACACCTGTCAATGGTACTGGAGAAAATACACATTTGGCATGCTCAAACTTTTGTTCCTGTGCGAGAGCGTATATATTCGACGATGGGAGAAGGCGAACGTCTGGGACTTTCCCTTACAGCAGATGTTGAAGGCTGAGGTTGCTTTGAAAAAAAAAAGTTTGAGAAAAAATATTATTTTTTTTTTTAAATTAACTAGATCTAGATTACATCTATGTTTACAATATGCATTATCATTTTATGACTTTTCATTTTGTACATCTGTGATGCCCAACAAGTTACAATATTGCTAAACTACTATGGTTTAGTTGTGCACTAACAACTCACAGTCCGGTGATGAATCTCAAAAAATGGTGCAGAAATTATTTTTTCTTTTAGGGCAAGCTTGCTAAACTATTATACTAGACCTATATATAAACAAAATCATTTATAAAATAAAATTACGCCTGATAGTAAAATCATATAGATCTAGATCTATAACTGCATTTTGTAAATAATCAAGACCACAAAATTTCAAGTATCTAGATCTAGTGCTAGTTCAGATCTAGATCTAGATTATGCCCTTCACAAAAGCTAGTACATAATATTCCTTTATCATGGCTACACATGTTCATTGTATTCTAGCTCTAACATTAGGATTAAGATTCATGGAAATCAAATTATCAACTTACCTCGTCAATAGATCCCACTGGACTATGGTTAGAACCAGATGGAGATCTAGATCTGGGTACAGGATTCAGTACTTGTGTTGACACCATTTGAAATGGCATGGTCAGGTGTAGCACTAGATCCAGGTTCATCCGAATATTGAGCCTTTACAAACTGTGATTTGGCTTTTACTAAATTATTTGCACGTGCAGAATTATTCTTCTTGCACCTAGATTCTAGATCTAGGCATTATTCAAAATCTTTGAAAAAGATCCAAAACACTAAGCAAAGGCAACGACTAAAAATTTAGGATGATAAAGAATGATGATAGCTAGTCACGTCCGTTCAACTTCATTGCAGTGAAAGAGTGATTCTGATGAGCAAAGGCTCTGTCAGTAGACTGACCAAAAATCCCGCGCAAGGATGCAATCACAGCTGATTTCACATAAATTATTTTATTAGAACATTCTCCCAGGCAATGTGCTTTGTTCGACCACATGGCTATGCTTACTTGTTTATTCCGTTGCTTCATAGTAACAGCCAACCAGAGGCCACTGGAGAAAAACTTCCGTTCCGTTGGACTAATCAGTGGCTTAGCCTAGTGTGCAGGTCATGGCCTTTGTCCCTTTTGCATAATAATGAGGTAAATAGTGACTGAAGTGTGTCAAATCTTGGATTTACACACTTCCTTTTGGTAAAGCGTATGATCACGTGTTAGCCGTTGGTTAGAATAAATTAGAACATTGAGGGAGAGAATGAAATAAGCTTTCCAATGGTATGCGGCATTACAGGGTTATACAACATTACCATAAGGTAACAGTCTCCTAAAAACTTATAAAACCAATACATTTGACGAAAAAAACGTAAAATCAGGGTATACCTAGGTGCTTTCAAAGTCATTTTTCGCAAAATTTCACCATTTCAACCCATTTTTATTATTACAGTTTCGTTTTCAGGGATAATAAGATGCTCTGGGAATACCAAAACCTAAAAATAGCCATAGTGACCCAAAATTGGTCTCACAGCCTGTCTGGGAATCGGCGCTCCTCCTCTTAAATAATTCCTAACTATAATGAATCGAAATTTATTTTTCATTGTAAAAAGTGCTACCAAAATGTTAATCGATGTAATCAAACTATTTTCTTGCCATTTAGGAGTCCCAGAAAGTGGAAAGGGAGACCACCATGGTCAAAACAAAACAATTAGCCATCAAGGAAGCAGCCACCCTGGAAAAACTCCGCGAGCTGAAGCAGATGTTGAAGCTCTCATTACTGAAAGAGGAACAACAGATAAAACAGAAGAAAGAGGAGCTGACTGCAAATGATCCAGATATTATGGGACGTTCGGGAGAATCGTCATCTTTTGCTCTTAACTCCTCTTCAAACAAGGCAAGGGGTCAAGGGCATGAGAGAGCCTCGAGTCTTCACTACAGCAACTATGGGCATGGGCCTTTTCATCATGACAGTCATTCAGACAAGCTGAAGTCACAATCAATGGCAGCAAAGCCAAACGGAGACCTGTACAGCGCAGGGAGGAGCCATGTTGGCGGTTCTAGCCGCAACCAGGCATGGACAGGACGGTCACCTGGCAACCAAAACCAGTCGCAGCACTGTAGTAACATGACAGTTGATCAGAATGTAAAAGTTCAGCAGTTCATGGCAGAGGTGCTCAGCGGTAAACATTTACAACATGAGCAGCAGCAGCAGCAGCAGCCCATACCAGTATTCTCGGTGTCTCACACAAGTAGCAGCACGCTGACGCCCGGAAATGGATCACGTGGTCACAGCGCAACTCCAGAAAATTTTAACCTTGATGAAGTGTTCATGTCCGAACCACATGCAGAGGTTTCTGGCAGATTATCACCTCCTGCAGCTGCGGCCTCTAAATCTTTTCATGAACCGCGGCACAGTTTTAAGTTCCTGCAAGAGAGAAGTAGGGAAGATTTTCTATCTGACGCGGCCGCCAAGGATTCTGAGACCATAGGCAGGGAAAAACCAGAAAGGTTTGCCTACATCAAGGGTAAAGGTGAAGCTGCGGTGACAAAGCTAAATATGAACGCCAATAATGCAGGTAGCATCGGGTTTGACAGCAATGGCGGGGATGATGAGCTCCTGGTGTCTGACTTGGAAACTTCTCCTGCCTTGCATGACTGGAGCAGCAAAAGACTAGATCGCCAAACCAATAAAACCACTCTGGACCAGTCAAAGAATTATTTGCTATCAGAGAATGGAACAGGCGATGAAGGCACAGGTATGCTGTCACAGCCCAATCTTGGAGTGGCACAGGAAGCTCAGTCTCCCCTACCATCTCTTCTGGCCCTCCAACAGCTCCAGCAAGATCAGAATTTGGGACCTTTGGTTCCACCGAGCGAGTACATCAACAGCATGAGCAGTGAGGATCAATTTGATGCCAGGCGCATGGGTCTCTCATCGCGCACATTTGAGTCTGCCCTGTGCCACATGCTTGATGGGGATGTCAAGGCATCAGCAGGAATCCAAAATGCCCCAAACCTGCCATACAGCGTTGATCCCTACGAGGGGTTCACGCGAAGTCCAAGATCACAGCCACGGGCAGGTAGACAGAACTTTAGCTTGTCTGAGTCCCCCTACCGCCAGCGTCGCACTCAACATGCCTCAAAATCTCCCACCAGAAATCAGACCAAATTATCGGGTGGTAAGAATGGCCAGGAGGATTTTGGGTACAGATCTGTCCCAGCATCAGCGTGGGGTCCTGAATCTAAGGTGGGTGCTCGGCACAGAAGTGTAGAAGCTTGCTCTGTAAATGGAAAGTGCTAATCTCTTGCTGCATTTGGTTGAGTGGTCATCATATCAGTCTGTGTAGCAAATGCTGATCACTTGTGAGAATTTGTGTTAGGAGTAAAAGTGATAATAAAAATAATAGTTTAAAAAACAAATAGCAATATTAATCCAAGTGACATTTAACAAATTTCAGTTAAAAAAAGCGATGGCACATGAGGTGAGGATGTGAAGTAGACTGAATACCTAGGTTTGAAACAGAGGAGTGCATTGTGAAGCTCAATGTATCTGCCTCAACAGCTCTTTGGCTCAAATGTTTTACTCAAGCTTTGTGAAAACCTATTTATCTACATAATACTTTTTGACCTGTTTTCATATATCAGTATAACTTTATTTTCTCTACACTTAAAATAACATATATATATATATATATATATATATATATATATATATATATATATATATATATATATATATATATAAATATATATGTAATAAAGCCTAATTTTTATGCCTCTTTATGTTTGCATCTACAACAGAAGTTCTCCGATATATAATTTTTTTTGTATTAAATAGACTTTATTTCACCATTTTAAGGCAGGAAGTTGATTGCTTTAGAGAATTGCTTTTGTCTTTATATGGAGTTTTAATTAAAGCATTTCAAATAATCTTCTAGATATTTTTTTTTGTCAAAGTGCTTTAGAAAAGACATAATTCTTTGTTTATACAGAATCCAAAAAAACAAACTGTGTATTTAAAAAATAAAAGGTCTAAGCCAAGCAAGGAATTCGCATATCTTAGGTGTGAGTTATAAATGTCTATGTGAAAAGGAATATTCAATGTTTATTATTTACCATCCTTTGTTTACCCAGAATGCCTCTGTGGCAGATAGGCTGACCAATTTCCTGGAATCTAAATCACTACAGAAAGATGAACTTGCCGCTGATGTAGTTTCAGGTACTTTTCCTTATAATCGATGTCGTATGTCAACACGTGTCAATACATCCCCTGGGTCTCTGCTCATCTGAATAATGAAAAACAGCTGATTCTCTACTTTCAAAATTTGTAAAAAAACCTTTTCCTTCTAAAGGCACATTATAAGGCTTTGAAGGCCGACAAAAAGTGTCAAGATAAGTATTACGTTGTGAAAATTCACAACTGTCCTTTGATTATTTTTAAAGGATCCGTAAATATTTTTGGCCCTACAAAAAAAGTTATCTTGTCCATCTTTTAAAGTTTTCAATCTTTTTTAGAACTTGTTATGTTCAAGTGAATCACTACTACTTATAACAATATCACTGGTAAAATAACTGCTACTGGTCTCTTACTTCAACTACTAAAAATATTGTTACCACCTTTATTACTGCTGGGCAGCTGCTGCTGCCACTGCTACTGCTACTGCTACTGCTACTACTCCTACTACTACCACTGCTACTACTGCTGCTGCTACTACTACTACTACTACTACTACTACTACTACTACTGCTACTGCTACTGCTACTACTACTACTACTACTACTACTACTACTACTACTACTGCTGATGCTGCTACTTCTCCGATGGGGACAGCTAATGCTGCTGCTAGTACTACTAATGAGATGATGCCATTGTTAATGATAATGATGATGACAAATAACAACAGCAACAAATAATAATAGTTACGTTATTAGCATAGGTTTAAAGTATAACAATAACAACATCAATAGTCAGAATAGTAATAATAATAAGAATAATAATGATAATAATCATAATAATAATAATAATAATAATAATAATAATAATAATAATAATAATAATAATAATAATAATAATAATGAGAAGAAGAAGAAGAAGAAGACGAAAAAGAAGAAGAAAAAGAGAATGGTAAATATTAAATCATAGTTGCAAACATATTGATAAAATTCTGTATCTGATTCTCCTCTTTAAATTTCTATTCTCTCTTTTTTTTTCTACAGAAAAAATTGGACGGAGCACAAGCAACAGAAAAACTGAAGATCTTGACCCATTTGAGACAAAGCTGGCCATGTATAAAAATGAAGCTTTCAACAATCAAAACACTTCTTACAATAATGGGAATGACAGTGACGAAGCTGTCACCAAATATAAAAAGGAATGTGAGGACGAAGATGATTCTTTCTTTGGTCTGCAGCCAGCAAAGACCAGGCTAACAGCATTGTCTGAGGAAGAGGGTGAAAAGAAATTCATGTCAACAGTGGCAGCTGAGAAAGCAAGGGTTGAGAAGATAAGACGAGCGCGCAATGCTGCCGAGATTATACAGAGGCAGTGGCGAAGGTTTCGGCCGCGCCAATAGACCACCCTACTAACTAAGTCATGTACCTTAACACATAAACTGAACTAACCCTTAAGAGGGATTTGGAACTCAGTCATAAAACATTAACGCACACTTTGACTCCAATCTAAAAATCTAGTCTCAGCCACTGCCTCATCCTCATTATCTATCAGTCTTATATTTTATAAACTTTTGTATAGAGTGTCAGCGGAATCTCATCCTAACTTATTTCTCACTTACCTGCCTGTGCCTGACTCCTATACGGACCCAGGCAGCCGTGACGGGCCACACGTTATGTAATCTATCTATATCATACATTGGTGTAACCTCTAAACCATTTTACTGATTTTGCATCAACAGAGGTACATGAAACTAATAAATTTACAAAGAAAAGATGATTCGGAAGAAAATTTATTGAAAAATTTGTGAGCCCCACTGAATAAGTTATAAACTGCAGTTTGGTGTATTCAAGTTCTGTGATGTTTCGAACATCGTCACGCTCATTTGATAAATGCCTTATTCAGTTTTGGGCGATTTTTTGCTAATACAATTATTGTATATTCATATTGACTCCTTCATTCTGCTTGAGCCCTAATAGGTTTTGGTTACTAAATATTTGAATTATTTAAAATAATATCACTAATTAAACATTTGTTTTATGTCCCCAAAAAAGTGTTTTTTTGCATAGCACACTACAAGTAAAAATGAGTTAGGCATTTTACCAAATGAGCTTGACTAATTTAGAATTAGTTTGTAATAAATAAGTTATGTTCATTCTTAAATTACAATCGGAGAGCATAGATCAGATGTAGGCTTTGTTAGTTTACCCAAGATTTTGACTGAGATATGGCATCTGTACATTTCCACGGTGTTTGAATGTAAATATGAATAATGAATGCAATCTCCTTGCCTTTTTTTAACATTCTGTTGTGATAACAATGAGTTTAATTGATTGAAATAGAAAATATGGAAAGAACAGGTGAAAATGAAAGCTTACTTTTGATAATAAACTTAAGTTTCATCAGATAAAATCAATCATCAAGCATGAAACAAGTGTCAAGTGAATTAGATCAGAAGCTGCCTTTTTTTTTTTCCTTTCTTTCTTTCTTTTTTTTTTAACTTGCTGTTGATAGGACACATTTAGAATCATTTTTCTGCTATTTTCATTCTTTTATAAACTGCAGGAGGAAATCTTGCAAGTATTTTTTATTCTAGAGAGTTTTGGACTTCATTTTAACTCTGTTAGGTTTTGTTCTTATCATATTACATTATCTCGTCAGAAGGGATAGTCAATTATACAGAGTGCTTCTACTGTTCTGTTTATATTATAAAAAAATCTGTGATATTGAAATTATACCTCTGATAATGGAACATGATTATTACAATTGTTGGCCATTCTAGACAACTTGAGCTTTATGTGTCCACAGTGCCAATTTAAGCGTTAATTATTTTTACAAATTCTGTTGCCTATATTGTTCTCCATTGGCCTACTTTTAAGGCAATCCATAATAATTTTTTTTGCTCTTTACCAAAGATAAGTGTTATTAACATTTGCAGCATGAGTTTATATAATTCATATTGAAGAAAAAATATTTTGCTTCCGGTTCCACAGTTTGTTTCATAGAAATAAAAAGATATAAAATAATGACTATGAAGATTGTTTTATCTGAGACATCTTGCTGGTATACACTAGTTTTACAGTTTATTATTTGAAAACATCACATGGAATTCTATTAAACTTAAAGTTTACCATCAAAGTGTTGTGGTATCTTTGGTCCTTTATCAGTTAGAAGAATTTTGTTCCATTTTTCCTTTCTTGTTCCATCTTCTGATTGTTTCCTTGACTTGGAACTTTTTGAACACTTTTGTTATTGAAATTGTTGCTTTACTGCCAATCTTCGAAATCATCAATCTGAAATAAACCAAAGCAAGGGAAAAATATTGTAATGTTATATTAGAAAGTTATATGTGTCTTAAAATGAATAAATTGAGCATGAGTTATATACTATGAACCAGAATATTTCTAGAGTGCAGAAATAAACTCGCTCAGTCAAGGTCATTTGTAAAAAATATAATGTATACACGCATTAGCATATTGATTTAGTAAAATTTATATAACCTTTCGATGTTCAGTTCTTTTATCACTATAATATCACTACACATTTTTTATCTAGATATAGTTTCATATATCATTATAGTAAATTTCATAGATGCTTTCACAAGTCATTATATTCAATAGCCACATTTAAGTACCAAGATATTTCCACATATAAAAAAAAGATTGGGCAAAAAAAGTATAGGCTTATAATTTCTTATAACATTTTTTATCCCTTTACACAGTTTTTGTCCCTTTGTGCCGATTTCTTTGTACCATGTTTCTTTTCTATTCCCCAAGAGGCTCTATTTAAGTTTTGAAATATTTAGATCCAGAACTGAAGTTTAGGAAACACACAAAGCCTATAGATTCTCTTTTCACAAAATGTAATTTGCTTTCATCTATTCCTTTTTTTTTTATTTCTTCAAAACTGATATAAATTTCAGGATCTGCTTTGTTTATGAATAAAATTATAGGAAGTACTTTATTTTATTGAATTAACTTAATAGCCATTGGTGTGCCACTGAGAGTTATGAGTTTGTTTATTAACTCTATGAAAAAAAAAATAGCTGCAGCAAAATTGTCATAACTAATCATGTACCTTAGAATTGAAGATCTCCAATATACATTTTTTACAATTTCATGACTCTGGCAACATTTACTTACTTCTAATTTTTTTTTCTTTCTATTAAATTCCTCTTTTGCAAAATATTATTACAGTATTCTTATTGTTTTGTATCATATTTGCTCAATATCATAGTTATTAGTGATATTTATTAATTAATATAACTGTAGTTTCACGAGAGAATATATTAATATTCTATTTGTTTTGTAACCTAAAATTTGCTCAATTTTTTAATTACTAGCATTATACATTCATTATGTAAACATTAAATTCATGGGAGAAGGTGCTGCTGACATATTACCGTAGAACAAAGGTGGAGATGCAAATCTCTACCGGCATTAGGGCCTAGGCTAAGGCAACTCTAACCATAAATTCACTTACACTTCCTATAGATTAAAAAAAAAACTCCTTTAATTTCTCGTCCATTGTAATGATATCTAAAATGAAATGGCAATAACATTAAGCTTCCAAATGACATAGAAGTAGACACAGGGCAATTAATCTTTCTGGAAATCCTGTCATAATTTGAGTTATGAATGGAAAATTTGTTTACTATCTTTATGTTAATAAACTCAGGTATATATATATATATATATATATATATATATATATATATATATATATATATATATATATACTAAGGCTTCCATCTTTTAGTCCACAATTCCTCCCTTTATGCAACTGGTAGGGGGATCAGCAAGTGCTTGTTATGGTAAGAAGAGTATGAATAATTTTGTTGTGATAAACTTTTCCGCCTGTTACGAATTTCATCATGTTTTTCTTACAGAGAGTGCCTTTTATTGTATTTGATTTTAGGAAAATCTTACAGTTTGTGATATTTATGGTAAGCTTTTGCTGATCATGAATATTTTTGGATCTCTTAATATTATTTTATCATTAGATCTGCATGCTCAATCTCATGGAAAATTTAAACAGTTTTATGTTTAAGGTGGCTCACCGAACAAGTTTTAAGTATATAGGGTGGAGGCGAGTAGATAAGACCTTAAGTTCATCTGGCAACAGCTCTGGTTTCGAACTCATGAACAAGGCACAAAGATGGTAGCCTGGAGCTTGAGACAGATAATGCTATGATTTGCAGAACCAGCCCCTGATACACACCCCAGGAGACTAGGATCAAATAGAGATGTGTGTATTTGTTCTATCAGTTATTCATTTATTCAGTGATTTTGTTCATCCACTGGAATGAGATGTATAACAGCAGACCTTTTTACAAGTCAGGAGTTGAAAATCTTAATAAAACTAGATACAATTACTGACAAATCTATAATATTGTTTTTTCTTTTTTGTTCAGTAGTTATAAAGTTGTGTGCCCATTTTCTGTTAGATCCTAACTAGATAAAATGTCATTGGTTTTTTCTCTCAATCACTGAAGACATGAAATAAAACAGAATCTTCAATCTGAGGACAATGACCGTACTACGGCTATTTAGTTCTAGCAAGAGGCCTCTGAGATTCTCTCCTTGAAAACATGAGACAAAGCTAATTTTGAAAATGGTGTTTATCGTTTAGTTTGACTACTTGTAAGCAAGGGAGATTTGCTCAATACCACAAAAGATAATTCTGTAACCCAACAGCATTTTAATTAAATAGTTTTATTGAGGTCCTCATCAACTATTCCGTACAAAAATTCATTTTGTACCATATTGGTTTTTCAAGCTGTGGAAGCTGTTTGACTTCCCATCTTTATTCCAAAACTATTAAGCCTGCTGATAAACACATTGTAACCTTTGGAGAGGATATTTATTTCCTCTTTCCCTAGAGCCATGTTTGAAATATTAATTGATAAGAATAAAGGGTACATGGTCTACCTATGCTATGCTATGAATGCTTGTAAAGTGGTTTTTATTTGAAACAAAGGCTTGAGGAATGTGCTGTTTCAAGCTGTATAAGTGTATTACAAAGTTTTCAGATGTAAGCCACTTTTTTTTTTTTTTGTACAAAACAAAGCGCTGCATATTATTCACATTAAAAAAAGGTATCACTACTGATCTCAAGTATTAAGATGTATATTTTATTTATTTTCTTATTAATTATCCCCTGTGATGTAAATTGAAAACTTAAGAGCAGTAAAATGAAATGCATAACCATTTTATGATTGCTTGTTAAGTTCTATTGACATGAAAGATTGATTTGACATTTGGGCTAATATAATCTATTTGAACATTTAAATCAAAGATATTAAAGGCAGCAGAAAAAGTTGAAACTTTTTATGCATACATGTACATTTGTCATATCGCAGCATATTGTAAGATATATAAAACAAAACGAAAAATTGCTATCCAGATAATTGAATCTTAAGTTTTTGAAATATCAGTTTTCTTTGCAAGCTTTGAAATAAATTTATGTTTTTACTAGGGTTGGAGCACCTGGAATTTTCTTGTGTG
Organism: Elysia crispata; assembly: GCA_033675545.1. Lineage (NCBI taxonomy): Eukaryota > Metazoa > Mollusca > Gastropoda > Plakobranchidae > Elysia > Elysia crispata. The sequence continues at coordinate 22,391 of JAWDGP010007709.1, read as the reverse complement.
TGATGTATGATGAGAGAGAAAGTGAAAGAAAAAGGGAGAAGGCTGAAACTAGCAGTATTGGTAAAAGGAAAAAAAAAATGTGAAAACATTCACAATATTCTTTGGGGCAGATAAATTTTATTTATCTAACCTGAGATATAAGTAATATAGAAACTTAGGTTTTTCCAAATATAGAAATGCATGTACACTGTGACCACAGTAGCCTAGTGTTAGGGCTTTGGTCTTGTGATATAATTAACCCAAGAATTTGTAGCATGTGTAAGTTATATCTTCTCTCTTTTAGTCTTATGCCATATGTGATATGATCAACCAATTTTCTAAGCCATACAGCATTACTAGTGGCGGCTGTGGTACTGTCATTATAACCTATCAGTACCTTAGTGCCATAGATGGACACTTACATCAGAATAAAATATAAATTGGCCCATGAATGGGTTTTTATATGTTTTGCGTTTGATTAAAACATATGGTTTATTTTCATTTGTGAGAGCCTATTTATATTGTCATGCTCATTCCACAGTTGCCTGAACCAATGTTAAGGGTATCAGGATATTTTACCCATTTGAACACTTATGCTAAAATGCTAAAACGGTTTTTATCATTTTTCCAAAACATCCCAAAATGATTTGAGCAAATGTGTAGCAACACCACAAAATGAGATGTTTTGCAGCAGATGACTACTTGAGAAAATGCCAAATTCCTGAAGAAGGCTTGAAATGCTTACTCTTTAAAGTGCTTTTACTTCTGAAACAATATGAAATTTGAAATGAGAGCAGTATAAGCAGCGGAAATTAAAGCACTCTGTAGAAAAATTGCATTTACCCAAAAATTTCTCTGTCGCAAAGTGTCTCATTTTGTGGCGTTGCTACAAAAATGTGGAATGAGCATTATAAAATATGCTTCCAGCTTCTCATTGTTAAGCAATGACAAAACATTTCCACACTCCAGCTATTGTGGATATTGACCCCAAAAAAAAAAAAATTAATCAGACATTATCAGGCTACATATAAAAAAAGTAAAAACAAAAAGACAGATTTGATATTGGTGCTTTCACAGTATTTTGGGAAAATATCTCAGGAACTTAAACCATCATAATAATAATAATTCTAGATCTAGATTGAAAAGATTAAAAGTATAGAACTGTAAAAGAGAAGAGAAAGAAAGATATACTGCAATGAGAAATAAAAAGAGGCTCAGATATTATGATGGACCAAAAGTTCAGTTTGCGTCTATTGACAAATAAATATTTAGTTACACACAAGTGTATGTGTAGAAAGAGAGGAAAAAGTTAAAAAAAAACAGACTGAAAACAAATATAAATCAAACTATTGCAATATGACAATATACACTCTGTTTACATACTTTTTATATGTTTGATACAAACAAAGTAAGCATGAATACATACCAATAACCCACCATTACAAATTAAGAGATAAAATATAACATAACTAATAAGTGATGGAAATTTCAAATTTATATGTCCGATACTTTAAACTTTGAATTTCAGGAAACTTGATTGGTTTTAAACACTGAGACTTGTTAAAGAAAAGACAATATTATATTAGGAGTGATGAAGCACGAAAATATGTCACCCCTAATAATCCTAACAGTTTCATGCCATTTTCACCAATGAAAAGCTAAAGAAAATGCATTGTAGTTGTACTAAATGTTAACATCTTTAAATTTGACATGTGACTCGTTCGGGCTGTACATATGCAAAAATTTAATAAATTGTAGTCGGATTAGCCTTTTGATCTGTTTGAATATAGCTGCCAATAATTTTTATTCAGAGCTGGGCTGCTTTTTCTTCATCCAGATAGGACTGCAATTTGACATTTTCAAGAGATCAATGTATGGCTATCTTAAGAATAAAATTAGAGATATGTCTTGGTCTTTTTGGATATAGATTATCCAACCTGTGTTTTTAGGCCCTGTGACAAACAATGATATTTAAGAAAATCACATTCAGAAAAGCATCTAATGATCTAGCCAAAAGTCAATCAATCTGATGAAGTCTGATTAAACATAAAATTTCTTAAGTTAAACTAAAAGACAAAAATTGTAAAGGAATAACCAGTCATATTTTTTCTCACTGCTTACAGATTAATAAGATGGGAGAAAATATTTTATAATCTAAAAAAATATAAAAACTAACACATACCCCAACCCCTGAAAATCTGACGCTATAAAATTCTTTTACCTCTATTCATTAAATAATCATGAATTCCATTTAAAAGATATTGTAAAAAGGGTTTTAACCCTTCTTATCTAAATTTCTGAGTATGGAATTAATTTTGACACTTAAACTTCTTATTTTTAATTTAAAACTCAATATTTATCTGATGTGAAAAATTTTTTTTCATTGTTTTGAATGTCATGTAAGTTTATGCATAAAAATGTGGAACATGTCATTTCAATGACTGAAATGGGTTATTGGAGAATATCCTCGGGACTTTAAACCAAGCATAAATTCATCCTATGATTAAAAAAAAAATGAAACCATGGATAAGACATTTTTCATTGTGATTCAAACTACAAAAAAAAAAGGGTATGATGAAATTGATAATAATATAACACAAGTGACAATGAGAAATACATTTTTCTTGTTGCTCGGTCTCAGAGCTACCATCCTTGTGGTCACACTGTTTCTAGCAAGCAAGCATTCTCTCTTAACACAGACGGTGTTTTCTAAGAGAAAATTTATATAAAACTTACTTTTTAGCCAAGCTTTTATGATTGGTATTACTTGGAAAGTATTAATCCTACAATATCATAAAAAAACTTCTTAAGTTTCATACATCTACCCGTATTACATACTTTAATTCAGACATTTAAGAGCTGTTTGACATGATGCAGAAGGTTTTTCACAATGCAGCACACACTTAAAGCAGATTAATAAGAAAAGGTGAAGATTCTGCATAACTTTGGTATCAGCAAAATCAAAAAATTGGAGCAGTCCATAGCATTTAGTAGCTATTGTGAAGAAAAAAAATTGTGTAAAAAGAAAGTCACAGCTGTACTGAACAAAGAACTTTAACCTGCAAATAAATTTAGTCTGATGAACCTATATTTCAACTCTGGTCCGATAGAAATTTTCTAACTATTCACCTTGAAAGAAAGAGAAATTTAGGTTTTACCAGTTTTGAAAAAAAATATGGATTGGATTGGTACTCTTTATTAAATCAAATATACAAAATGAGGAAATGGTGGAGAAGATACACTTTTAAAATGGAAGACTTGAGTAGTAATGATAGATTTGCTCTTAATAAAAAAGAAAACCAGCACAATTTCCGAACTATCAAAATATTAAAAAGCAATTTTACTAACTTAATTGACCATCTTTCTTTGACACAAAATCTGCCATTTTTATATCATGGTTATCTCAAAGCATTTTGACTCAATACCAATTTCACAAAAATATCTTAGACATCACAGCATTTGACAGGATTTGCAGCATGTTGACCATATTAAACAGCATTACTAAATAACTTTATTGCAAATATATCAATTTCAATATAAATTATTTCAGATTTCAATGAATCAAACAGACTTGAAGATATGGGTATCCAGGTAAAAAAATTTGTCTTTTCTCTCTCATCTGTGACACTCTCCTGTACCATAAAGCAAAAAATATGACTAGACTGGTGTGCCCGAGTGTGAATCCAGCAACCCACTGTCTGGTGCAGACTCCATGATAAACTTTTGAACCTGCTTGAACTTTGGATGAGCTGCGTCCTTGAGTAGTCCCAGTAAGATACTCTCACTAGTGGTTAGGTGGGCACCGACTTCCTTCATCCTCTGAAACGCAAACATCCTGGGAAAGAGATAACCCATTAATATGAAGATATGTCATGATAAAAAAGAATCACAGAAGATAGAGTTAATATGCTTCCCTCACTATAAAAAAAGATCAGATTTTGATATAGTTAATTCGCTTCACTGATCTGAAATCATGTTAGAAATCTTGTTATGGGGAATCCATTTAGACTGGACAGTAAATACAGAGAAACCTGTCAAATCATAATCTGTAGATAGAGACTACATTAAACAAGACCTAGTTCAATTTCAAAGACATTTCATACTAGTATATCCCTTGAGTAAATAAACCCAAGTATAAAGGCCTCCCTCTGATGCTACTTTTTTGTCCTATAATTCACAAAGTCTACATTGCTACATTAGTTCATAACCAGGTTCCAACGTGCTACGCTATGATTTCAAGGTATCTTAGCATGTACACATTACTCACACCAAATACTAACCTATCAACCATACTGCGGCTGGAGCATGCATCCACTACAACATGAACATCATAGTTTTTTTCCATCAAGTCAAACACTGTCTGTTGTACACAGGCATGAGCTTCAATACCACACAGAACAATGGATTTAATATCTAGGGAAAGAAATTTAAGAAAAATATATTTGGCCAGATAATTTTTTTTACTCGTTGACATGTCATTTTTACCCTTTTTAGCCAAAACAATTGTTTTCACAGGCTTCCTCTGTGTAATAAAAATGCTTCGAAACAGGAAAAAAGCTAAAATGATTTTAAAGTTCATATAAAATCAAGAAAGTACGATCAAGATATGCAGTTAAATTTTGTTGACAAAACATCAAAATTTACTTAAGGAACTATAGTAAGAAAAGAAAAAAGAAAAAAAACATTGAAAGAAATTTTATAGTGTTAAAAACATTTGCCAAGTGATGTGATGGCTAGATGACCATGAGACTTGATTATCCCATGTGCCACCAGCAATTATTTATTGAGGGTGTGAGACAAAGCTAAGATTATCTTATTAAGTTGGGAATGTTATCTGTTAGAGTTAGACTCTCAACTTTTACCAAAGATTTAAATGCACTGCAGTTCACATAACTTCAATTGTGATAAAACAAATTTAAAAAAAAAATTAATCTTTTTTTTTCAGATTTCCTACTAGAATTCTGATACACTTAAGTAAAAATCTCAAATAAATCTCACCTTGTTACTGCTCACATTTAAGCCATTATTATGTCTTTATTGATACAAACATACATGAACACATTTTATCTATATGGTGAAATACACCTACCTCCATGTTTCTCCAGCTCTGAGGCAACATCTGGTACAATCATAGAGAAACACGTCTTCGGAAAAACTTTGTGTTGACTCACATCCAATTCTGATACAGTGGGACCAAGACCTGAGGGCAGGTGGAGGATATAAAAACCTCTTTCAAAATATAATAACAATGAAAAAAAAAGAAATAACCAAAATTATAAGCCTTTGAAAATCAGACTTTTTTCTCTGTTCATGTTATCTCATATGATTGAGGAAACATGCATGCTGGAAAAGAAAATGAATAAATCTGATTATCCCACAATAATGAACATGGTTGGCATGCAGCCCACATGAATGGCATGTCATTCCAAAGTGTTTATATATTTAGAACGAGACATTTTTCCCAGCAGCACAAAAAAGAAAAATGAAGCAAATTACTTGCAACTTTTGTTAGCCCATTCACCCATAATCTGGTCTATAAAGCATCAAGACAGGAACAATCAAAAATGAAAGGTTACCCTTAATACTCTAAAAAAAAATAATAAATAAAAAGCAAAGAAAGACAAAATTTAAAAAAACAAAACAACTAAAACAATAAATATGGAGCCTAACCATTGTTTAGACAGAGAACTATGGCTCTCTGTTTTCATTTCTAAAGGTAGATGTAAATAAAGAAAAGAGCACTCATAAATTAGGATTGTGCGAAAGGCAATTCAAATTCAAATTACTTGTTCTGTTTTGAGTTAGATCTTACTTAAGACAAATATATTGTTTATATAAAACAGTTTAGTTGAATTTTTTTCATAACTATTAGTAAGATCCAAATTGAGATATACATTTAATAGATCTCGTACTGTTGTAGTTGAATCAATAATTTCTAAAAATTTGAAACTTTTTTTTTCTAAGGCAAGCCACATATCTACGATCCTGGTAGAAATAATATCTTAACTATAGGAATTAAAATTAATCACGGTGCTAGAAGCAACCTTTAGGATACTGTTCTGTTACGATTACTGGCATCTCTAAAGCCTGTGCGGATCCTAAAAGACGACTGGCAACGTTGATAATCTGTGGATAAAACATTATGGTCGGGCGAAACTTTTCTTGCATATCACAGATGAATAGAGCTGTGTTTTTAGACAGCAATTTCCCGATTCTTCGCGCCATGTTTAGATCCAACAATTTATGAAATATCTTTTTTTTTTCCTTTAATAAATAAATATTGTTAAGTGATTTTAAGTTTCGATTGTCTACAAAAATGCTCTTCAAGTCAGATTCATAACAGTAGAGGTTAAAGGTCAAACAAGGAGTGAAAGGCAAGATCAAAATCTTCGGGAACTAGAGTGTCTTCCCTTGACTACTCCTAGTGCCTTACTTTCAATCCCCTCGATCCAAAGGGGAGCGGCTAAATGGCACCACAGAGTAGTGATGGCACCTAACACATTTTTATTTATAGCAACTACGTCATCTCCTCTCAGCGTTAAATTTGTCGACCATGCGTAGCTTCCGGCACAGAAGCGGCGAATGTAAACAACTCATAAATCAGCAGACGATTTCAATCTTTGGTTTAGCAAGGAGAGTAGGCCGTTCTAATGTCTTTATATTTTATTTATCCACCCTTATATATTCTTAAGTCCACGTGAATTCAGCAAACAAAGGAGATTTTAATCATCCAATTAATCCATGCACAGATCTAATATAGATCTCAATTCCTGTCCCCAAGCTATGGATTGATACAGTTCTACTTCTAGGATGTACACTGTAGATCTATTCTTTGTCAATGGTCTAAATATTTGGTCTATGGAGATCTTCATCTAGTTCTAGATAACATTACAGAATGCCTTTAAATAAATTCAAACTATTTAACCCGTAAGATGCACATTATGACTCAACAGAACTGGATACTAGATCTAGATCTAGATCCAGATCTACGTAAAAATAAAAAAAAAAAAAAATTATACAATGATCTTAATTAAAAATTTGGGTAGAGCATCATTAATCAGACCTAGAATGAGATCTTTATTGAACTGAGACAAGAAAACCTTAGCTGGATCCAGCACCTGCGCCACATTCTTCTTGATCAAAAATGAAGGAGAACAATACTCATGGTAAACAAGGTGAAATTAATGGTGAGTTTGGATTCTAGCTTTGCAGACTATATCTTGAAATTCAGACCTCTAGATATTACGCTTTTTGCCTCTGTTTAACTATAAATATAACAATAACTGAATAAGAAGCAGAAATTGATTTTTTAACATTTCAGGCCAGAATTTGTTTGTCCTCAGAATAGCTTTAAAATTCTTTGTTCATGTTTATCATTTATAAATCTAGTTTATATGGCCTGACCTGAACAAATCTGCAGAGCAGATAACATGCTGACAGTTTAAGATATAAATGATGAGACTGATTTTTTATTTTGTTTCTTCAAAATATTGAATAAAATACACAAAAGGCAGAGCAGGCAGCTTTCTTAAATATTCATGAAAAGTGTCCCACTCTTCTCTCAATTGTATGAATAGGAGATGTTAAATAATTATAATTTAAAGATACTGCTGCCGAGATTTTTCATTTTTATTTTTTCAACCAGTTTAAAGGTTTTTGCATTATTTCAATCTCTTTTTTTCATAACCCACAAAAAAAAATCATACCCTGATAAAAGATGTAAAGAAAATGACATAGGCCCATTTTTTTATTTATGTGTTAATAATTGCTTTTTTGGCACTACTTTTTTTTTAAACTGTGTGCTTAACACAGCCCAAAAAAAGGGTATTTATTTAAGTTTTGAATTTTCTTTTTTTGTTTTAAACTTATATCTCACTATATAATCATATTTGATTGTTAAGTTAAACAAATAAACACATGATCTTTATGTACATAATTAGGAAGAATCTGCTTGCATTCAAAATTTTCAAAAGAAAAAAAGGGGGTGGTCTGTTGTGGAGGTAAAAAAATTCTCAGTATTTAGACAATATTTCTTTTATTACAGGCATTACAATCAAGTTTGAATTTCATAACTTTCCTGTGGAGTAAACAAATGACCATCTTGCAAAGTAGTATTCATTTTCAAATTTCATGCAACATTAAGAATGATCGAATCAACTTTCCCAATTCCAAAAAAAAAAGACCTTTCGGATCATAGCAAAAGCTTCAGTTTTTAATTAAAAGTTACATCAAATATGTCAGGCACACTGAAGTGTACAGCATTAATTGTTGTGAATTTCAAAAACTTCAACTTAGGGGCATGAGATAGTGAGCTATATCGATACACATAAATTATGGAAATAAACATTTGTTGTGGTTCTATTAATTTGGTACACTTCAAATTTCACTCAAATGGGAAGTAAAGAGTGAAAATTTGATCACTTTGACACACCTTCTTTTGAGACAGTTGGACAGAGTTATGTACACAAGCAAATTTAGCTGATGAATAAGAATTTAAGTGATATCTGTTGTCATATGTGAAAATAATTACAAAATGACCTAAAAACATTGTGACAGAGTGAGAAGGAATCCAATTTTTTTTTCTTAAGCATCTATTCGACATCTCGACACAGTTTATACATGTACTAAAAGATCAAATTTGCTTTGGCAGTATATTGATAATAAGACTACTCCTCTATTTTTATAGACCCATTTGTAAGCACTCTTTGACCTTAACATTGTGGAGGAATCATTGATAAAGGTATCACACAATCATGTTAATAAAATTCCACATCATACATGTATTTATATTTATGACTGTTTTTTTTTTTTTTTTTCATTAGGAAGTGCATTACCAAGGAAAAGGGCAAAGCCAGCCAAAATTCATAAAGAGAAAGAGTGTATGGTCCAAGACACTGTTGAGAACATGGCAGCCCTATAAGCTTGGATAACTTTGTGGCAATAATATGGGAAAACCTGGCTAACCTCATGGCAATTATAATTATATAAACATTTATTCTTTTTCTACTGTGCTTCAAAATGTACTATAAACCTATACTCTTTACTCTCTCTACATACGACCTCTCTTTTAATTTCCAAGTGTTTTTGATTATCACCTGGATGGAAACATTATTATTTTTAAATTGTGCGATTCCTTTGTAATAAATAAATAAATAAAACCTTACTTCATTTAAAATAAATAAATGTTCTGCAAATTAAAAGAGATCTGATGATTAAACTTGGTTGTTTCCAATTCAACACAAGAAATATTGTACAGGGCAAATCATAACATGTATTTTGTTTTTCTTCTACAAGGATCATTGGATTATTTAACCTTAATTTTTTTTTACGAATTTCACTTCTTGTATACCAATTTAAATACCACTACATTTATCATATATTAAACTGCCACAAAGGAAGTGTTTGGTGCCCATAAATATTTGTTATAGTTAAAACATGATATAAGATAGGATAATTTTATTAGTTCAACAAATCGAAATTAAAAATGGCATGCTCTCAGAGCATAAATACAATAATTACATAGATTTTCTAGTATCACAGTATGAGTATACAAATGACATAAATTTATGGAGATATAAATCTATAAATGTATAAGGAGGTATTAGAAAAGTGATAAAAAAAAACTTGTAAGTAAAGAAAAGGGGAGCATATCATTTTGGTGTTTCTAAAATTACAAAATCAGACTGGAAAACAAAGGTAAATGTATAATTTATGATTTAGTTATTCTTTTAACCTCCTCATAATATAAGAAGATAGATGTTGGAAAGAATGAGTTTAGATGTCTATTTATCTGTGTCTTTGGGACTCTGTACCAGTCACTAATTACATATAAAGACAAAACAGTTATCCTTAATGTTAAATTTTCTATCACATGGACTCATAACTCGCAAACACATGAAACTGACAAAATTATTTGAAAAAAAAACAAAAAAACAAAAAAAAAAAAAAAAACATCTCCTTCCTGCATTGGAAATAATATTCTCATGATATTTAACTATTGACTGATTTTTTCAGACAGGACTGGGGCAGACTTTGAGGGCTTGGCTTCTCGCCAGCCACATGGACCTGATCCATGCTGACAAGTTGAAAAATAAAGTCTTCAATGTTGTCTGGGACTTTTGCAACAACAATAACTTTCAAAGCATGAAAGAGAGAATTAGAGAGAACATTGGAATATTAAACTTTCTTGGTATGGATGCAGACGACAGGGTGTATGTGGAACCTTTCAATCAGTCATCGTGTATCCCACCGCTGCCACCAATCTGGCAGGTGACATGTTTTTCTGTCAAAGTATTTCTTCTGTAACGCTTTGTTTGCCATGTCGCGGTTTCGGATGAGATCGTGGTTACAGGGCGAGGTGAAAGCGTCTGTGGGACAGCTGGCAAGGTTGTTCGTAGTCGACGACCATAGGCGAGTTCTGCGGGACTCACTCCTAGTGCAGGAAGTGGAGTAGCTCGGTAAGTGAGCAATGCCAAGTGTGGGTCATTTTGGCGTAGAAATTCTTTGGCTGATCGCACGGCTCTTTCCGCCTCCCCGTTTGCCTGGGGATAGTGAGGGCTGCTTGTGGCGTGGTGGAAGTTCCATTCCTCAGCAAACTGTTGGAATTCTTTAGCCGCAAATTGAGGGCCATTGTCGGATATTACAGTCTCCGCAATGCCATGTTGTGAGAATATTTGTTTCATCTTATTTATGACTGCACCTGATGTTAGGGACAATTTCCCTAGATAGTTTACCATGCCTAGATAGCGTCTGAGTGCAGATATATCAGATGTTTCTGGCAAACCTTGAATGGCTTCGATTTTCATGTGATCTGGGCGGCATCCTTCTGCTGAGACAATGTGACCCAGAAATGTGATTTCTGACTTTTTGTACTCGCACTTTGCAGTGTTTAACTGAAGGCTTGCATCCTTCAGTCTCTTGTGTACCAATTCTAAGAGCTTTTCATGGTCCTCTGGTGATTTTGAGTGACAGAGTATATCGTCAAAGTGGCATACCACTCCGTCAATTCCTTCCAAAATTCCTGACACAATTCTCATGAAAATTTCAGGGGCAGAGCTGATACCAAATGGAAGTCTTTTCATGAAGTATCTCCCAAAGGGCGTTATGAAGGTGGTGAGCTTAGCTGTTTCTGGATCCAAAGGAATCTGCCAAAATCCTGAATGTGCATCAAGCTTTGAAAATATTGTTGAACCTTTCAGCTTGTGGACTATCTCTTCAAAAGAAGGAATTGCATATCTTTCTCTTTGCACTGCCTTGTTTAGCTTTTTCAAATCGACACAAATGCGTATGTCACCATTTTTCTTCACCACTGGAACCATAGGTGAGACCCAATCTGTTGGTTCAGTTATGTCTTCGATGACAAGGTCTTTCATTCTTTGTAGTTCTTTCTTCACTCTCTCTTGTAGAGGGATTGGAACTCGTCTGGAAGTCGCTAGGCTGTAAGGTGTAGTGCCTTCTTTCAATTTGATCTTTACTGGTTGGCACTTCACTGCACTGAATGCATTGATATTGTGTAGCCTTTTTACCAGACCTAACGCAGTTGATGTGTCTCTGCTGAGAAGACATTCAACATCGTTGTTCACAACATAGAACGTTGCCGTCTGTTTGTTGATCTTGGATATAAATTTTCCTTTGATATCCAGCTTTCCCCCAGGACTTGACAAATGACCATTTCTCGCCGGATGGAGTCTTGGCTTTAGGGGCAGTGATTTCCATGATGATTTGCTTAACACGTTGACGTCAGCGCCTGTGTCAATCTTAAAGCTCACAGTCGATCCTTCTAATTTGAGATCAACTCTCCATGGAGCTGAATTTGTGTCTGTGATGGAGTCGATGAAGAACTCAGTATTGTCTAGGTTGACTTCTCTTGTTCCTTCTTGATATCCAAGCTCTTCTTGTAGCTGATCTGCCCTGGCTCTTGTTTTTGATCTACATTATTTGGCGAAATGGTTTTGCCTGCCACATTTGTGACATTCTTTTCCGAAAGCTGGGCACTTTCCGTAGTGGTGATTCTTACCACATTTACCACAATTCGTCCTCTGCTGTAATCCGCCATGTTGTGATGCGCTTGTTGTAGTGCTTTTGGTCTTTGGATACGAGCTTGAGCCAGGTCTATTGTAGCTAGTAGGCTTGTTTCTCTGGACTCTGTTCAAGTCAGCAGGTTGAGCCTGATCTCTCTGTTCACTTAATTCGTGTTTGACAGTTTCGTACTGCCTTGCAGTTGTGATTGCCTCTTTAAGACTCAGATCTTCCTTTAACTGCAACTTCTCCGAGAGTTCTTTGTCCCTTACTCCGAGTACAAGTCGATCTCTTATGCAGTCTTCTTTGTTTGGGAAGTTTGCATGCTCCGAAAGTTCATATAGAGCTCTTATATATTCTTCAATAGTTTCTTTGGATTGCTGCTCTCTACGATGGAACTGTGCTCTGAGATGAATAATATTCCTCTGAGGGATAAAATGTTCATCAAATTTGGATAGAACTGTGTCAAATGTCCTGTCACCTTCTGCCAGCTCAAATGTGCTGTAGATCCTCTATGCTTCGGGACCCATAGAGTATAGTAAAGCACTTACTTGTACCTCTTGATCCTCTTTAGATAGTTTAGACGCAAGTCTAAAATTTCCAAATCTCGAGCGCCAAGCTGACCATTCCGCTGGCTCGTGAAAGTTGAATGGTGTTGGTGGTTTGAAAGCCATCACAAGACCTCTTTTAACTTTAAGTGAATAGATCTCGAGATTTCCAGGTAGTCAAGTTTTATTCTGACACCATGTAGTGATGCTTTGTGGTTAAGACTTATTCTTATTTACGTAGACAACCACAAAGTCACGAACACATATAATTCAAGGTAGAGCACGCTGGATTTGTTTTTTACATCGGGATCGCCATCTTTATTATCTAACTAGCCATGCCAGGATTCAATGCTAATTAAGGTAAACATTACATGCCACAGAGGCCATACCGTTACAATTTCACTAGTTAAACAACCCTATATGACTTCCTTTGAGTGTCTTCACAGATGGTGGATATATCAATAAATAATCCCTATTATATGGACCATATCAAACAGAATATATTTAATTGGGTTGGATATATTAATAAATAAACTAAAAAATGATGTGAAACAGATTTATGTGTTGCTGTAATGTATCTATGACTGATATGGTAGATATGTTCTTTATACTTGATGGACATCTTTTAATAGCCCATACAAGGGTCTTCATTGTTTGTAGCACTTTAGAAGGAATTGAAAAAAAAATAGCATTAGTTTGAATAAATAATACAGAACAAAATGGAATATAATGAAGATGGAATTGTTCACATTTACGTTAAAGAAATATGCTTTACATCATTGAATATCGACACCAGAAAAGAAATTGAGGCAATAAATATTTTTTAAGTGCTACGTTGAAAAAAAATGACACTAATTATAAACCTTATTACATTGATACTAATGATAGAACAAGAATGTAAGCAGTAAGGAAAACAAAAGACATTATTTGATTGCCCAAACAATAGAAATATTTAAACAGATATATTTCATGGCTTGTAAAATGTATACATTCAATGGGGTGTACCTGTAATAAGACAGAGAGTGCCTAAGGGATGAAAGTTAAGAGACAGAAGTTTACTTCTGATCAACTATGTAAAATTCAACTTTTCAATTTGAGCCCATCCCTCACCACCCTCCTGCGAAGAAAAAAAAAGCAAAGAAAAGAAGGAAAGAAAAAATATCTTAATTTTCAAAGTCATTACTATGAATGGGATAAATTAAAAGGAACTGAGTATAAAATTACAGGTACTGCTCCAAGTGCGTTTACCGGTATTTTGTGCTTTTCAATAAAATGGTGAAAGTGGAGTCTTTTTTTTTTTTTTTTTATAAATGGTGTGTCATATCGATGTTTGATTCATAACATATGTGATCTTCATGTTGAAGGGGTGAAAAAAATCTTATTTCCATGCAGATAATGAATTTTGATATAAATGTTCGCCACTAATAGTGATGGGTATGTTTTATTGAATTGTGAATTTGTCATATCCATTATTCTATTGTACAACATATGAACATGATTGGAATGAAGGGGTATTTGTCGTTAAAATATTTTCATGGAATTTATAAAATTGCATAAACCTTTAGTTTAGGCTCAGGAAACTTCACTCAAAAATGCCTTTCTTTTTTTTCATTTTGTAGATACATTGCCTCACATGTTTCCATGGAGCTTAAATTGCCTACTACAAATAAAAAAAAATATGAATACATGTATGCAACTATATCATTATCAATATGGAACTATTATTTTGGAGGGAAAACAAGAATATAAATGACGCTTTGTCTAGTCAATGCCCTATGCGTCACTGACATTTTCAACTAGTAGGCCTATGCTTTTCATAAATGACATATATGTTGTTTTTTATGTAAATGTCATGAGCATATTCATATAATGTTTTTAATCTAAATACATTTTATTTCTTAAAAAATTCTGTCATAACTTCTTGCCAAACCCAATTATATTACCAGTATCTTGTATTTCCAGAACATGCCACATATTTCAATCCATTATTTCTGTTAAATATTACCCATGTATGATAGATAATTGAATGATTTAAGATCTGTTTGACCAACTTTTTTAAAATTAAAATTTAGTTGTATTTACTGGAATTGTATTATATCTATACATGTATATATATATATATATATATATATATATATATATATATATATATATATATATATATATATATATATAACTTCTTGTAATACTTATCAAAATACTCGTTACATATCACACTCCTTTTACTTGTTTGGAAAATTTTATGTTCTGTGGAATTGTAACAAGCAATTTTCAAAAGTGATTCTCTGTGATTTTCAGATGAATTAAAGAAGATATGAAATAAAACCTTTTCTTGTAAAATTACTACATTTGCCTTTCTTTTTTCAGCTTTTGTCTGTTTTTTTTAAGTGATAATTTCATCCTTTTGATATATACTGATGGTTTTTTTTAAAGTCTTATTACAGTTTTTAATAGATTGTTAAAATTACTTTGAAAAAAAAAATCAACAAAAAAAAGTTTTGGTCATTCATGTTACCTGAACATTATCTTCCATCCAATCATCTAATAAAAAATTAATAAATTATTAATTGATGTATTGATCTCTTTTATTTTAACTCGGGAATCAAAGTTAGTCATGATGATGGTGAAGATGAATTTTACACCAAACCAGTCTGAAAAGGTTCAAAGCTTTAAAAAAAATCTCACCATTAAAGGCGGAATTGAATTTTTCCGTGCAATATTAAAGAAAATGATATAAAAATTAATCATTTAGATTTCAACACCAGCATGATTGTGTAACAATTTAGGTGCATGTACTTTAACTTGTTTAAAATAACCCTGTAATATTTTTTTAATTACGTGATCTGCTTCACCATTACAAGTTATTACCTTTTGTGTTAAAAATGTCATTACTTACATGCAGATTTTCAAAAAAAAGTTATTGAAATACACCAAAAACCCAATATATCAAAATGATCTACTAGGTGATCTTTCTGGATCTAAGTACATAGACTTTTTAAATTAAATATGCCTTATACCTATGCTATTTATAGAGATTGTTAAATTAGAATTAGTGGGCGGCCATATTGGAATTATGCTATTTAAAGAGATGGAAAAAATAAAATTTCCCGGCGGCCATATTGAAAATATACTATTTATAGATATTATCAAACTAGAATCAACCGGGGGCCATATTGAAATTATGCTATTTAAAGAGATTGCCAAATTAGAATTAACCGGCGGCCATATTGGAATTATGCTATTTATAGAGATTGGCAAATTAGAATTAATCGGCGTCGATATTGGAATTATGCTATTCATAGAGATTGCCAAATTCGAATTAACCGGCGGCCATATTGAAATTATGCTATTTATGGATATTATCAAATTAGAATCAACCGGGGCCATATTGAAATTCTGCTATTTAAAGAGATTGCCAAATTAGAATTAACCGGCGGCCATATTGGAATTATGCTATTTATAGAGATTGGCAAATTAGAATTAATCGGCGTCGATATTGGAATTATGCTATTTATAGAGATTGCCAAATTCGAATTAACCGGCGGCCATATTGAAATTATGCTATTTATGGATATTATCAAATTAGAATCAACCGGGGCCATATTGAAATTCTGCTATTTAAAGAGATTGCCAAATTAGAATTAACCGGCGGCCATATTGGAATTATGCTATTTATAGAGATTGGCAAATTAGAATTAATCGGCGTCGATATTGGAATTATGCTATTCATAGAGATTGCCAAATTCGAATTAACCGGCGGCCATATTGAAATTATGCTATTTATGGATATTATCAAATTAGAATCAACCGGGGCCATATTGAAATTCTGCTATTTAAAGAGATTGCCAAATTAGAATTAACCGGCGGCCATATTGGAATTATGCTATTTATAGAGATTGGCAAATTAGAATTAATCGGCGTCGATATTGGAATTATGCTATTTATAGAGATTGCCAAATTAGAATTAACCGGCGGCCATATTGAAATTATGCTATTTATGGAGATGGAAAGATATCAATTACCGGCGGCCATATTGAAATTATGCTATGTATAGAGATTGTCAAATTAGAATTAACCGGGAGCCATATTGGAATTATGCTGTTTATAGAGATTGTTAAATTAGAATTAGTGGGCTGCCATATTGGAATTATGCTATTTATAGAGATAGACAAAAAGGAATCCAATGCTAATATTTATATCTCTATAAATAGCATAAAAACAATATGGCCACCGGAGAACCGAATTTTTAACAGTCTCCCTTTTTGGGCTTGTTGGGTTAGGAAAGAATTCACTAGAACAACGCAAGATACGTTGATTAAATATAACTAACCCAACAAGCCCAAAAAGGGAGACTGTTAAAAATTCGGTTCTCCGGTGGCCATATTGTTTTTATGCTATTTATAGAGATATAAATATTAGCATTGGATTCCTTTTTGTCTATCTCTATAAATAGAGTGTGCTTTTCTCTTTGTTTTATGATTTTGTGTCAGTAGCGACTCTAGCGTTGGGTGTTTGGAAAGTCTCCGTTCTATCCTCCTCGTCTGTGACCTCTACATTAGAGTTGTTTTGATTTTGTCGGTCAGGGCCTTCTGTGTTAGAGTTTCCAATTTCTTAGTCTTCTTTCTTTCCGATGGTCGAGGCGATTACAGTGTTCTTTACGCTTTCCTCTATTTCTCCTCCATCTTTTTCCTTCTTTTCAACTTTCTTTGGTTAATTTTTCATGCCTTCTTTGTGCTGTGAGCTTTTCAGTTATACCTCGTCTCCTCCGATACTCTCTCCGCCTGAGAGCGCGCTCTCATAACTTCTCGGGTGAGCTGTGTTCTGCACTTCTCGTCTTTCCAACACACTTTCTACTTTGTTCTTCTCTCCCCCTCTTTTCGAACATTTGTAGGGCCAGTGTTCAGTAATATTGTACCAGCAACACTGTTGTCTACGATTTCTTATTACAACAAACCACAACATTTATTTAACAGTTTCACTGTCTCTAAAATTTACCTTTAGACATTGGGGTACGATTTTGGGTCTATTCGACTGCTGTCTTTAGCGTCTTCGAGTCTGCTCACTGTTGCCTCTTGCCCTAGATTTCTCTTTATAATTTATAGCTTCTAATTTTAGTTTGGGTGGAGCCCATAATATTCTTATAATTAAGTTTTCTTCTTCTCTTCTTTTAAAGTGCATAGAGAATGGTTGATTGTTGACTGTTTTTTTTTTTTTGTATTGTTTAGTAAGTCAGCTTCAGGTTTATTTTTTGTAAGGAACCAGCATGTGGGATCCTCAAGTCAATAAACTTGGTAAAAAACTATCCTCCTCTGCCCCAGCTGGTCCAGTCGTTCTACTCAGAGTTACTTGAATATCATCCAAACTACACTGGGTAGCTCTCTTTCCTATAACAGTTATCATAATTTCATTTGTGTCAAACTTTGATTGTCTAGATCCTCTAGAGTGATTTCCATAGCCTCTTGGGCTCTTGAATGGTCCGCCATCCCTGAATCATAAAGGGTGGCGGTCACTCTCTTATTGTTTCAACAACAATTCAATCCCGGTATAGTTCTAGGTAGACCGAGAACATGAATTAAGCTAATTGCAAAAATATCAAGGTCCAAAGTTTATCCAATTTCAAACCTTTCAATGGAAATTATGTTATCTAGCGAAAAGTAATAGTGAATGTTTTATTCGTATATTTTTCTTTTGAGAAATTATCGTAAAACCCAATTTTTAATTTTTTTTAGAAACCATTATGGAGTGTCGTGCCGGTTGGCGTTAGTGACCATGTACCTGCTTATTTCTCTTTCCTCACATTTCACAATAACTATTATCTTTTTAGCCCGTCCCAAATCTTTTATCTCTATCTATATCTCGATATTTTTCGTGTCATCAGTCCAATCGTAAAGATTTGCTCCAACTCCAGTTAAAAAGCTTATTGCCCACTCACTCAACCCCTCAAAAAATCGTGTCATTTTTGTTATATTAAGAAAACATGTAATTATAAAATTTAATATATGCAGCCGTTGAGTGTTATTAGCTACATTCTGCTTGGGTAAATCAAGATTAGCTATAAAAGTGGAAGCAGAGTGTCTTACTAAAGGGAGTGGAAATAGAACAATATCTAGTATAAATAATGCTATGGACAGTTCTCATAGCCAAGAGTAATATTATGATTATTACTAAAAAAAAATCGAAAAAAAAAATGTTATGAAAAGGATATATAAGGGCACTTTTTACTCCGGTCTCAAATTCGATTATATTTGGATAATATGGTATTATTTTGATGATTTATAGAGATCACTTCGATTCTACAGCATTGGTATTGTAATAGTATAGAGAAAGAAAAAATCGAAATCGATTCTACCGTTTTGATATTTTTATTTCGAATTCTATTCTATTGTAATGATATTTTGTTATTATGCTTGTTTATAGAGATAGAAGTATAGAGGTTTTTCTTATCCTTATTTAATTATTCAATCTTGATTCACCACCTATGTGGCAGTTGGCTATTCCATGTTATGTTCTCAACACATACCATCCACGCATTATCAATTCGGTATTAGAGTTTATGTTTCTATTACTTTAAATGGAGTTCAGTCTTTGTTTTGTATAAAAATGACGGATCTTAAACTCTGTGCAAATTGCAATAAATTGAAATCACTTGATGAATACCATAAACACAAACGAAAGCCTTTGGGTTTAAACTCTCAATGTATTGAATGTGGGAGGTATTAAAAACAGGAACATCATGAAAAATAACAAAGACAGATAAAAAAGAGTTATCTGAGTTTATTCAGAGAAATCCAAATTATAAAAATAAATAATTTATAACACACATTGTTTCCTAAAAAAGGCACATAATAAAGTCTTTAAAAAATAACGTCAATGAAACTTATGTATATAACATAAAAGAAAATGACATTTTCATTAAAAGAGATAATACATATAAGGGCATTGCCTGTTAAATGAACTTTAACCTGTTTGAATTTCAGCTTACATTGCATTACAATAAAGCACAATTATTCACATAAGATTTTTTCCACATATTCATTAATTGGGTTTTTACTCCACTCAACATTTTGGACTTTCGATTCACTTAGTGTCTGTCTCTGTCTCTGTCTCTGTGTCTGTCTCTCTCTCCCTCCCTCCCTCCCTCTCTCTCTCTCTCTCTCTCTCTCTCTCTCTCTCTCTCTCTCTCTCGTTCTAACCCTCTTTGAAATTTGAAGTAAAAATAAAGCCAGAAAATACATCGCTACATGGCGACTTACATAAAGATACGTGTAAGTAAATAAAGATAGCACTGAACAAAGTTATTTAACTAAAAAAATAGGAAGAGAAGTTCACAAATATATTCTTTCATATAATGCCATTTTTTAAACTGTCAGTCAATCCCACAAGTGCCTTGAATTAACCTGGATTAGAAATATTGTTACTACCCCGAGGTCCTCCTTTCCAAAATCGGCTAGTTGCACCCTTGGGTCCACATATCTCTCACATAAAAGCCTCAAGAGTTGGGAGAAGAAGAAAAAAAAAGGTTTGACTCTGATGAGCCAGCTCTAATAAGAGTTTAGAGCTAATGTCTTAATATAAAGTGAAAAATAGAAATGAAGATTTAATATGGGAAAAAAAATGATATAGGATATAGGACAAGGGAAAAGGAGAAAATCTTCATAGTCTCAGCCCAGGATAAGACAGAACGACAGAAATGGGAGAGAAAAGAAAGAGTGAGAATGAAGGCGAGGTTTAGACAGTTACATCATACAGTGTTGAGCTGAAGATCACATTCGTATAGCTCAATATTAAACGACCTTTACCAAAGAGCAAAAAAAAAATATGGCTACAGCAAGCAATGTAAAAATAAATGTATGTTTATAAAAAGTGTAAACCTTAGAATGCTTTAGGATTAAATCAAATTTAGAATATTTGCTCAATTTAGAGGTTAAAAAAAGCATGACTTAAATAGGGCGACAGATCAGAGCCAACTCTGAGAAAGAGAAATGTGGGTACCCTTCCCTATGCTAGTCTGTAAGAGGTCCTTAGGCAAGACCAGTTTAAAAAAAACATGAACTGATAACAGACAGCAACAATGTGAGTTGATGGGTAAATCAGCTCATTAAAAAAAAAAATAATAAAGTGTGGTGTCTGACAAGGATGTGTGCTTGCTCCAGATCTTTTCTCTCTGTAAAGTGAAATGATTTGAGAAGCATAGAAGGATACGCAGGAAGTAAAATAGGAGGGCACAAAGTAAGCAATATGAGATACGCTGATGACGCTGAATTAATTGCAGAAAATAAAGAAGACTTGCCACAATTATTAGACATCACTGAAGAAGAAAGCAGAAGGAAAGGATATGGATTAAAGAGCAAAAATACAGAAGTAATGGTCGTCAATCGAAACAATGAGTGTGCACAGATCAATTCTTTAGTAGCCAAAATTAATTCAAGTTCAGGAATCCATGCAAATACTTGGGCACTTTAATGTTAAGAGATGGACACAAAAACTGTAAAATCTCATCAAGAACGGCGCAAGTTAAAAATGAGTTTTCATTAACTGAAATCAGAACTCACAAATGAATACATCTTATCTACATGAGAAGAAGAGCACTGGTGTGTTTTATTGAACCCATCCTTATGTATGGATGTTAGGCTTGGACATTTAAAAAAACAACTACAAAATTAACTGGAGGCAACAGAAATGTGGTTCCTAAGGAGAATGCTATGAATCTTATTCATGGACTTCAAAGAAATCAAACTAAACTGTACTACGAGGAGCTGTCACATTATTGCTCATAAATACCATATGTAAACTACAGTCAGTCTTTTTTTTGGCCATGTGATGAGAAAAAAAGAAACTGAAACATCTTTTGACAACTGGATTGATTTTAAAGGAAAAGACAGCATGGGAAAGAAGCGAGAAAAGATATAGCATGGACTAAAAAAGTGGCTAAATGTAAAATGAGTGACAGATGCACTAACAGCATCAAGGGATAGAGATGCGCAGAACGTCATGAGCGCCTAATCTAAAGAGCAGGGCACCTGATTCATTGATATATAGAGAATTTTCCATGAATCATCTAAGGATTGCCGTGTTGTTAAAAAAACAAAAAACAAAACTACCAACAAAAAAGGGTATATCTAATAAACGTTGTTGTTAGCAATATAAACATATATTGTCTTTGTTGTTTGAACGTAGATGGATACCGCATATGTTGGGCGCTGCCCTACATAAAATTATGTATAGACAATCACTGCCATAAATACAGCACAGATTGCAAATATAACATCACACTCTGGTTCTATAACATTTTGAAAGCTGGAAAGTACAAAGCACTCAAATCACACATATTGAAAAAAAAACCAACCCATAATTCAAAGGAATGTATTCACAGACAACACTTTGCAGAAATGAAATTTGCTTGAAAAGAAAGATATGAATATTGCAAGGTAAACATGTAAGTCTCACTTGTACATGAGGTGTAAGCAGACTACCTTTGATTGGTCTACAAATGAAGCCCAAAATTTCTCTTGACCTACAAAGACTTAAAGCAAGAACAAATGCTTTTTTCCCTCTCCTAATTTTTGGAGAAGATTAAAAAAAAAAATGATTTTTGTGAAAGATGAAGTTTGTTTTGAGCAGAAAGGATAAGAAAAGAGATGTCATGAAAGCTTGAAAAACCCGTCTGTTCTACTGGAGAAAATAAAGAAAAACACACATACAAAAAAGATAATAATGCAATGATGTCACAAGGCTGTTTGAATTGAACCAACAGAAGATCTCAGCACTTTAAGCCTATATCTCTGCCAAGTCATGAACGGGCGTTGATTTCTTAAGTCTACCAGCCTTATTCCCATTGTGATTGTG
>JAWDGP010007707.1:0-10000 GCA_033675545.1 Elysia crispata | reverse complement strand
CAGATTGGATAATTACTGTAATCATAATAAGGACATAAATTATGATCAGTGCAAATAAGAACAGTTTTTAATATGTAACGTCTAGTTGGTGCAATGCACTAGAACTGAAGAGAGAAGAGAAAACTAAAATAACAAGAAAGATAAAAAGACTGCAAAGTGAAAACGAAAAGACAAGTTTATTATTTCATAACATCACTTTCATTAACGTTAAACGATAAGGATATGATTTTTTAAAAATCCCAATTGAGCTTTAAGCAATTGCAAAACAAATCTTTGTTATGCACTGACGTTAAGACAAAAGCCAGTTGTTTAGAACAGCATTTGAAAAAGAGGGATTTTGAAGCAAGCATCCTAGACTGGTTAAATCGGCGTTTCCACTCAGATACTATCAACCAAGGGGTGAAAAACAATTCTCTATATTTTACAAAGTTAGAAAATCTGGAACAACCCCCCCTCCCCCCCCCCCTTATTCCTTAAACAACGATGCATCCCTCGGAATACCCTCAAGATTACACAATAAATCTTTTATTGCAATAGTGTTATCAATACATATGAGATTGCTCTCTGATTAAATCACCTATGGTCCGTCTCTTTTCAAATACAGAAACAAGTTGAGAACACTTTTTTATATCTCGAGCTTATTCTGTAGTAGAAAAATATATTACAAGACGTTGATACTGCTTGGAATAATCCACAAATAGAAAACACAGCCGTGATCAGAGACCACAGATACGGATCGCTTAAGCTATAATTAGGGTAAATGGCTTGTGCCGTAAAGTTTAAAACGTTTGGAGAGAAACAAATGATAAATAAGCTACTAATTACTATAATGGTCTTTACAATTTTACTATCCTTGTCGCTGATTTTGTCATCTTGTTGGGTGGTCTCTTTTCGCCATTGCAAGTTTCTTTTAAGTCTGGTCACCATAACAATGGTTGTAAGAAGAACAATAAAAAAGCAGATCGTTGAAGGAACAACATAAAGATAAAAGAAGTAAAACTCAAACTTCCTGGAGTACACGCCGTAGGGAGGACCAGTGTCGAAGTAAAGAAGGGAGAAGGCTGCGTGATACGCCACAATAATCACGATCATATAGAACACTCTTCTGCCTCTCATAAATGTCTTCATCTGGAGAATAATAAAATAATTCGTATTAATCTTTAGCTATAAAGTAACATTTGGGTTTTATGTTTTTATGAAGATTAAAGTGCGTGTATTAAAAAGAATTCCTTACAGCAAGAAAATCACCATGTGGTGATTTAGAATTCTTCTTATGTAAAAGTCTTATACCTCCAGTTATTCTGACAAGGTGTATCAAATAGAGAGATAAGTTAAAGTAGAAAAAGCCGCCTTTAAGGTTTAGATATAAAAAAGATGAACGTATTCTAAAAGGTAGAGAGACACCAAGGTTTATCTATTAAACGTTCGGTCGTACTTTATCTCTTTATCTCTTTATCCCTTTACTCGTCCATGCTCTAGACTGACTTCTAAAGTGCCGCAAAATCTTCTTACGACACATACGTATCTCCTTTAAATACAATCATTTAAATTTTTCCTGAAGATACTGGTTTCATTTTTAACGAATATTGTAGAAATGGTTCTAGCCGTTTTTCTTATTGCCATGCCATGATATGGCTCATGTCGTCATTTAGCTTAATTTCTTAAGCTTTATTTCATCACGATCAAATTGTTATCCTTCTTAATTGTAAGATTTTTTTTTTGTGCTATGGCTGTTTGCTTGATGATGCGCAAGTGTGTTGAGGATAACACAAACGCGCATTGTAGTGATTTTATTTTCGTTTGTGGCCAGACAGGCAGTATTTTTACAATTAGTTTATCGGAGTATGTCACACAATTCTCAGTATGGCTTTTTAGACTAGCTTGACCAGCAGAGCTTCTGAAGATAACAGTGTGGGATGCTCTTTGAGCTTACAGGACTGCTTTCTTTGATGAGCTCTACTGGTTCCTTTGCTTAGCCCATACTACCTTTTAGCATCATAAAGAATCAAAGTTTTACCGAATTTCTCTGGCTGGGTGGCAAGGTAACGATTGAGGGCAGACAACATAAGGTAAGATTTCATGAACGATAACAATATTCCTACTGAGGAAGTTGGGGGCATGTACTGTTGTCGGGAAAAATATAAGCTATTTTGTTGATCGATGGAAACGATGAGACAAGGCAGTTTTGTTGTGTCAAAGGGAGACCGAGCTGGCTTTTCTTCTCATCTTATCAGTTCTAGTGATAGGTTTAAGAACTTAATGGTCGAGAGCTCAGCAGAAGAATAACAAGAATTTAAACCTTTTCCTTTTTTTTGCTCTCATACTTTTCTATTTTTTATAATAATTCTAAATCTACACTAACTTTTTTATATGTAGCCTAATAACACTGAAAGTAAATTTACTTTACATAGTGTGAGAAATAGATACATGTGCAATTTTACTTTTAGGTATGAACATGGATAATTACATCATATAATACAAGCTAAGTCAACATCAGAAAAGGTGAAAGCGTTAGCATATGTCTTTTTTCTGCGTATTCTTTCGAGGACGTCGTTACATGATTATCTATTAAGTCACTGTAGTCATTTCATTATGGCGTTGTACTTGGTGACTGGGAAAGTTATTACTGAGGGGCCGTTGTCGTGGTGGGTATTTTTTGATCTAAGTAAACTTCCATTGCTATGTATTTGCGGGAATGATAAAAAATTAGCCCTAAAACAAGTAGATCTGAATGGAATTTAAAAAAGTTTCTGTCACTAGTTCTATATACTTTAAAACACCTATAACATCATTTAAGTTTGTACGCAAAGCAATTTTACACGGGATAAGTTTTAATTTCCTTCAGTTTAACTTTTTTTTCCTCCTTCGGTTGTTAAACATTTTTTTATTCCCTATAATATACCTTGAAGGATTTTAAGAAAGAAACGGAAACTTTGAACAAGAAAACGATTTGCTGTCAGAACGTGTTAACTGTAATAAAACACTCGTTCAAACTTACTTTCAACGGAAAAACAACGCACAAACATCTCTCTGTTGAAATCAGAGCTGTCATCATGGCAGAACCGCCTGTAGCAACAACCATCGTGAAAGCGAATATGCTGCCCATGATAGTCAGTTCAAGTCCAAAACGACTATAGATTACTTTCGAAGCAAAAGCTGAAAACGAGACGATCAAATCGAAAACTGACAGAGCTAGAAAGCTCATGTTGGAACTTTCGGAGAAGCCCATCTTGCTGAAGACAATTATATTTGTCAGATTGGTAAACACACCTATTAGCGATACAGAGCAACTAAGAATCATATCGTTCACAAGCAGGAAAGTTTCCAAAGTGGCAATGCTGATGAAAGGTGCTATCTCTGGCCAGGTGCTTGTGCTGTTACTTGAATCCATTGTACAAAGGTCTACCGTTATTTTATTTATCGTGCCAGCCCGAATTAGGAAAAAAAACGTTTCTCTACTGTGACGCACGAAATGGGAAAAAATGTACCGAAAAATTCAATACCAGCTTTAATTGGTTTAGAGGATTGTAACTTTATAAAAAAAGGATGAAAAGTAAAGGGAGTGAATTATTCGAAATTCAAAGCCTTCTAAAAGCAAAGTAAATACAATAGTCATCTACTAACTTATTTAGTGTACTTTTTGATAATTTTTTAAAAACGTATATTGATATGGAAGGTGTCTCGTAATAAATTTAAATGTTTTCGACACAAAATATTACTTGCTGAGGAAAAGCCATCAATATTTCCGATTAGAATTTGTAATTGTGTATTGAAACAGCTTTATTATTCAATTTTAAGTTGGTTAATTTCCTCAAATTTTCAAATATATTAGAGCTTTAAGTGTATTTGATTACCAAAGGCACACTGTTAAACTTGAACTTCCTTTACAATTAAAATTAACGGACTTTTCTTCAAGCAAATGTCGCTTGAAGAGATATTCCCCTGTATTCGTTATGAATGATTAAGAGAAAAAAATAACGCAGAAAGGAGAAGACGGAGATTGAGAGTGAAAGAAAAAGAAAAGATAGACATATAGAGAGAGGACAGATCAATAGAAAGACATTAGAGTGACAAAAGAAAATAAGAGGAATTAAAAAAAGAATGATGAGAAAATCGTAAGAAGATGTTATACAGAAAGGGATGAGGAAAACCACGAGTGGGAAAAAATAAGCAAGGTTGGAAGGGAGAAAGTAAGGGGAAAAAAGACAGACAGTATGAGAAAACCCGTGATAGAGAAACAAGTTGATAGAACAAACAAAAAATACGAGACAGAAATAAAAAAAAAGAGAGTGATGAATGGAAGAAAAGAGATAATAGAATTAGGGGATAAATTAGGGTGAAAGTATATTTCTAAAAAAGTAAAAATTTTTAGACTGAAGTTAAAAAAGAGTTAAAGAAATAAAACAAAAATGACTAGGAGTCAAACTAAATATATTTAAAAAAAAAACAAGAAAGAAAAAAAAACGAGATAAAAAGCCAAATGCAGAGAAAGACATAAAGAGAATAGGGAAAGGTGTATCAGACGGACAAGGCAAACAGTGAGATGATGGAAAAAGCGATAAGATCTGAAAATAAAGTTGCCTGTTCTATGAGTAGACTTATGCAAGGTATCATATTAGTAAATAAACCATGAGCTCTCCTTGCTGCGTTTTAAAATGAAAAAAAAATCCCCGGTAATTGGATGCTCTACGTGAAAACAGTTATGAACAAGTCGATATTTAAGGAAATTCCTGTGTAGCTTTACTGAAGACACAAATAACATAAAATATTAAACATTTAAACTTCCTGTTAATCTTCTTCTTTTTTCTTCTTCTTCTTCCTCTTCTTTCTCTCATTGTTATAACTGCTATAATTGTTATTGTTATTGTCATTATTATTATTATTATTATTATTATTATTATTATTATTATTATTATTATTATTATTATTATTATTATTACTATTATTATTATTATTATTATTATTATTATTATTATTATTATTATTATTATTATTATTATTATTATTATTATTATTATTATTATTATTATTATTATTGTTGTTGTATTGTTGTTGTTGTTGTTGTTGTTGTTGTTGTTGTTGTTGTTGTTGCTATTATTGTAATTTTCATTATTGTTGTTAATGTTGTGATTGTTATACGGATATTAGCTGCATCTTTACTTCCTTGCATAATAGGAAAGTTTTTGCCACAGCAAATCGTATTTCTGTAAGTTTTTTTTCCTGAACTCAATTGAGTCGAATCAGTTAAACGTTTCGAAACAGATCCTAAATCTATTGTCTCTGTCTTACATTCAATAATCACGGTGTGTAACAGAAGATCTGGTTTGCAATTTGTTTCAGAGGTGTATACCAGTCGAAAAGCCAAGCAGAATGATGATATACAAAAATCTAACAAGAATAAACTTAATAAAGAATCATTTGGATTAAAATTATGACAAATGGTTTAGGACTTTACACTTTTAAGGCCAAAGTAAAACTATTTGTTTATTCTTAAATTTGATTTTGCAATTGAATCTGGCAAGCAATTTTGCAGAATATAAACGGCTGAAAAAATATCCTTTCCTTACAATTACCCAGAAATGGTTCAGAAAAATAATCTTTTAAATGTAGACAGGACTGAAATTACCAAATACATAAAATGTAATTCACGTTTGTTACTAAAGCTAATAAAGGTTTATTTCTTTGGCGTCGGTTAAAACCCGTAGTCGCTTTAAATGAAAATCTTAAACTCATTGTAGAGAAACCTGTAATGAGAAACTTAAAATTGCACTGAGCCAAATCTATCTTATCAGTAAAACTTCTTTTAACACAGACGTTCAAGTCTGATTATTTTTAATGACAGTTTACATACCATAAATGCTGATCATTTCTCTTTTTAACTATTTTTTATTTGTGTTGTCTAGAACGGATTTGACATTTGCATCATCTGATTTCAAAATATTTCTAATATTTTTATGGAATAAGTAACGATTATGTGGATCAGAAATTTAAAGCTGCATCGGTTGTCGTGAATGAAATAATAATTTTTAAAAACAATTTTCAAAACAAAAAACCGATTCCAAACTATATAAAATCAAATTCATATGGTAACCAAGGAATCAGCGATCGTTTCCATAATGACGCATTACTCAGTTTAATGAATTTTAAACTATACGTTTTATTGTGATTTTGTCGTTTTTTAACTTGTTTCAAAATAAATAGTTCTTATGAAGAAAGGGACTGGGTAATTTAGTTTTTTTTTATCCTATCGGTTGCAATTGTATTATTACATGAAATCGGATTTTTCTTATAATCTAATGCAAAAAGGTCACACGCTGAGAATAAATGCAGACTTATCTTTTGATGCTGGTCATAAGTTTTTACATTTTAAGAGTGCATTAAAAAATTGTTTTAGGGTGTCCGGGTAACCTTATATTTTGTAGATCAACAATTTCTGTTAAATTTATGGGTCTTAAGGTTAAATTACAAAAATCAACTGAGAAACTTTTTTAAAAATGACAAATCTTTTTGAAAGTTCCATAGAATCCTTACTACAAAGAACAATTCTCTTTAAAATAAAGTCGCACAAAACGAAACTAAGTACTGAAATTGCTAGCATTAAGAATAGTTCTAAAATTTCAATATATTAAGAACTCACTATAAAAATCCGTTGTCATTAAGTTAAGTAATATAAAACCCGCAATATCTCGCAATTCGTTGATATGAAACATGAGTGAGCAAACTCACCTGTGCAGATTTTTGTTTGTACTAACAAAGTCTGCACGTGAGCGCTACAAAGGATTTATTGATTATTTTCCTTTCGTAATTTTTAATGCCAAAAAGCTGATTGTGATCTCGTAATGCATATAAGGTGAGAGTTGCGGTCTTCAACACCCAAGTATATCAATAGCACTACACCCACGTCAATAAAAGAATGATACTACTTGTAAGATATCAGTTAAACCAGATTTTTTTTAACTTCAAAATAATTTCTCTGCTGCGAGAATGTGGATAAAATCATTTACTTTCGTTTGCCAGAAAATTTTTCTTTTGTCTGGGTATCTTCTTCTTTTGACAGTTTAATTTCCAACCTTTTTTGCCCTTGAAATATGAATTGAGACTAGCTTAAGGATATGTTCTCGTCACCTAAGAAATCAAAAACTAAAATTTTAGTGTTTTCATTATTCACATGATATTTCTTTTGCGGCTTTTTTTCCTTAATTCTTTTACCCTCAGAGTTTTTGCGCTTCTCTTATCACCGACATCTGTGATTTACCAGTCTACAACTTACTATGTGTGCGTCTTTGGCCGTAGCATATTTAGTTATGAGGATATTGCAGCACATCAAAGCGAAATGAACCACCATCTAAAGAACAACAGTGAAACAGACAAGGTCATAAATGAAACCAAAGACTCACTTCAAATCGCCTGTTACACAGTGTTTGAATTCATATAAATTAATTTTACTTTTTTTTTCTCTTATAGTCAAATTATGCTTCCTGAAAATTATAGTTTAAAATATTTTCGATATAAACTGTTTTGATTTATTCAAGTACTGTACAGGAAAAGAATCAAAGGTAAAATTGTTTGCCGCATTTTTTAAATGTAAAAGAAACACTTATTGAACTGAAAAATGTGAAATAAACACTTGGTCCTAAAGACACATTTTACTAAAAACGAAAGAAACATACTATATATCCAGAGGGGCTGTTTAAAAACAATTTGTTTAAGCAGAATATCTTATAATGTAAATGTTCAAGGCATTAAGAAATACCTTTGACTTGGGAAATATAAATATACATTATCAAAGAGTGGCAAAGAAGATGATATTTAAAAAAATATGTAAGAATAAAGAACACAGTCAAACTATTTCTTTCCAAGACGAATATATTTTCTGTCTTCAAAGAATTAAAAAAAGTACTCTTTCTGCTTACTGTTTTCAAAGGCCTCCTTGTCTTTTTAAAATTTTAAAGAAGTCCAAATTTTAACTGTCTAGGTTCTCGAATATCGAGAAAAGATTTACCTTTCAGTCTTTTGGAGAAGTTTCCGTTACAGGCCTAAGGCTGTGACCAAAAAATATTAAATTGGAGAATCTATAGCTGACTTATAATACCTTCACGATATAGAAGAAAGAATTGATCCCAATCTTTGGATGGTTAGGGAATGACTTGTTTTTACACGGTCTTAATAACTGTTTCACAATGATTAAGTGACCGCGGATGGTGTGGGTTGTTATTACATGGTAATTATCACAGATTTTTACAATATTTCTGTCAATGTCGTGGTAAGTACCGTCAGACACAGTCTCTTTTTGTATTACCAGAATGCATAAAAATTGCGAAACGTGCATCTCAGCGATCATAGGTGCAATTATTGGTATCAGAGGCACAGCCTATACATGAAGCACCAATATCCCATTTAACACTAACAGGTCGACCCTTGGCA
Organism: Elysia crispata; assembly: GCA_033675545.1. Taxonomy (NCBI): domain Eukaryota; kingdom Metazoa; phylum Mollusca; class Gastropoda; family Plakobranchidae; genus Elysia; species Elysia crispata. The sequence continues at coordinate 1,576 of JAWDGP010007707.1, read as the reverse complement.
AACCCATTGCTGTAAAATGAACATTTTGCACATCCTGCAATGACTAAAGAAACAACAACAACAAACAGTAGGGTTTAAACAAATTATGTCGTTAATCTGACAAAATGCATTCACTTAATCATCTTTAAATTAACGTAAAACTGAATGTGCTGCTCCAAAAGATTTTTTCGTCTGCAATGACTAGGAGCATGACCCTTCGATGTACACTTAGTGCAGTATAAAGTTTTTATATATTTGGCATATAAGCCCTATACTCTGATGAACAGCATAGATAATTTTTTTTTAATGTGCACTGTTTATCCAAATGACCTACCAATTATGATTGAAGCTCTAACCAGACTACTGGTCGTATATCAGGGAGACCTAAGATCGGGTGCAGTGCAACGAGTCGTCCTTTAGGAATTCTACGGTTATTTGTAGCTCTAGAGTTTTATCTCGGATCATACGGTCCTGAAGTGCCTCCAACATATTTATCTGAATCATTCATTAGCTTGTTGGAGAAAAAAATTGAGTAATCTGCGATTTACCCTGTACAGAATACATTGAAATTAAAAAGTTTTTTTTTTTAATTAGACAGACAGGCACACACACATACACAGAGAGAGATAGATAGATAGATAGATAGATAGATAGATAGATAGATAGATAGAGAGAGAGAGAGAGAGAGAGAGAGAGAGAGAGAGACATACAGACAGACAGACAGACAGACAGCTAAGTGTTATACAATTTAGGCCAAAGGTGTGGCCCCTCCCCTTTCCAAACTTTAAAATTTCATATTCCTGCATTTTAATTTTTTTCCTTCTCACTTTGTTTGACTATTTCCACATTACGTTTCAATTCGTGAGATTTTATGATATGAAAATATAGCTTGTAATCAAAATTGAAATGGCAAAAAAGAGGTAAGGGAAAAATGCTGGAATAAAGCTATAGATATCTTTTGGAACTAGTGGGAGGTATTAAGTCATGAACTAAAGAAAAAAATTATTTCAGATTGCAAATAAAAACAAAAATAAATCCCTTAGAAGTTTAGAAATATCATAATTTCGATAACGATATGCCAATTCATATCAAATGAACTGTATATTGTAATAATAATAATCATACTATTACTAATAGTAGTAGTAGTAGTAGTAGTAGTAGCAGCAGTAAGTGGTAGCAGTAGCAGCAGGTGGTGCAGGTGCAGGTGCAGGTGCAGGTATATGGTGCAGGTGGTGGTGCTGCAGCAAGGGTAGTAGTAGTAGTAGTAGTAGTAGTAGTAGTAGTAGTAGTAGTAGTAGTAGTAGTAGTAGTAGTAGTAGGTAGTAGTAGTAGTAGTAGTAGTAGTAGTAGTAGTAGTAGTAGTAGTAGTAGTAGTAGTAGTAGTAGGTAGTAGTAGTAGTAGTAGTGTTAGTAGTAGTAGTAGTAGTAGTAGTAGTAGTAGTAGTAGTAGTAGTAGTAGTAGTAGTAGTAGTAGTAGTAGTAGTTGTAGTAGAAGTAGTAGTAGTAAGGTTAAAAGTAGTAGCAGTAGTAGTAGTAGTAGTAGTAGTAGTAGTAGTAGTAGTAGTAGTAGTAGTAGTAGTAGTAGTAGTAGTAGTAG
>JAWDGP010007706.1:0-41806 GCA_033675545.1 Elysia crispata | reverse complement strand
CATACTCTTTGGCTAAAAAAACATTTCAATACATTTCAAAAATCATCCAAATTTATTTCAATACCTGAATTTCATCTATGAGAAATAACATTTCGTTGAATGAACAGAAACTTCAAAACAAAGCATGAAATGAAGCTTACAAAATCATCTTTTGTATATAAATTAAAAAAAAAAATGTAGGCTTAGTAAATCACAGATCATGATATGAAAAGGCATCGTCAAACAGTCTAATATTTAAAAAAAAAACAACTGAATCCAGATAATAAATACTCATTGTTGAAGTTAGGAGACAAAAAAATAATTGTTTTTTCTATGAAATTGCAACAAAAAGCATATTTCTTGAATTTATCTTGATATATCAGTGAAAACTACAAATCACACTAATTGTTGCTTATAGAAAGTGCAGATTTTAGGTATTCAAAAGTGTAGTCAATTTTTAAAAACAATATGCTAACATGGATTTATTAACTACACTGCTTCAACAAAATTTCCTAAAGGGTGCAGTAATTATGGAGAGACAATTATTTCAATTAATGAAGTATTGAAAAAAAAATTCATTTGCTCAAATATGGGACTAAAATATTTTTCCATTGTTAAGTGCTAAGCATTAATTTTCTCACTATAAATTAGCCAGTAAAAATTTTGGATTGCTTCTAACAATGAAGAAAGTAGCTGTCCAGTTGAAATTTCCACAAAACTGTCAGAAAAGTAGGCCGATATGATCCAATTCTTAGTTTTCAAAACAACGTGTTACTCAAACAATTGGTTACATAACAAGGAGCCTTGTTGCTTTTAATTTTTTTCCATTACCAATCAATGCACAAAGGAATGAACAACACAACTTACTGAAAACTCATAGAAGAAAATATTTGTGGCATAGGTAAATTAATAAAACTATAAATAAATAAATGTCATCGATACATCAAACGAAATTTCTACAAATGAAGCAACTAATTACTGTTAATTTTCTCGGAAAAGAAATTTTCAAATTATTTCTTAATGAATATTTCTTTTTCTTCATTTTTTTTTTTTTAGCTCTATTTGCCTGCCCTTATCAAGAAAGTATACACATATATATATTTCCAGATCTGCCCAAGGTACTAAACATCATATCTGAAATGTATTTTTCATTAGCAAATTTAAAAAAGTGATTCATGTTTCTTCACAACATCTAAGAAAAAGCATATATAAAAATATTGGGCATATCTTTTAAGTATCATAAAACAATACCTTATTTTGAGAATTAAAGAATTACAAAGCGATGACTAAAGCAAATCAAGTTTCAAAATTTCCATTCCAAGAAAATGCAAACAACAGTCCCATAGTTACCAGGGCCAAACCTAGCCAAGCATAAGGGTGACACTCTGACATTGATGATATAATAATATTCTCAACCAATCAATGAAAGCTAGAATTATCATGCTGCTGGATTGTCACAAAAACTGCATTGCTTAAAGCTAGATAAAAAGTTTTATAATTCAGTATTGTCTAAATATGGCAAAGACAGCCTATTTTAGCCATAGCTGTTTGAAGAAAAAAATATTTCACTTCAGACATTCATAAAGAAATGAGTGGCATCTCACAAAAGTATCAATGTCTTTTATCTTCTTTTCCTTATAATTTTTCTTTGCAATATCATTATTTACACTGATTCATTTATTAATATTGATTGAAAGTGTGAGCAAAAGACAGATTTAATCCTTCAACTTTAAATAGTTCCCAATTTTTCTTTAATAATTGTACTCCATTCTTAGATAATAACATAAACATGTGTTGCTGTGATGATATTAGGACTTTAATCTAATTATTGACAGAGCCAAAATTGCAACGAAGGAAATATATATGATGGAATGATTTCTCCTATTCAAATAAACAGATCTTAGGGTTATAGATTCAATTGCTAATAGTATTACAATGCATAAAACTATGAATATTTACAGTTTCTGGTTCAATTCTGAAGATCAAAGAATAGAGCAATCCATAACACTAAAGTAACACTACAACACAAGAAATATTATTCACCAGTTTATGGCTTATGCGTAGATTCTGTAGACATTGAGATTTAGAAGACTTGAAAAAAAACCAGATATGCATTAAAGTAACCAATAAAGAAAGTGACCATAATTACAAATAACAATGTCTCAAAAGTTGGAAACATCGGTGATAATAATAAAAGAAAAAAAAAAAAAAAACGAGAAAAATCAAAATAACTGTAGAATATAAATGATTTTTCATTTTTGGTCACTAATGAACGATTGATTTAAATAGGACAAAATTTATACTATAGTTACGAGTATCTTAATGTTTCATGTATACCTTCAAACCATTTCTGGATAATGTATTTTATTTAGTTTGTTTTCTTTTACTCTATGCAACATTTTTTAAAGGGCTTTTTTTTATTTTTCTAATATTTTCAATTTTTATGCTGTCTGTAAATTTCTTTATGGAATTAATTAGTTTTCATTTGAGAAAAGCTGTGTCAAATATGAATAGTTGGGAATTTTGAAAGGTTTTAATAATGTTATCAAGCATTGAAAGTTTGGTGTTGTATTTTAAAAAAAAATAATATCCTTTCAGCTGCTTCAATAAAAAGAGACAAAAATTTGTTTCTTTAATACTTATATATCTAGTTCTCAATGTGAGCTAAGTAGGATGAATTTTTAAGCATCCAAAATATGGAAGAATAATGTCAAAGGTAAAATGTCAATACTTAACTCTACAAATAAGTTTTGCAAAGGTTTTGTCCACATGTTTAACTTGCTCCAAAAATTCAACATAAGTTCAATGATATAAACACACAAATTTGAGATCATGTTTATTTTATGGAAGAATTAGATAAAGTGAGCTACAAATCAATCGATAAAGCCCTTCGAGCAAATATCTTAAAATGTGAACTAATCACTGTTAACAAAATTTAATATTAATGTGATTTAGAATATTGTGTAAAAGATTGTAAAAGGCCACACAAAAAAAAGTTTATAGTAAATAGATATGGAAATATATGTAAAGTTCCACAAGGATAAAAGGTGATAAATTTGATTTTTGATTTGAATCAGGTCGAAAACATGAAGGTAAAAAGGTGATGTATGAAGTGCAAATGATTGGAAAGTTATCAGAAAATTGAGTTCTTTACCACAAAATCTTTAAAACATAGAAGAACATCTAACCAGCATAGCTTACAATATATGTGATTCACAGGAAAAAAAGACTTTGAAGAAAGTGATGTAAATAGGTAAAAAAAAAACAATTTGTGAAAAGTGAAAAATATTGTACTGGAGTGAACTCAGTAGCACAATTGTTTAAAGTTATGAATCAACAAGCTTGAAATAGTTTCTTCAACATGCACAAGAAATATAGTCTCCTATATATCATATTATTTAATACAAATGTGTAGGTCCAACAATATCATTGACAAAATATCAAAGTGGTGGTAAGGTTGATGAATACATAACAAACATTAACCTTGCTTTTAAAAGAGCTGTTTCCATCTGTTCAGAATGACATTTTGATCCCATAAGGAATCAGCATTCCCATGAGAGTACAGATGACAATATTCTCTTCTCTTTTACATTCCACTTTTCAGAAACTTTATATTTGAAATGACTATGGAATATATAACAACTAAAAAATGTTAAAATTGATTGAGTCCCCTGTCCAATATTCATAAATCTATTTTCAGTCAACTATATTTCTGAGAGCATTTGTATCCTAACATGGGAATCTGCTGATTTAATCAAATGTTTTCTAACTTTGGTAAAAAACAGATAAAGAAGGAAAAAGGTGTATTTTCATTCTAAGACTGCCTATTCTCATTTGTAACTGCAAGTTGAGACTACGCCCAATGGCTTTTTCACTGGAATTTCAATTTTATCTTCATCCGCTTTTGCTCCTGACCAGGTTGTTCACATAAAAAGAAAAACAAACCTGGTGCTTGGAGAAAGTTTGAAATCTGAGACAGTAAGGGCTGAGACAGATTAAGGCCTGGGTCAAAGCAGACTCCACTTGGCTGTACATGATCTAATCTCATACTGGAAAGGCAAAAACTGAGGCAAATGTCTACACCTCCCATATTTGCTGAAGTGTTTGGGAAGAATACATGTAGTGTTTCAATCATAAAAAAAAAATATTCTTTAATTGATAAAGAGTACTTGTACTAAACAGTTAAGTTAAGCAAAAGACTGTTTAGAGTATTAGTTACATACATTTGACTAATTTTGCATTTATCGCATTATCACAAAAGTCTTACTAAAAAATCTAACCTTGAGGCAGGTGCAAAGGAAGTCAATGTCAGTGTTATTTTTTTTTAATGCAAATTTTGTCATTTTTTATTTACCCACTCTTAATAATGTGTACTCTTACATTTCTTTGGAGAATTAAGATATATTCATGCAATGTTCAGCACCATTCACACTAAATGCACTAGAATAAAGCAAAAACTATTGACCCAACATCGTAATTGTGGCAAGGAAACACTCATCTTCATAGCCGACCTATCTGTCCTGCAGCAACAATTTCTTTTTTCTTTGCAATATTACCAGCATCCTACAATTTATAAAAGATAGTTAACCTTAAGATAGTTTAGCAGTCTTTATATTCAAATTAGACAGTTTTGTTAATGTAAACTTCAGTTCACTTGTAATATTTGTATGCTTTGTCATATTCGTCCAATTCCAATCCACACTCAAATTTAAAAGCAATGGCCAAATGCAACAGATGTTGTGAATCCATCAAGCCAGGGATAGAAACACGCACTTGTATCTTCCCCTACCATAAAAACACACAAGTTATGATTTGAGCAACCTACTGAATGGTGCATCAAGTCCAAAAGCAAAAATGACAAGATAAAACAAAATCTCCCCACAAATATAACATGCATTTCATTTTTTACATTTTTTAAATGCAAACTATAAAATTACAATATATGGCTGCCCGTTGCTGTGTTAATGACCTTGAATGGGATAAAGGGCTTTATTCTCCGCAAACAAGCTTATCTTAACAACACAACACTAGGCTTAGTCAAAGTAATGCAGGCCCAGGTATAGAGAACATCACCTGTTGGGTTCAGCATGAAAGAGGGGAAAAAATTGAATTTAATATAATGAATAGAGAATTCTACAAAATAATATTTATTGTCACATTTGGTTTATAACCACAACAGAAGAAAAAATATCAACTTATGCCTAAAGCTGAGAGACACAGAACTAAGAGAACACCACCAAACTACATGAAATGTTTTAAAGGGAATGGGGGAGGACGTTATTTAATAAATTTGAAGTGCAAAGATAGGTTACATCAAGTTGAAAAACTTAAATATTTAAACTACGATCACATCGCATGCAAATCAACTCTGTTTAGCTGAGTTTCAAGGATCAGTAAGGTGTAGAGCAATATTGAAAACAATTATTAAAACTCATAATTTCAGAAAGGTAAGAGGGTATGGAAGAGGATACAGAAAAGGAAAAGGAAAAGCAGAAGGAGAAAAAAAAGATGAATAAATCAAAACACGCAGTTCTATTAATGAAATACCATTAATTCATACCTAACAGCAGCCATAGGGATGGGATGAGCAGCCCCATCCATCACACCTCTCTCCCACTCATCAACATCAGCCAGATCTTCATCCAGGGACCTTGTCAGCTGCTGCAAAAACACATCCAGGGCCTGGGGAAATAGGATATTATTATCATATCTTTTTCTGGAACAAGCTTAACGATGAGAAATGATTTTTTGTATTACTTGTATTCGTTTAAATTATCCTCTACGAAGTAAAAATATAAAAAAAAAACACTCAAAATAATCAAGCTCTCATTTGAAAATAAGCATATGTTTTGTGTGTGATTTTATCAATGCTGTGTATAATTTATCTTTGAAAAAACAAAGCATTTTGGTATCTTGATTGAACAGTGACTCTGTGAAACCAGTTAACATGGGTCTTAAGCTTGGCTAGAAAAGCATAAACACTGACAAGTAAGACTCAAAGACAACAGATACCTAACTTTACTATATTAAAACTTCCCAGTTTAAATTTTAAATAAAATGTATTCATTTGAACATGCAGTCTGAATTAAGCAAAATGTTCAAAAAGCTTGAGAAAACGATCAATCTTATTTCATTTCAGATTTTGAAACTTCAATGGCCCAAGAAAAGCAACGGAAGAGTGATTGTGAGGCAGCTGAGATCGATTAGACATATGTTGTAAAATTACTCCTTAACACAGCATAAAAGTCAATTTTCTGACCTTCAAAAGAGTGAAAAATTACAACTCTTTAATTCCAATGACCAGAGCTATTTTTATTTAAAGATGTTTTTAAAAAAAAAAACAACAAATACTGCTATCTATCTCTTACGGCTTCCACTTTAAAAGTACTGGTTTGACTTATGCCTGAAGTCTCATGCATGCCTCATAATTCTTTTATCAAGGAGTTACATTACATTTGATATACATGCACTATAAGTTAATTATTGAATCGGGTGTATGTAAGTAAAAAAAAAAGATTTTACTATTTAAAAAAGTTGTTTGAAGCACTTATGGTTCTGTACTATATATAATATGGTGGAAAAAAATTTTTTTTTTCCAACAACAAAGAAAATATTATTACGGCCTTTTTCATCACAAGTTGCTTCAGCTTTTTTTGTTAGTATTGGAGACGACAGAATGCTATAAAAAAGGTTCTGAATGGCATGAAATAATATTGGCCATCAGTTTAAACATTTTCAAATTATTCTATAAGTTTTTCTCTTAGTTTTCTATAAGTTTTATTTTCAAGCAAGAATGATAACTCACCACATCAGAGACAACTCTCTCATGCAGCTTTTGTAAAGGCTTGCTGTCCAAAGTTTTGTCTCTCTGCTTACGTACTGAAAACATCTGTAACATGCTGGTGTTGAATATCATGTCTGAGAAAAATGTAAAAAAGGTGACAATGTAGATGATTGCAATGATAATGATGAATGAATGTTTGTCTATAGGTCTAAAATTAGTAAAATAATAACATTTCTTGATTTTCCACACATTGGCAAGTCCAGAGGCTAGAATTTCAAGCTCTATTTCAAAGAAAAGGATACATTTAAATTAAGTCAGCAAACTCACCTCTTTGGTGCCCTAAAAATGCTTTATAACACTTTCTGAGTCACAGGCTAATTGAAAAAGAAAAATAAATACTATAAGAGTCTTTTAGTTACTATATTTGTTTTTTCTAATCCAAAGCATTTGATAAAGTGCAAGAATTAAAATCAGCTCATCAGGTTTGTAAATTATATCCCACTGATAACTTTAAATGTCAGAACAAGAACTACAAATGCTCTCCTTGCAAATCACTACTTGGTCTTACGACTAATGATTCTCTTCTCAAAAAAAGTGTACAAAAGGTTCATCAGCATACGTGCACACACCTTCTCCTGTCTGAATGCAGGTGAGCTTTGATCGTTTAACTGTGTGTGTGTGTGTGTGAGCGTACTCTCTTACACATCAACCACCCCTCCTTACCATCCAAATGCCTGTTGTAGTGATCATCCTCTGTCCAAATCTTTCCTTGCTGAGCTACCACAGACACCATGTATGTCATGAGAATTGAATCAGCCAGTTTAAATGTAGCCTTCTGGCTCACCTATGTAGCAAGAAAAAAAATTCAGTATGATTAAATTACAAATCTACCATCTAAAGCAATGTGAGAAAATTAGTTGCAAAAATCTTTATAACTTTGGTAATATCAAATTGCTAAGAGCAGTAACAGAAATGCAATACTGTTGAGGAACTTTAAAGAGATTAGGGAGTATTTAAATAAAAATACAACTAACACAAAAATTATTAAATACTCAAACTTGAACCTTCTTTAATGTCCGTGAAATATGACCTATGTAGATGCCTAAAACAAAATCACATTCTTAGCATAGAATAAAAACCCTAACCAAGTACATTACTTCAGGAGTCACAGAAGGTAAGAGTGTAAAGAAGTCTCCATAACAAGCCATACTGTTCAAATTTAACTTGGCTGGTCAAATTGAAAGAAGAGTTGACTGAATCATCCTTCTGATCTAGCAACAAATGATCTCAGACTTTTTTAAATCAATCCCACCTTTAACAGGGTAGCCTTTAATATCCTCCATGAAGATGGCTTGGCTAAAAGCAGCAACAGAACATCTATGCATACCGCAGGTATTTGCACTTCATAAACAAAATTGTGCATTTTTCTTTTTTTGACTTTTGTTTGATATTCAGAAGTACTGAAAACCAGCAGGACTTACCTCTCTAAACTCCCTTTTCATAACTTTAGAGTCGTAGTGGTCAAGGACCTCTCTGGCAACAACTTGAGACTCCTCTTTTATTTCAGAAGCAATAACTTCTCGCTCGATAAAGTCATCCGCCATTATGTCAAATATTGTGTCCTCCAACTTACAAAAGCATGCAAGAAAAGAAAGACGTTAGGTCTTGAATTATCAGAAATCAATTTGATCAGTTAGTGTTATCAGGTAAATTTCAGACATGATAGAGATACGGGAGCAATTGTTATAAATAATTAAAATTTTCTAACAAAGTTTCGCTGATAAGAAAATTTATTTAAGATAAAAATTAAATCTGCCGACAGAAAACTAAAAAACATAGCAAATCACATTCTTCAAATGTGACAAGATTAGTTTTTTTTTTTTTTATCTTCATATCACATACTAAAATTTCATTTCCAGTTTCAAGTGTCTTTTTTTGTCTCAATTAGAACAAAATTTAAGCAACAAGTTCTTTGGTCATGCATATACAATGCTTGAAATTAATTCAAATTTTCTGACTTTTTGCTCAGGTTGGCTCATATGAAGATTTGTTTCACATACCAGTTAAATCTGCCATCAGAAAAATTTTAAAAAACATAGCCAATCATACTTTATTAATGTGACAAGATAAAATCTTTTATCTCATATAATATTTTATAATTTCATTTGTAATTTCAAGTGTCTTTTTTTCTCAGTTAGAATAAAACTTCAGCATTAATTTTTGGGGGAAATTATAAGGGCATCAAATACAGCATGGCTTAATATCTAGGCACCAGATCCTCATTTCATATGCCCAATCTGACTACAGAAATCTCAACAATCATCATTTAGCCCTACAGCTCCACCCACCAAATCTTCTCCAATCTCATCCATATGATCGTCCAGCAGGTCGTAAATGATGGTCATGGCGTACTCTTCTTCCACGTAATCTTCTGCCATATGTACCACTGCATCACGCACAGTCTCCCGCACACCAAGTCTCACAGCATCCTCTATCAGGTCATTAAGAAAATCCTCCAGTGGGTCCTTCTCTAGTCTCTTTTCATCCATGTAACTGGCAAAATTGAAGAACTGGTGGTCTTAACTTCCAAATGCACACAAAAAAGTGTACCCTCCATTTCAGTAAACTAGTTGCCAGAAGCTTATCAACGAAAAATTGATTTGGGATAAAGCAATTTCAAAAGTCTTGCAAAAACGATAAGTCTTTATTTTTTTTAACTGACTATGTTTTGAAAGGGCTCATAAATAATATTTGTTGTGTTTGATTCTTTTTTTATTTTTTCGTCATTCTCTTCTATATATGCTAAGGACAAACTTGCAATTAAAAGTCCAGCATTATGCCCTAACCATAGCTGTTTTCCTCAACTTCACATTGATGTACATATATATGCATAGTTATAGCAATGAAGAGTAATGCAAAACTGTATACAATGATGTGTTAAAAAGACTGGGATGAATCAATTCAAAACATGTCAAAAAGTGCTTGAAAGTGAATATTTATTTGCCCCTGATATATTTGACTAGTTGCATAGCAGTCAACAAAAAAATTAGAGTATAAATGAATAATTTTGGAAAAAACATTTTGATATCACACAATACCATTCATAAAGCCTATTATATCTTTGCTTTCAGTGAGGGTCAATGTATAAAAAGAAATGAAGAGTACTAATTTTCTGTGGAGAATATCTTTATTGACGTGTTTGATACACTTCATCAAGCACATCAGTAAGTCTTATCAGGGGAGGTAGAGATGAAAAGAGAAGGCTCTTGGTTTGTATTCCTTAAGGTTCTGTTTCATTTAAAACTTGCAGGCCTCAAAAAGGTCTTCTATCCCCATAGCAATTTACAAACTAGGAAGTGTTCACCGAAAATTTACCAACCTCATAAAACAAGTACTGATAAATTGGCAAAGGCCAAATGCTTGGAATGAAATTTTCACTCACTCATTAGCAGCCTCAGCCAACGCCTCTCGCACGATGTCCACCGTCAGCTCTGATATGTGGTCAGACATTAGATCCTCACATGAGTAGAGAGATGGCAAGTACAGAGGGTGGTCATAAGGCTGTCAAAGAGAAAAGTATAGGCATTAACTCTTAACAAGTATACCAATCAGCAGAAGTTTCTTATATCAGATTAAACAAATCTATCTCACTGTGGTGAAATATCTAAATATGGGCTATATAAATTGCTATTAAATTAAAAACAAAAATTGAATTTTTTTCAAATGAAAGGCGTTAACTGTTTTATGGGACACAAATTATCAATAATAATCAAGTCATTTTGAACATCATTACAGTATTTTAACGCTGAAATCATTACAGCCTGTCTACTGTTGAGCGACATCTGCTACTGATATTTTTCTAGGTGCAGATATGTGTAGATCTACTGGCATAACAAAGAATGCTTTGGCCCAATTTCATTAAATTCTACACAGAACCCTTCAATGAATCCAGAGAGAAAAATCAACCCCTCCTCCCCTTTCTCCTACAAGAAAAAAATATAAAAATAAAAATTTTGCTGTGGAAAGCGACTCCTTGCACTGTCGAGACTCCAGTTATACTCACTTCCCTCTAACTAATCTGGTCATGAGAACCAGCTCCACGGAATTTCAGAACCAAAGATCTCCTCTTTGCTCATTTGTTAAGAAAATAAAACTTTTAATCTTCCACATTTACCGACTCTAAGCCTGGATTGATGGAGATTGATCTCAGATCATAGTAAAGATTGGCATGATCTGATTTCAAATATCTAAATTGGACCACATAAAAGATCCACATATAGACAGCTTACCCTCCGAGCCGCCCCTTCTCTTCCTAGTTATTTTCTATCTAAATGCAAAATGAAAGCTCGAAAAAGGCAACCAACTTCACAAACTATCAAAACTCCAAAAATTATCTCTCAGTTCCCTTATACGATTAGTTCAAATTTAAACGTTTAGATAGATGAAAAAAAAACAACAAAAAAAAACTTTGTTACTTTGAATGAAAAGGAGGAAATTTTCGCTGAATTTTTTTAAACAGCTAAAACTATGCAAATTGTTCGCAGTAGAATTATGAAGAGGATGAAGAATAAAATATCACAATAAAAATAGCAATGACCAGTCAGAGGCATAGACATAAATGGATGAATATATGTAGGCAAATAATGACAGATATTAGGATTATCAAAAAAGAAGTAATAAAGTATAAAATAGTGAAGGAAAAAAATGGCAGTTCTTAAAAATGTGCAACCATTGCATTTGGGTAAGATAAAATGCTACCAAAACCATAAGCTATTTTTGGGAATGACAGAAAAAAACAATACCACAACTAGCTGTATGGTGCCTCATTAATTACATCTACCTAAATACCTTCTACGGAATAAGCCTTTTTTGTTGCCATTTCAGAGCGCCGACAAACAAAACATCCATTATCAATTTTTGTTTATCTACAATGAAAGATTTATAAATGTCTGGTGGACCTTTGGTGCATAGCTACTTTCATATCACTAATGACTTAAATTGACTGTTGCTATCAATACAATTCTACACTGATGGTAAAAGTGTTGCTCTTTCATGAGTGACTCCTTGGCTCCTCATGAATTCAGAAAGACGACTCCATTCCATTTCTATCCTAAGTGTCAGAGAGCGCATAAGGTGATACACTAAGGATTTCTCATTCCTGCATACATGTTTGTACTCCTGGTATTTTTTTTTTTTTTGCTATAAAAGAAATCGCACAGCAAAGAAAAAATTACTTGAAGTTCATGCTGGTTGTGACCTGGTATCATTGTTCTGAGCACTGTTCGGGTAAGGTAGTGAACAACTGTCAACATAACCAAACCAAATGACGAGCTAAGTGACTTACAAACAAAACAATCAAAACAATCATTTAAGTCTATTAAAGTCATCATTTGAATTTTTTTCTTTAAGAAAAGAACGCAGGTTTTATACCATCTGTCACCTGGTTAAATTCGCATACTAATTGTTTATGTCTGTTAAAGCAACAGATAGCTCATACAGCCATATTTTGCTCAGAATTAAAAGGTGAGCAAATTGAAGAAATTTGCTAGTTTCACGTCTATTTTTCTTCCCCATGAAAAAAAAATAGCAGTCAAATGATAAAACATCAAAGTATCAAACGAGTTTGTAAGTAAAAGCAAAGTTGTTAGGTGTGAATTTGCAGATATATTCTTAAAACAGCCTTAAAATAAAATGTCTTTACTCAAACTTGTTATGACTATAAATGTGGCTAGTTATACTGCTAAGCAAATTTAATTATTGCCTAGTAAAGTGGCATTAATTCAAAATCAAATGATTAAAAAAAAAAAAAGAAATTTCTTGAAATTGGTCACAGAATTATGTATGCATTCCTATGTTTTATTACAAATTGCAACCTAGTGATGAAAAAAAGTAACAAAAACGATAAAAATGTAATAACTATAACAAAAAATATATAGTAAAAGCAGAATAAAGTTAGAAATAATTGTTTTCAGAAATCTTTATTAATCTGGAATTTCACAATTGCCTTCTCTTGCAGTCTGTAATTCATTGTATTTGAAAATTTGCTACTACAATACATATTCGGTCTTAAAACACAATATTGTACAAAAGTTTCTTCTCTTCACTTCTCTTTTATCCATTGAGAACTTTTTTCCAAAGTTCTTTTCAGCTTTAATTAAAAAAAAAAAACAACAAAAAAACAAAACAAAAACAAAAGTTTCAAAAGGAAATGGAAGATCATCACACAGGGCTTTCTTCAATCACAGAATCACAACAGATCTTTATTATAAATAGAATATAAAATCTAGGAAATCCAACAGAGCACTTAGAATGGAGGTATGAATGTGAAATACTTAGGAGTATAAATAAATGGGAGAAAATGAGGGAAATGTACTACGAGATACCCTAATCATCTAGGCCATGAGCATGTTTTTTTATATAATTTGAGTTCATAGTTAACCCAAAAATCATTTTGAAGTCAACCAGGTAGGTTCCTTGAAGAGTTCAATGTTTATTAATGTGAATACAGCTGATCGAAACTCCAAATGCCATTCTCATATTGATTAGTTTAAAAGGTCAATGAAGTAGTTTAATATAAAAAAAAAGGTGAAGGATTGGATATTTTAAAGTAATTAGGTTTCAGATTGAGTATTTATATTGTTCAGCTATTAACTTTGTTATTTTTGTTATCACTTTTAAATAGGGAATTTAAACTTAACTGGTTGTACAACACTAAAATATGTAAGACAGTTTATTCATGAATACATGAATGAATATATAAATAAATAGATTGAATAAAATTCCCGGGAAACCAAAGAAGAAAGAACAAAAACTACATCACTTCTAAAAAGTGGTCTTGATCTGAAACAATAAAAAAAATCTACTAAGCAGGAAAATGTGTATACATGTACATATGCCACAAGTCTGAAAAAATATTGAAGAAAAAGTTTGATGAAGCAAGCTTTTCTCAGCAGAGACCAACCATATGCTTCATCACTTTAAGCATGTCAATGAGAAAATCGGGTAAGATGTCTGTGTCAATGCAGTCCTGAATGAACCAATCAGTGAAATCCTCGGCAAACAGTGGATGCTTGCGCCAATGCACAAAAGCCTCTTTTGTCTGTAAACGTTTGTGCAGAATTATTTAGAAATATAACAGCAAGAGATGAAGTAAAGATAAGATTCAAGCAGTAGGAAATCTGCTTTAGGTCATAACTATGAAAATAGAATCATTAAAATGAGAGGGGCATAATAATAGGTCTTTCATAATGTTAATAAACTTATTTCTTAGAAAAAAAACATCTGTAAGAGCCCTCAGTTGTTTTAAATAAAACTGAATTGTACTCTGGCGTTTGAGTCTGATGAATACAGTCAATTTGGGCCCTTTCATGTCTTGCTGTTTGTGCATTTCTGGGTTTTGTTTTTGTTTTTTAATTTTCTCCTCTTTGATATAGTTATGCAATAGTGATTCTTGTTATGTATTTTTTGCTAATTCATCTCAATATACAAAGAGTAAAAGGCATAGTTCTTCTGAGATTTTTTTTTACAAATGAGTTTCCAAAAATATTTAATTAAAAAAAATTATTATGCACCATGCACTTCAGTGGAACCCGCAAGGCAAGAGAAGAAGGGGTAGACCACAGATAACTTGGCGGAGACAGGTAGAGGGAGGACATGAAAGGGGAGATATCAGCTGGAGGGGAAGCTGCAAGGAATGCCCAGGATAGGGATAAGTGGAAGTCTGTTGTTTGTGGCCTATACCCTGAGAAAAGGGTGAGAAAGGCATTGATGATGATGATTATTGAAGACTTTTGATGCATGCAAATTGTTTTTATTTATTTTTTTTTACCAGAAATAAATAGCTCGCAACAAATTCTAAGGAGTGAGATATGTTCAAGGAATCAATCAGATGAATAAGTGATCATGATCTTCCATGCATCTCTATCCCTCATTGCTCATAGTCCATCTGTCCTACATTTGGCCACTTTGTTAGTCCATCCAACATCTTATCTTGCTGTCTTCCCCTGCTACGCTTTCCTTCAATTATTCCAGTTGGCACAAGATGAACCAGTTTCTTCTCATTACATAGCCAAAAAAGGTTACCTGGCATTTACCTATTCTGTTTATGAGTGATCTTGTTTTGCCAGCTTCTTTTAAAATTGTTTCATTTTTTTTTTTTTTTGTAGTCTTCTTCCTTAGCACTCTCTGTAGGAACCACATTTCTGCGATCTCCAATTTCATATTTAGCTGTTTTGAAATTATCCAGGTCTCACATTCATAAATCAGGATGGGTTCAATATAGCACTCCAGTGCTCTTTTTCTTGTGTGGTTGGAGATGTATCTATCTGTTAGTACCGATTTCATTCTCTGAAAGATCTTTTTTGCTTGCTTTATTGTTGATGCAATTTCCCTCTTCTTGCATACATCACTTGGTATTAAGATTATCACATATTTGAATTTACCCCTTTGCTGGAGTTTATTCCCATTGATAAAGGTGTTGATCTGTGGACACACATTGTTCTGACTGAGGACCATTATTTCTGTCTTTTTGTTGTCAAATTCAAACCCTTTCTTTCTGCTTTCAGTTTCAACAATGACTAATAATCGTTGCAAGTCTTCTTTATCTTCTGCAATTAATACAATGTCATCAGCGTATCTCAAGTTGTTAACTTTGCACTCTCTTCTTTTAATTACAGGGTTTCCTTTATAGATTTTACATAACCATTACACTATAGAGAGAGCAAAAAAGCTGGAAGAAGCAAATATCCTTGTGTGACACCGCCCTTTATTTTATGAGCTGATATCCTCTTTAACTCGCATTGCTGCTGTTTGTTCCCAGTGCATGTTTTTGATCACTCATAGATCTTTTCCATCTATCTCCAAATGTGTTTGTTGAGTGATCATTTCATAATGATCTATCAAATGCCTTGGTGTAGTCAATGAAGCAAAGATACACCTCTTCTTGCACTAAAACAATTTGTTCCATTATAGTTTGAAGGATATAGATAGCAGCTGATGTACCTTTGCACTTTTTGGTTTGATTTTGTTTTTGACCCACATCATGATGATTATTTTTTAAAGTATTTTGGTGATAGAAAGGATTACAATGTAATGAAGCACAATTTTGCTGGTCAACCTTTCATGAAAGATGAGATCTGGGCAGTAATAAAAAAAGATGAAATCAGGCAAAGCAAAAGGCCCAGACAGTATATCAAAGGAATTTTTAGAAGCACAGGTCAGATTCTCACCAGACATCTCCAAATCTATATTTATAGACTTTCAAAGAAACCAAGGGGCAACAGAGTGGGAATTACATAGAACCATCGGTCTTATCAGATGTGTGTTGGAAAAATATTAAAAAAAAAAAATTGAAATTGAATAATAACTGTAACACTTTAAAGAAGGCCAAAAAAAAATTTAACAATATTTACTTTTGAGAACTTCAAAAAAAATTGCAGTGCTCAGAAAGTGAAAATATTTACCTGAAAATCTGTTTTGGACTTGTTACAAGACACATAGCTATGCAATCTGGCTTTTTGAAACATCTTGATATAAATGCATGCATACAATATTCTTGTTAAATGTCTACAAATATATTGGATGCAAGTCTTTTGGCATAATTTTTATAATGTATCATAGCAAAGTTCTTATGCATTTTTTTCCTACCATTTCATCTGCCTCTTCTTCCTCCTCCTCCTCTTCCTCTAACATTGGCTGGTACATCATAGGCATTGGCATCATAGGGAAAGGGGCAGCAAACATGGGCATTGATCTGTGGGCCTGGGACTGGGCACCTTTCCTTCTTTTTGGAATAGGAATTCCTGACTGTGCAAGGCGAGCTGACCTTCGTGCTGTATGAATATCACGGTACCCTCGATTCCTATAGAGCAAGTGGAAGAGTAGCAAAAATTCATCCTATACAAGCTACAGGTCATTCCAAAATTTTTATTCTGAAATGGGTAATACTCAAAACAAAATATTAAAACACATTCTATCTACCCTATCCCCAGGTTCAAAAAAAATATATGTATATTTATGGTATCTATCTTCTTGTGGTCACCTCATGAAATTAATCCAATTATTTTAAAAGGAAGGATCAAACTAGGGGGAAGTTGTTTAAAAGAACATAAAATTAGAGCAATTCTATCATGCAAGTTACCACAGTTGAAATCATTAAAATATCAAATAAAAAAATTAATGATGATAATCAATTATACACCTCTTTATATTACATCGATTGACTAAAAAAAAAAGAACAGCAGAGCGACCTTTTTCTGATGATGAAGTTATGGAAACGAAAGGCCATTTGTAGGCAGACATCACATAACTCACTTCTCTTGTCTCCTCGCCTGCATTTTCTTTGCACCTTTTGATCCTCTGGGTGGTGGAGGGTAGTACACAGGAAAAGGAGCCCCATAAACAACCTGAGGAACATGTGAATACGTCTGCACTGGAGATGTGTATGGCTGAGGTTTGTAACGGCGTTTTGGATATCCTTGTCTTCCTTTCATTCCCTTGTTTGTGTATTCTGCTGGATTTTCCTCATCTTCTTCAATATCGTCATCATCTTCCTCCTCACCCCAGCTGTCATAATCTACAGGCTGTTGTCTGAGGGACAAGGTAAATGACATAAATCAACAAAAAAAAAGTAGGTATCATTACTTACTGAATAGCTTTAAGACATGATTATCCACTAACTCTAACTCATATAATTTCATTTTTAGTGCAAGTTATGAAATATAATAATGATTTAAAAAAAAAAAAGATCTTTGATTAGTATCAGGGTGCATTGATCTTCTATGTTATTGCCCATCAAATCTATACTGAACTTAAGTAGGTCTCCATCCATGCTACATCCATTCAAAATTTGGTTGCACTCCTGCAAAGCATTAGCAGCCTCAGTGTTGAGAATTTTTCTTTTCATTATTCAATATTTTACAAGCTGTTTTTGTACAAACTGAAATGGCTTTAATTGACTTTACTGTATGGCACAGGCAGATATCAATATGAGTTAAAGAAGTAACAAACATCTAATTCTATCAGGCATCGATATTGAGTTTCTTTGTCTGCATTCCTTAAGCGTCTTTTATAAAGAATGACTAAGAGGTACTACACCAAATCAAAAGTGTTAAATTTCTAATTCATAAAATCTTTTACAGGCTTTATCTTTAATCTGTTTCTTAGAAATTAAGTTTGTATATTTCTACAAATTTCCAGTATTAAATTACTTCAAACAATACTAATTGGCATCTTTGCTAATCAATCTCCATTTAAATGACATTTCAGTTTGAGAATACATTCAATTAAATAGCTTTTCTCAAATACTAACAGCATTTATAACAACTCATAAGGACTTTTGTTCTCACACATCTCACTTCAGTAATTAAAAATAGAAATAGAAAATGAGCAGAAAAGAATCTCTATAAAATGCTAGAGGCAGCTAAGATCTAAGGGGACAAGGAATAATCTTACTTGGAAAACGCAAGTTTTGGTTTCACAGGTGGAATAACTTCATATTTGTGACGATTAGAGGGACCATTGTGATTGTAAGGTGAATGTTGTCCTGCATCTGGCTGTGGACTCAGTCTGGAAAAAGAAAAAGTATTATTTGTCTTATAATAACCTGAGCTGAGTAATTCTTTAAGACATTAAAGCTATATAAACTAATTTGCACTAACACTGCATAATTGTCACTGACAAGTATTAATTCCTTGATTTTTTTAACGTTGCCTATAAGAGAGTGGGGATGGGGGATGGGGAGGGAGCGAAGAGATTTAAAATGAAACTAAAAAAATGATACTAAATCTTCTATGTCATGAAAGATGTATATATAGATTATATGATTCAAGAGCAGACCTGTAATTGTTGATAACTGACAATTTTTCAATTAAGTTCAACTGGATTCACTTGTAGTGTAGAGTAAGGAAAACCTTTAGCATAGCATTGCCTTGTATTTGCCCTCTTTAATAAAGTTTTCTATAGCCACCAAATAAAATTTTTAAACACACAGCCATTTTTAGTACCCATAAATATAATGGTACCAGATTAGCATTTTGACTTCCTTTTTTTTTAAATACTGAAACCAAAAGAATTGCACTGCGGTGAACTTCATTCACTTTGGTGAACTTTCATTTTTTATGCTATGAGTACCTAGAGAATACTCTAAGGTAAAATAGTCTGATGGTTACAGATTAAGCTCAATCAAATCTTTTTTCTTACGATAAATGGAAATTTTATGTTAAAATAATAAAAAGAGAAAAATGTATAAAGGAAAACATGAAATAAAAGTAAAATAGTTCCTGCTTTACATAAATTATTCAAGCCCTTTCTAAATTAATTTTGTAAGAAAGAACAAAAAATAAATAAATAAAAATCATGTATTATGATTTAGCTTAGGACAACTGAAAAATGCAGGAAAAACTAACACTTACTTAGGAAGATGATATGGTGATGGGGTTCGCCTATATTTTCCAAAAGGAGGATGATTGGAGTTTTTTACTCCTGAGACACCATTGGGAGTTCTTTTTCTTGCAGTGGCTGCAGGACTGAATTTAGCTCTGCTCTTTTTGCCTGATGATAAGTCATTTCTTATTCTGACCAGGCTGAAGACGATGTAAAAAAAGGGCATCATTGTGATAAAATTTTGGAATGCTTTATTATATCATTTAAGGGTATACATTATTACCTAAATAAATAATCCAACACGTTTTCTTCATTAAAAATATTTTATTGGACATCAGAACAGCATCTAACAATACTTAGGTATCTTTCATGTACCTGATTTTGAGCTCCACAAAGAATTCTAATACCTGTGCTTGATAAGTTTTACCATACATTGAATTTGATAAAGTTGTAACACGTGAAAAATGACATTGACTTGTTGACTGAGTGATAAAAAATATAAAAAAAACTTTTTATGCCATCACACAATTATAACTCTAGCTGCCATGAAAGAATCTGACTACATAAATTGTGATTGTGGATGACATGTTAAAAAAAATAACACAACCTATAAATTAATGCAAAGCAAACTTTAAGGACCCCAAGTTGACTTTTCAAAATTAGTCTATAAATGAGAGTGTAAATGTGCAATCCCAAAAAATCAGAGAGATAGATATATGCTTATCATGTCTTATCAATCTATATCAAACTTTATTTGTTAAACATTTAGTTTTAATAAGTCAGTTGTTCTAAAATTTGATTCAAATCTAAAATGTCATTTGTGAAATTTGCCTTATCTGACCCATTTGGGTTAAAGGTGTGAATTATTTTGTTCAAGAACATTAGAAATTACTCATAAAAGCTGGTTTTGAACTTACGTATCCTGGTGCTCCTTCCAAAATGACTCTCTCTCAAGCTCTTCAAGATTTCTAGTGAGAGTCATTTTCAAAACAAAACGTTGTGTCCCAGTACAAAAACAAGATACATGGATCTATATTGAGAATTCCTGATACCCTGAATTTAATATAACCTGCATAGTAATGCTTGCGTTCTAGTTTTCACCGCTTTTCTAAATCTTCATCTAGATATGGATATAGATAAGTAGATTTTCAATCAACTTTCACACTTGATTTCTTGTGACTGCAAATGCCATTGCATATCCATGGAAAACAGCCGCTAGGTCACATATTTATGGGAATTAAATGTCAGGAAATGATCTAGATCTTATAAGTTGAAATTCTGAGAAAGATCAAGACACTAGATCTATGTCTCTATCCATGTAGATCTAGATCTAATCAAGATGTGGATCTATATCTAGATCTACCAGATTCTAGATCCAATTATTACCCTAAGTCAGGTGAGAAAAAGCCAGGTTATGACAGAACGTTTTGCCAGTGATTTAGATTTCTAGTCCTAGGTACGGTAAAAGAAGATCTAGGTGTACAATTTATATCTAGACTGAGGTACAGATTTTTAATCATACAATATCAATCTAGATCTATAACTTTTAATAATGTAAAAGTTAGAAACTACAGTACACAAAGTGCTAGATCTAGATCCAACCTGAGTTCTCCTAAAAAATGAGTTAGGCTAAATTACATAAATTTGCTTTAAAGTGAAACTGCCATTATTTTATGGGATTTGAATACCAATTAGGATTAAAAAGAGGCTTTGAAATATTAACGTTCAATACTTCATCTGTAAATGAAACTAAATAAGAAACTTCAAATTCTATTTGAAAATCAAATTAACTACGGCAAATGAGAAAAAAAAAAGTTTGATATTTACACGTACTTGACATAGACGAGTTGTTTACATGCGATACGGATTAGCGCCGCCTATAAATGAAACTTGCTTAAAAGAATTGGAATTTTTCGTACTGACAAACTTTGGTCATTTTCTTTATACATCATAATTAGTTCTTTTTTGAAACATGAGGGAAAATATTATCATTCAATCAAGAAACCATTTCACTTGGATTTTAAAAGAGAGAAGAGAAAAATGTCTGGGACCAAATAGACAAAACTGTGCGTTACCAGGTCACCATTGCCTACCTACGTCCCCCCATTTCCCTCGCACTTTTGGCTTGATGTGTAAGCCTGATAAATTTTATACAAAGCTTAGAGAAGATTTTAACTTAATGTAATAGTGTCCGCTCTTAATGTTTGAATCGTCTTTTTTTGTTGTTTCATAAAAATAAAAATAACAATAAAATTGTATGACAAAAATTGACACTGGTGTTTACATTGGTTTCCAAAATACCGGTAATGATGTAGTATGAACTTAAAATTAATTTAAATTGACGTGATTGATTGAAAAAGTGTGCCCATCGAAATAGAATTGAATGATCTGTTCTCTCTCTCTCTCTCTCTCTCTCTCTCTCTCTCTCTCTCTCTCTCTCTCTCTCTCTCTCTCTCTCTCTCTCTCTATCATCGCATTAAGAAACAACGATTTGATCTATCCTAAGCTGATGGAGCCGGAAAAAAAGGAAGAAAAAATATTCTTTGACATCATGCCAAATTTTTTAATTACAATAATAACTTTACAGTCTTTATGATAGAGTTGCGTTATTTTCTCCGAAGCAGATTTATATAATATAATAGTTTCTGAGTCAAGAAATGGGCAGGAAGTAAGTAGTCCTTGCCCACCTAAGCGACTAACAAGAGTGGTGGTGGTCGTAGCGTAGTAGTAGTAGTAGTAGTAGTAGTAGTAGTAGTAGTAGTAGTAGTAGTAGTAGTAGTAGTAGTAGTAGTAGTAGTAGTAGTAGTAGTAGTAGTAGTAGTAGTAGTAGTAGTAGTAGTAGTAGTAGTAGTAGTGATAGTAGTAGTAGTAGTAGTAGTAGTAGTAGTAGTAGTAGTAGTAGTAGTAGTAGTAGTAGTAGTAGTAGTAGTAGTATTGATGATGATAATAATGATGATATGATATTATTATTATTATTATTATTATTATTATTATTATTATTATTATTATTATTATTATTATTATTATTATTATTAATAAAACAAACTTAAAATCTATGAGCATACAGATGCCACAAAACCTAAATTTTCAATTAAAAAAGGATAATAAATTATTATAGGAAGATTGATGGTAACTATAGGGATGGCACAAATTATCTAATCAATAATTGATGAATAATTTATGGTAGACCTATCTAAAAATATATCTTAAATGTATCGTTTATTGTTTCAAAGATTTAGATCTAGCGCTTGGCAATCAGTAAATAAATTTTTCCCATGCAAAAACATTTTCAGCTACTTATTATTTGAATACTGTAAAAAGAGTTAATATTGAAATAAAGAGTAAGCCTCAGTCGTAACACAAAACAAGAGAGATACGTAAGCAATGACCTAGTTCTGTGAAAAATAACAAGGTTAACAACTCAATGCCCCTTGGCATCTAGACAGTCGACACATTGCCTTTTTCCCCTGTCAGTCAGGCATGCGCACTCCGCGCTGAGTCCTCCGCGGGTGCTAAATTTGGAATGGGCGTAACTTTATCAAGTGACAGATGAGTGATGTCTTGCAAGTCAGATAGAACGTTCTCTTGCCTTTAAGTTTTCCTTTCATTTTATCACCAGAAGATTTGAAAAAACAGTACTGCAGTTAGATTTCAAGTCCTTTTGTACCATTTTAGTTGATAAAAATAAACAGAATACGGATTTTAACAGTTCGAAATTAATGTTTGTTCACACCAGGTCATGTGCAACTTTGAAGGTCGAGAGCGGTAATCGACGACGGCTGTCGGATTGAACCGAGTTTCATTTTGGGGCCTGATTAGGGATATTTTTAAGTGTTGTAACTTAACTTTTTAAATGACATAGCTTTGCAAGTAATAATTATAACTATTTATTAGGAAAAGCTAATCTTAATCAAAAGCAAAGCTTTCCGATAGGAATGAAGGATTGTTCATGTGATTCTTCAACCAATTTTTCTGAAGCTAGCGCCCAGAACAGTCCGGTGTGTTCCATGACGTCATTTAGTGGGCAGTGTCGACGCAGCCAAGAAACGCCATTTTGACGATGAGTGACAATGTCTGTTGGCTGCAAGGTAGGGCCAGCAGTGACAGAGTGATAGGGAACGAGATTGACACATGTCAGGACACCAAAATGTCATTTTTCTTTACTGGTTCGATACTGAAACCCGCTGATTGTATTGACTTAAAGTGTTATTGACATTTCAAACATAAAAGAGAGGGGTAAGTGGAAATGGAACCTTGCAACTGTTCAAAAGTAAGATTCAGAAAGTCTGTTTTGAAACTGTAAGTGTAACAGGGGTTAGATCTGGACTAGGACTTACTCCACAGTACCGGTAGCCCACATTTTTTTCGACGATCCGTCTAGCACCAATTTGTTGATTACCTTAATTAAAACAATTATATTGTTGTTAGTACTTTTTTTCCTCGAAGTCAACTTTTTTTTAAACCAGACTCTTTTTTTACTTCACATCTTTTGGATACACGAGAAGATTTAATGTTGAGTGTTTATTTTCTCGTCTTTTCTTTTTTCTAGTTTTTCAAACAAATCTTTACTTCACACCTTTTGGATATACACGAGCAGATGTAACGTTAAGTCTTTATTTTCTCGTCTCTGCTTTATTTCCAGATTAATTGCAGCTTCCAAAGCCCAATTTGTTTGTTTGTTTGTTTGTTTTAAATCAGAAGGGGTAAAAATGACAATTCAATTGCTTCTTGCCTTGCTGCAAGCGTCAAGAATCGACGCGTGGTAAAAAAAAAGAGAGAGAGAGAGAGAGAGTTTTTAACTTAGGCAAGAAACCTAATGACCATAATCGGTGATAGAGGTGATACATAAATACTAGATCTACATCTACTGGATATATTGATTCTTATGGAATATAAAGGAAAAATGGATTCAAAGATTTAATTCTTCTAAAATAAAAAGTGTTAATAATTAATAGGTTTCAATTGTCTTCAAAACTTAAAATTTAAAAAAAATTGAAAAACTGAAATACTTTTTTTTCTTAATTTGAAATATCTATTTGTAGTGATTGACTTTATTCTTGTTTTTTTTTTTTTTGTTTTTTGTTTTTCAAGTCACTGGTTTATTATTATTATTATTATTATTATTATTATTATTATTATTATTATTATTATTATTATCATTATGAATGCCACTCTGCCAGAGATTGAGAGAGAAGGAATGGTTAGCTCAAAATCAGAATACACAGTAATGCCTTGTTGTCTCTCAAAATCTATTTAGTTCTATTAACAATGATCTTTGTTTGCTGAAAGTTATACATACTCCCCCATGTTACCTCTAGGTAATTATGAAAAAAAAAAAATCAAGATTATGTTTTTAACATTTAGGCCCCACCAATATCAAAAAAGTGATTATTGTTTAATCTAAAGCAATAAAAGAGTTCACAGTGTGGCTCAATCAATGAAATTAAAATCCCCACTAGTTTAGATGGTAAGAATTAAAAAAAAGGGCCAATTCATAATTATGCTTCTATTAAAGGTAGTATCAAATGAATTATTCTTTCGTTACTTTATGTCTTTCTTTTTTTACATCAGAATTCAAGCAAATTGCGCAAGTAACATGTCTATTATGCAGTGCCAGCCTCCATCGTACTCGGAGAGCCAGGTGATCAATGCAGCAACTAACTTGCCTGTCAGCGTCACAGCAGCTGCTCCAGTTAGGTAAGACTAATGAGTGACTAGATTTATATGTTTGAACATGCAGTTGGCTTGAATCCAAACTATGTGAAATTAACTTTTTTCTGGGTATAAAACATAGAAAATAATAAAAATATATTAAAATGGGACTGTGTTAGAGGTGTGGATTTACTGCATTTCATAGGAATGGTTATTAAGGTGTGACACAGAAACAAAGTATTTTCTATATGTATGCAACATATTTGGTCTTCTTTGGGTTATTTCTGAAACTACAAAAATGTGAAAACTGGTTGTACAGTATCCAAGCGCAAAATTTTTACCCTGAAGTGGTCCTTGAAAATTTAAAATCATCAATTTATAAGTGTGTATTTTTAGGGGTTTAAAAAATTATCATAATGCCCAAAATAATTTCTAGCTACTTTATGAAGTCTATTTGTCCCTCACAACTTGTTTACAAGAAAGGAAAACAATAATTCCAGAGTTTTGTTCTGTATCATATCTATGAAATTCAATATAAAACGTATTTGTTGCCCTCTATTTTCCTTTTTTTTTAATTATGCTGTATCTTGATTTTTGCATTGTAAAATGCATATGTTTTCAAAGGCATACTGGACAGCATCCTGTGTACACATGTATGCGTTATACAATGTTAAATAAGATTTTTTTTTGCTCAGTATTTTGTGTGGTTGAGATATCCTGAAAAGCCTTTGAAAATTTGTTTACTTTCAAAAACTATTTTTGAGGACAGTGGAAAATAGTGCGTAGAAATAAATGATATGGTAAATAACTTCAAAGGTGTTTTTCAAGTCCTAAAGTTAACCTATTTTGCATGCTCTTCCACATTTTAGCATCCAGCCAAGCCTGGTAGCCCTGACTAAACAAGAGCCCGAGGAAGAAACACCTAATATTAGATTGGAGCATGAAGTACCGCAGAGTCCAGAGGCAGCCGCACAGTTTGAAAGCTTTAAGCAAAGTATCTACAAGTGAGTTCATTGATTTCATTCAATAGTTCCTAACAATGACGAATAAAACAGGGGTCTTAGTAAGCTTTAGACAAAATGTCGTTGTGATCTATTGATTTTATCTTTCATAACTTGCCTTGTGAAAACTCAGTATAAGAAAATAGAAGAAAGTAAATGAAAAAGTATGACACCATTTCTTTGAGTTTAAGCCCAATCGATTTTTTTATTATGTTAAGAATGGATATTTTTTTAATTGTCCACTGTGAGACAAGAAAGAGTCATTTAAATTGTTAAGCTTCCCAGCATCTTTTAATCAAGTCCACCAAGAAATTGATAAGTTGTGAACTCCTCAAAAAAAAAAAGATCACATCCCTATTTTGATCTCTTCTAGAAAAATGTTATTCAGCATTTCAGTGTGATTAAGTCCTGAGCAAAGACTTGTTTTTCCTACAATTTACCTAAACAAAATCGTCAATGAGGAATCTATTTTATTTTAAAGCGAAAGAGGAAAACAGTATAATTTTTTTTTTAGTATAAACCAGTGTTAGATGACAATAATTTGAAATTGTTTACTCACTGGGGCTGACTTAAAAAATATTAAGTTACGGGGAGAGTAAATTTCTTTTAATTTCAATGAAACATTTGAACTGATAGCAGGTCATAATGATTGTCATATTTTATCTTCTCCCATGATGTAATAGACACCCTCTGTTCCCACTGCTGGCCCTGGTGTTTGAGAAATGTGAGGCTTCAACAGCTGCGCCAGATGCCGCATCACATAGCTTTGAGAAAGAACTCCAGGCTTTCATGAAGCACCATGAAACATTCAAGTCTTCAGTTTTGGGAGAAGATGAGGAGGTCAACCAGCTGGTAAAAATAATTCTTGGTCTTTGCTGATAGTATCATATCATTAAATGATTGTTGGGTTCCAGAAAGATATTAATTATAAGGAGGGCTGTTAAATTAAAGTAATTTCTAAACTGACAACCAGAATCAGTTGGCATTTGATTAAATACATTTAGCCTGTATAACTGCCATGGTTCAAAAGCGTGACAAATGGTTACATGTAAAACAATACCCAACTATGAGTTGTAACTTTATCTCGTCAAACTGAAATCAACAGGGAAAAGGATCAAGAAGAAATCATGATGAGTAGAGAGGAGTCTGAAAACCAGTTGTTTTGATGGTTTCCAATTTAGAGAAAAACTAAGGTCTAAAGCATTTTTCAGGGTCGTTCATGTAATGGAAAACATTAAAATTGCTAATCTCTCTGACCTCATTTCATATCCTATGGTTTTTGACTTTTCTCACTTACAGGTTGCTGTAAAAAAACGACTTATAGAACAATAAGTGTGTCTTTTTTTTTTTTCAAAGAATCCACTTAAAATGCAATAAGAAAGAAGATTCTTAGGATTCATTTATGTAATTTTAGGACAAATGACTAAGAGAAAATGTGTGAAAAGGACGTAAAATACATGTGCTGCCAATGTAACTTCTAGATAATGGGTAAAAAACTTTTATTCTGCACCGTGATCACAACTCCACTTTCATTATTAACCTCCAAGCATCATTCAAGGTGTGTACCGCCAGGATAATTTTAGTGTAGTGTATGGATGTTCCAAAATGCTTCAAAAAGTAGTGAAATTGAAAAGGAAATACTTCAAACCTATACATTTTTTGTCATACTTGAAGGAAAAAGATGGTCAAGTTATGAAATAGTGTGTATTTTGTCACTGACACGGCCAAAACGCATTCAACTGAATGACAGATCTAATTGGATGCAACGTCACAGAAGTATACTAATGGCAGATCTAATCAGTCGTCAACACATAGAGGGTTAATTGATTATACAATATTGTGAGCATTGCTTTTAAGCATAATAATGATTTCCCTCTCATTGCAAAGGGAGAGTTCTTCTTTCTACTGAAATATTTTGACAGCAGTTCAAACCTCACAACTTTGTCTATGAAACTCTAGCCTTATAATTTTAGTTTTACCCTGCATCTAAAATACTTCAGTGGTGTGTAATTGGGGTGAGAAGTTTTTTGCAAATTTACGGAATTTGAAAATATTATGAGAGTTTTTTCTGTCATTGAGCAACAGCCTTTTCGAAAAGATAAAACTGGGCAATATTTCATTTTATCGATATCCTTTCTTTTTGTTTATTCTTTATTTTTTTAATGCAATATTAAGATTTGTATTGTACTTGAAACTATCCAAGATATGGTGCCATTAAGGTGTTTACTGAATTGTTCTTTTGACCTAAAAAGATCATTCTCTCCATCTTCACATCCAGACCTTGCCGTTATTTCCAGCAAATGATTATTCTTACCTCTTTTTCAGACATCTACGACTAGTTTTGTTGTTTTTTTTTCTCGTCAAGATACTTATATTACGTCTAGTTGAATATAAAGGTGGGTCGGGAAATCCTTAAGAAAGTTAAATTAAATCTAGATCTATACCGTTAGTCCAAACTGGGCATTGTATGAGACAATAGTTGTACTCATGTAGGTGATCTTAATTCCAATTCCATAAAAAGAATAAAGATTTATAAAAAAAAATTATAGATGTAAAATTTAGCTCTAAATGTCAGGGTTTTTTTTGTTTTTTGTTTTTTTTCATGATGTAGTGGAGCCTAGTGAGAAGTTCTAGATTTAACTGATATTTGCCATATTCAGCTCAAATGTATTAAGAATAGATTAAAGACTAGGATAGCAGGGTTCAATATATAACGTATGCCCTATGTTCACTCTGATGATCAAATTTTTAGGTTGCTTCAGGTCATCTAATTTTTTTTTTTTGGGGGGGGGACAGAGGAAGGGGGGCAGATCTCTCCTTCCCTCTCACATTGACCAATTTCAAAAGTTTAGTAAAAAAAATTGTGTTTTGTATTCATCCCTGGTGTTAGAAAAGACCTTAGAGCAACCACAAGCTAAAAGGCTTTATTGAAAAAAAAAACAATTAGTTATAATTAATATACTTTCCCAGATGATCAAAGGTATTCAAGTGTTACGTATCCATCTGCTTGAGATGGAAAAGGTGAGTGAGCTATGCCGAGATTTTTGTGCCCGCTACACATCATGCCTTCGTGGAAAACTCACCTCGGAGCAACTGCTGCATGTGGATGGATGTGATGACGATTGTCTGACAGGAGAGCAGCAAGATATCAGCCTGACCCAGTGTGAGGGCATACGTTAGTCATTGTTAATCGTAAAATTGATACTTAATGTAGTGCTGCTAATCTTACAGTTAAACACCAGCCATGAGGTGTGCATATTCTCTGTGTACATCAGCACAGTACATTATGACCATCTTGTGAGGTACATGCTATATCAAACAAACAATCAATGAAATGCAACATTTTAGTTGTGAAGCAAAGGCTTTACAAATGTAATGAAAACAGTAAATTAAACATTGATTTGATCTCACAATTAAAATCATGGATTAATTCATTGTGAGTTAGGATTTCAGTGTCAATTCAAAATGAAAAGGGTGAAAATTGTTAGATTGTTAAATTCTTCTATATCAACATATTGTAATTTGATGAATTTCCTCTCAATATACTTTATGTCTTCTTTTTTTTACTTTTATATGAACTTATTTATTGTGTCAGGTTCTTTAATGTGCAATGCCTCGACTTCCGTTGACTTCAATATAATTTAAAAATGCTGAAATTTCTACATATTGACAATACTCAAATGTTTTGCTGTTTTCTCCTCAGCACCACAAAATGGGTTGAATCTGAGTACAGGATTGAATCTGCAACAGCAGCAGCAGCAACAGTCTCCATCTGCAGTAGGTACAGCTGCTGTAGTTGCAACACCCACCGCCATGCTCGGGGGCAATGTCGTTACATCCAGACACAGCCCTCCCAACAACCTCAGATTGTTTCTGGTAATACTGTTTATCAGATGGTTCATACTCCCACAGGGCATCGTTGTACTCAGCCCATTCAGGTAGAGGCTTGCTGGCCATGAGATTTTTAAAAGTTACAGAATGATTATCGCTTTTGTATTTGTTAGTCTCAACAATTTGGGGGGCATCCTGAAAAATTCAAAAATACAAATATCAAATGTTCTTTCAGGCTTATTTTCATGATCAATTGGACAAAAGAAGGTATAAAAGAATCATTAGAGTTTTAAGTCAGATAGTGTTAAAAGTGTATAGTGTTGCTAGGCGACATGAAATCTGCAACATTAACACTTGAAAATGACCATGAAAATCACAGATTTCTATGATTTATTAGCTCCGAGAATTTGAAAAATCAAAGCTGGATGCCTGTATCAATGTTGTTGTCCTACACATACACCTTACTCATATATCATACATTTTGTATCTTCTGTCATTTATCAAAAAAGCTCAGTATTATCCCTTTTGTCTCTTTTAAAGCAACAATGGAGAGTTTCATCTGTTTTGCTTTTATTTTGTTAGGGAGGAAATTGATAGTTTCATTTGCTCTTGCTTTGTTTTGTTAAATGAAAAACATGAATGAATCAATTTCAAACAAGATAAATAAAATTATCACCAAGTGCAAAAATTTTTCCCAAACTTTATGAAACTTTTTTTAGCACAATATTATATGCTTTTGTAAATGTCGAAGGAAAGTTAACCTGGATTTTAAAAGACAAACATTCAGTCTAGTTTGTTAACTAAGTGAGCTTCTCCCATAGCTCAGAAAAAGCCACTCAAACATAAAATGAGGATTTTTTGAAATGTTTTTTCCCCCTTTTTTTCTCTCTCTTTCATACATATCTGCATTTGTTATGCGCTTGGTGATTTTTACTTGCAAACTTTCTGCTTCCCATGTACACCACAAAAATGTGCCATTTATGCTTTTAATAAGATTGTTTCTAATGTTCTTTCATTTTTATTAAGAAATTTGTTGAGTTAACTTTTTTTCCCTCACATTGTTCTTTAAGTGATGATGCATTATGCATTTTGGTAGATACACCAAAACTGATAACTTCATTGTTATCATCTTCAACCTTTGGCATTCATTTTATCTGAAAAGATAATGTACATGTTCTCAATAGTACCGATTCTGCTTTCTACATTTCTGTCTTGTTCCGTCAGATCCAGGGGCCATTAACTCCTGTACAGCCCCAGGTTCAGCCAGTTATCCATGGCAGCACACCCTCTCTCAGATTGGGCATGCCTGCTTAGCTCCTCACTGCAACAACAGCAGGTGCAGCAACAACAGCTTCCCCAAAAATCTCAACTTAGTCACCAACAGCAGGCAGATGCAAGGAGTAGGTTTTGAATATTACTGTCATTATGCTAGGCAGGTGTCAGGAGAATTGGTCTTTCGTTAGCTTTCACATGTTACATTGCATCAAAAGTCTTTACATTTTCAAAGCTTTGCTCTGTCAGTCATTTTGTTTTTCGAAAGAGTATTAATTTTCCAGGTTTCATTGGGTTCTCTTTTCTTCTTTTATTTCTCTGAGTTGAAGAAGTGTTCAAATGGATTTTTATTTCTGCTTTGTTTCTGTTATTCTTAAGGCAAGCACACATTTTTTTTTTAAAAAATAATCTTATCATGTTTCAAAATGACTTACTGTTGAAATGCAGGAAAAGTGCATAATAAATGAGCATGCCCAACTAAGCAATGGGTGACAAAAAAAAAAAAACAGTATTTACGTAACATATTAGAATTTAGCATCCATTATTATTTAATCGTAATATGGTTCATAATAAAATTATCATTGTGGTGATGAGTATTATACAGCCGATGAAAATGAGGGCAGTGATGATGTTTAAGATGATGATGATGATAGTAATACTGATGAGGACAATGGTAGTTTAATTAATGATAATTGCATAATAATAATAATAATAATAATAATAATAATAATAATAATAACAATAATAATAATAATGGCAACATAATAGCAATTGTTGTAATTATAACAGCATAGCTACTACTACTACTAATAATAATAATGATGATGATAACTATGATAAATTTTTTCACAATAATATTGTAAAAATAGCAAGTGAAGTGAATACAACTACCGTAAAATTATGATTTTGCCTATCAAATAAAGATGAGGATTATTTGTTTACTGAATTGCAATAGTATCTGTAAAGCAATATTTTTATATAAAGACAAGATTTTTACTGTTAAGTTTTATCTGAAATGTCTAGACATGCACCGTGGATCAGATGACGACGATGATGACAAAAACAGCAAACAGAAAAGAGGGTATTCTGCCCAAACAGGCAACTCAAGTGTGTGATGAAGTCCTGGCTTTCTTCCAGCACATTGTGGTCAGTCATGTTTTACTGATTTTATTATGGCTAAATTCTTCTTAAATGAGAACAAATGTAAGCATAGATGAGACTGAGGGCTAGGCGAAAAAAATCAACTAGACTCCAAATTTATTTTTTTTTATAGTGTCCTATTTTTAATATTTCATATTCTGGATCTAAAATTATTATATATTTAAGAAAAAGTTTATAATGCGCATAGTTTCTTAAGGATTAAGAACTTTTTGTACTAATAACAAAAGACAAAAGTGAACTTTATTCTCCTGTTACATTTATTAAAAAGAAGATAAAAAAATTAAAGATCAAATTTCAATTTAACAAAACGTCATAAACTTTCCAGCATCCGTATCCGACACAGAAGATGAGAAGCTGATCAAATTGCTGCCCAGACCAACCTGACTTTGCTACAAGGTCAACAACTGGTTTACTTCAATGCTCGTCGTAGGATTTTACAGGTAAAGTGGAAAGGTTTAGGATACAAAGTAAGTTTCCAAAAAAAGTTTGCAATCACCCTTTTCAGAAATGGAATAAATTTTGGTTGTTGTTGTTGTAATGATTGTATTCAGATTATATTTATGGAAATAAATTCTTTAAAACACCAGAGGAAAGAATTTGGCAATATCTCTAGAGTGGAAAAACTAACTGCATCACTTACTTCCCCTGAATTATTTTTTAACCTGGTCTTCTTCTCCAGTGAAGCACCTGTTGTATTCGGAGACTTGAACTAGATTCAATCACACTGTAGAAGCAAAGTAACAAGTCTGAGGAACCACACAATGTTTTGTTGATAGTGAAAACAACGAGCACTTTGCCCTTATACATTTATAGTATAATTGTATAGTACTATATAATAGTCTTTAGTAAAACACCCAAGACCAATTCTATCTTTTTTTATCAGACCCACAAGATCTCAAAAAATTCTTTTGTTCCTTCAGCTCTTCATATTTTTCTGTGTCGAAACCTATTTTTTTACGTGAATAAGGTATCATATTATTTAAGGCAATTTTCAAGGTCTTAGAGGATATAAAAGTGAAAAATCAGAGACACATAGCAATGGCACATTGCCAGTGATAAAAATGAAATGTAGATTAGGGAATTGCACCAAATTTTTTGTTTTATGAAAGATAATTATTTAAAATTTTCACATTTAATGGCAAAAAACAGCAAAATTTGACTGAGTTGAGTTTTTAATTGTGAAACTGAGGCACATCCAAACTAAGAAATGAGGTGTTTCTGAAAAAAAAATTAAGAAGAAGAAAGATGACTGTAAAGTCTGTAAAACTATGTTTTGATAAGGATTAAGTGATAAATTAAAATCTTAAGGTTGCTGTACCCAAGGTACCATTTTATACATAATTTCCAAATATTAAAACAGGTAAAAGGTTTCAAGGACATAATGAACACCATTTTTTGTAAAAAAATATGCAAGATCAGTAAACTTTTTAAGATTGGAAAAGAAAGATTCTTTTGTTATTACTTGTGCCCCACTCTCTGCTCACAGAGGACTGAACCAAAATGCTATTAATTGATGTCAGTGTAACATGGTCATCCAGAATTTGCATCTTTTAAATGTACCCCAGGCAGTGATTTTTGGAATAATCTTTTATAATATTGGTTTTTGTTGTGTATTTTTTTGTTTTGTTTTTTATTGTGCAACCTAAGCATCTCACAAGAGAATGTAAAACAGTATTAAATGCCAGACTATTCTTAAAAGTATTATAGCTCTGTAGCCAGTAAAATGTCACCTTGCATCTATTTTGACCACTTAGAGTTTGCTTAGTGCAGGTTTTACTATCATGATAAAAAAAAAGTTTAGAAAATGAAATACACAAACTGAAGCTTCACACCTTTTATGTTTTTCTGCATTGGCTGAAAGCAGAAACTTGAGTTATCTTTTTCACATATTTTCCTGTGATTTTGTTCCACAGATGATAGTTGTGTCATTAAGAGTTTCAAGTCTGGCTCCAGCGTCTGTGAAATTAAATTTAAAAATATGATTTTAGAAATTCATTATGAATATGTATAATTGAAGGAGAATGCAAACAGTGATCCCCTCTATAACCTGAAGGTGATTTTAAATATGAATCTCTTTCATCATTTGATTTAATCAGCTGTAAATTTGCATAATGAAGGGTATTTGCTTGTGTCTTGAGTAGCCAAAACAATTTTTAGTGAATTTTTTATGTATTTGCTAAGAAAAGAAGATATCAGAGAGGGCATGAGTTTCTGAATGTTTTATCTCTTTTTACAATTTTCTCTTTTTTTTTTTCAGCCAATGCTTGAAGCAGCCAATCCAGATCAAAAGGCAAACCCAAGAAACCCAACAAACCAGGAGGCAGCAAACCTCAGCAAAGGTTCTGGCCTGTCCAGCAAGGAGAACAGCAGGAGGAGGGGACAAAAACAGAAGAGCGCAGTGAATGGTGCGAGAAGGAGATCCAGGAGGCGGAGCCAGGAATCAGAGATGTCTGACTCTGGCCCCAACCTTGATCCTTCAACACATTGGGGAGCCCACAACAGTGGGTGCAGCACAACAGCCTTCAAGCCACCAGCCTCGCCCATATTCAGAACAAATAACAATAACAATTCCATGCATAATGCACAACAGCAGCAGCTGTCTGCTCCTGAAGCTTCCCCTCGGCCACCGCACTCCAGCAGCTGATGGCCTCTGGAGGTATGATTGGAGGAGGAACAGGAGCGAATCTGCCGCTCTGTTAGCAGAGCGACTGCAGCAACTTCAGCAGCAAATGCAGAAAAGGTGGTCTCATCAAGCATCACTGCCCATCATCTTTCACACACCAACACTTTTCATGCGCCCAGCCATCATCTGCGGAGGCTGCAGCTCTGTTAGCCCAAACTGAAGCTGCAGCTTTCATGGGTTGTTTGCCTGGATCAGGAGGTGAGCTGTGCTTTTCCTATTGCACTTCAGGCATTTCCTCCAGTTGTATTTATTGCATCATGCTCTACACCAATCCTTCATTATTCCTACTGCACTGATTAATGCCGCAAGAACTGCATAAAAATTGTTTGTGAAGTTAATTTTTTTTGTAAAAGGCCATCATAAACATGACCACATAGAATAAATAATCCTTCAAGTGTTCCAAAGAATGATCTGCATAAGATAAAGTTTTGAAAGTTTGTTAGAATTCTGTTTTAAAAAAAAAATGAATTTAAAAGTAAACAAATTTCTCTTTTCCTAGCACTATTTTCTGAAAATGCAAATTACTTGATTCCCCTAATCCTGGTTATTGCAATTTTTATTGTTAAAGAAAACTCTGAGAAATAAGTTGTTCACCTTTGAATATGACTTTTGATTTATTTTAACTTTAGAACATATTATGATAATTATTATTAGCTTTAGTTTGTAAAGCTATACATTAAAAATTAACCAGTTAGTCAGATGCCTTTATTTATTTTCAACATTTTTGTTTCTTTGACCATGAAACATTATGAGATGCTTAAAGTGACACTGAGTGAAATAACATCCAAAAAGCTGAAGCCAGGGTAACATTTTGCTCTTAAGGTGTAGCTATTTCTTCAATCAAGGGGAAAAGAGTATTTTTTATTTCTTTTTTTTTCCTATTGAAAATAAAAAGGAAGTGAATGTCACGGCAACCTTTTTTTTTTTCTATTTTATTCAGCCGCCCACATCTAACTTGCTAATTATTTGTTTTTTACATTTGTTGAAGAATTTCTTGAAATTATTTTAGCCTGCTAAAATGTGATTTCAGAAAATGGTATTAATCATGGGGGGACAAAAGCTTTTTATTTTGAAGAGTTTCATTTATAATAATAAACATGCTTATATATTTGTTACCTTAAAATATCTCTTATCTCTCTACTTGAGGCAGTGGTTTTCAAACTGAGTCCTGAGGGTCAACTTGTCCCAAGCTCTGCAAGCCCCATCACCTCATTCTCTCACTCAGATCCAAATCCCACACCATTTACATTGGACAATCTGCAAGCTTTGCAAGCAGGCTTGTGTTAGGCCTCTCTACCTTACCCCTAAGCTTACCACTGGGTGTGGGGAGGGGCGGGGCTTGGCTTGGGATTGGGCTTCAACCCTGGTTTTCCAGGCTTCTCCACGCAAACATCTGCAGCAGCCGCGGCAGCCGCATCATCTCGCCCTTTCTCCTCGGTGCTCTTAATTTTGCCACTCTGCAGCATACAATGCTCCTTTACAAGTAAAGTTTAATGCTTTTTTATAGTTTCAGTTTCCACTTTATTGATTTGTCTCCATAGTAGGGGGAACATGAAAAAGGAAAATTTTTGTTCTGCATTTCTTTTCCTATCTACTGTAAGAAATAAAAAAAAAGAATAGAAGAATTTTTTCACGATCTGCACCCTATATATGATGGTAAAACAAGACAGATAATCCTGGAAAGGTGCTTGTTCAATAAGATATTTTGATTAATTTGAGTTGTTTATCTTCATGTTAGATTTGATCTGATTATGTTTACACGTTTTGTCCTTATTTGCTCAATTATTAAAGTATTTTGTTTACCTGAGTTTTTTCTCCTTATTTGCTCAATTATTAAAGTAATCCTGCATTTTGCTATGTTGTTAGTTGCTGACCCAAAGAAATGACATTGTGAAATTGCCAGTTTAATCAAGCATTTTTCTGCCACCTACAAAATTTCTTTTGATTATTTCTACTGTTCCTCACCAGGGCAAATGCAGATTGTCAGGAGCATCTTTTATTGGCAATGCACTTTTATTTTGCTACTGTTTGCAGCAATTGCTGTGCACATTAAGCTCAAAATGTCACTTGAGCTCTGTCTGTCATAATTTTTATTCTCTTGACAATGTTCATAATTTCAAGAAATGTAAATGTAATGAATGATGAGATTCCAAGACCAGTCAATGTTTGCAAACCTGCCTTGTTTTGCCTCAACCCTGTGGATCTCAATTTTTTTATTGCATCCCACTGAACTACTTTCTTTCTCCAACTCAACCATTTACTGCAGTCTCTTTTACCCAGAGTTGATGACCCACTTGAGATTGCATAAGCTTTCAAAATCTGAAAATATGATTAACCCTGTTTCCTTCAATTCCATGATCCATTCCATGTTTGTGATGTTTAAATATGTATACAATGAACACACGCAAATCTCTCTCTATCTCTCTCTCTCTCTACCAGTTTGCCAACTATTTTGAATCCAACAGCACCCATAGATCTGAGGCAGTGGCCATGTCTAACCCTGGAGCTCTGCAGCTTGGGCAAGTGCCTATTGGTGGTGAGGTGGAGTCCAGTACCCAACTGACCACAAATGCTGGGCAGGTGAGATTGAGGGATTAAATGTTTGGCCCCTAACTTGCTGACGCTTTTTTTTTTTTTTTTTTTTTGGATGAGAATCCCAATAAAGTGTTGAATAAGTCAAAATAACATTATGGCACTTATCTATGCCAGTTTTTCTTATACACATACTGGCCACTTAAAATGGATAAACCCACCACTTGCATGTTTTTCTGCTCTATGGCTTCGAGAGTTTCCTCATC
Organism: Elysia crispata; assembly: GCA_033675545.1. Classification (NCBI taxonomy): domain Eukaryota; kingdom Metazoa; phylum Mollusca; class Gastropoda; family Plakobranchidae; genus Elysia; species Elysia crispata. Next base: position 4,264 of record JAWDGP010007706.1, on the reverse strand, counting down.
ATTTCTATCCCGGATACACCTTGGATGTTCACTCTTTTTCCAGATCTGCTTAAAGAAGATGCTAAATTTCTTGCTTTTATTTTTGCTCTCTTCTATACTAGTAGCAATTTCTTTCACAAAAAAATTTATTTTGTCTCTAAGAAAGATTTGAGGCCCAAGTTAGTGCAGCTGATTTATTGCTGTGAAAATAATAAGATAATACTTTTGTAAATTTTGTAACAATTGAGCCTTTTTTTAAACCAGAGTTTTCAAATCAACTTCACTTTCACATTGATACCAATCCGATGTTTTTTGTTTGGAGCTATTGTTTCTAAAAGCTAGGCTCTTTAAAAATTTAAGACAAGAAATATATCTTCCATAGAATTGACATTGAATATCACATATCTTATTTGGCCTTCGAAATTTTGTTGACTCCTTGTTATGTTTTGCTCTTTCTACTCCTATTTCCTTATGTGATTCTTCAAAGAAATTCATCCACTAAGAGTGAAACTGAGAAATCACAATAAAATATCTATTTGAGTTAATCTATTTGTCCAGAATTATGATCTGGTGGTTGCATGTTTTTTCGCAAACTGTATACTTAGAAATATTTCTGGCTGAATATGGTTTTAGCTTTCTCCAGAAAAATGAGCTCTTCTAGTGTTCAAGACAGCCTGTCAGGGAAAAGATTTTAAAAGTATTGGTTTGCTTTATGCTTTTCTAAAACCATGTTTACACGTGCCTTTGTCTGCAGGTTTTGATGGGACTCCCACAGCCCAAGAGGCAAGCGAGGAGATGGCAGGTGCTGCTGAGGAAGAGGCTGCTGAGGAGAGGAAAGTCTGGAGGCTGGCGAACTAAAAAATAGACACAAAGGAAATAAAATGGCTTTGTTTACTGATGTATGATTGGTGAAAAGTGGTATTGATAGGAAAGAGAGAGGAGAAGAGGAAGGTTGAGAGTAAAAGTGGAGTGCTGAAGGAGTAGAGAATGTGATGATTCTGTATATAGTTTTGAGTCCTTAAATATTAACTCATTTGTGTGCCAATCGACGATGTATAACGTCGATATAGTGAAGCATGCCAGCTGTTATGCCAATCGACGATATATCGTCGATATGAAACTCAATTATTTTGTTTTAAAAGCGGTATTTATTGGGTAGCCCGGTCATGAAACTTTTTAAGTTTCTATAAGAGGTAATAACTCTAAATATATAATAAGTCATAGTTACACAAAAATAAGCCAAACCTGGAACCCAATTTCCAATCCATCCTCTAAAGACAATATGCACAGTAAAATATGGCCTGGCTTTCTGACCGTGGAAAGACAGCTCTGGCACACAATGAGTTAAAGACATGCTTTGAAAAAAAAAAAAAAGATTTTCTGACCAGGGCAATTTATCGTTATCAGGATTTGTGTAAAATGCGCAATTTCTTTTTAGTATACTCATTTTTGAAACATCTAATAATTAAGGTTCATTCCCCAAAAGAATTTCGTGCTCAAAGACACATTAATTTGATAAATGGAGTGAGAAGAGTTCCAATTTCTTCTCAAATGCCCTGTCTGGAACAGACATCGGCGATCATGATTCTCCACTTGTCCCTATCTTCCGTCATCCAGCAGTAAGGCTATGTTGTCTTTCTTGTTTCCTGTCACAAAAAGAGCTCAAGCTATCCAAGAAATGTAATCCTTTGTCTACCTCTGCTTCTTTGGCCTTCTATCTTGCCTGTAGAGAGATAAAAATTTCCAGTCCCTTATGAGAGCATATGTGGCCTAAAAATTTCAATTTGCCTTTTCCTTATTGTTTTTATGAGGGATCTCTCTTGGTTCGTTTCTTCTAATATCGATTCGTTTGTCCTCTTTTCTTTCTTTGTGATATTCTTAACATTCTCCTGTAGAACACATTTCCACTGCCTCTAAATTTTTCTTGGTTTCCTGCAGTTATTATTCAAGTTTTCGCATCCATATAAAAGTATAGACCACACATATGTTTTTAGAACCTTCAATTTGGTTGAAAATGATATATTTCTATTTTTAAGAATGGTGCTCATTTTTTGGAAAGAAGCCCTTTGCAATGGCTATTCTCTTCTTAATTTCTGATCCTGCATTTACCGTCAGATGTCAATGTATATCCTAGGTATTTGAATTTCTGTACTTGCCTGATTTGTTCTCTCCTTGCTAAAAAGCTTGCATTTCTGGATTGTTTTTCTTCTTAGATACTACCATACATTCAGTCTTTTTTACATTTAGAGACAATCCCAGCTTTTCACTCTACTTCTACAACAATATTTAAGAAACCTTTGTAAATCCTCTTCCGATCCTGCTAATAGAGAAGTATCATCTGCATATCTTAGGTTGTTCAGATTTTCACCATTCGCTTTGAGTCCTTCACTTCCATCCAAGTTTCTTAAAATTTAGCTTCTGTACAAGTTGAACAGGTCTGGTGACATCACACAACCTTGTCTCACTCCCCTTTTAATATTTGTGTACTCACTGAGTTCTCCACCTACCCTTACCGCAGCAGTTTGATCCCAATAGAGAGTGAAGAGTATAGACCTACCAAATAATTTTGCCATGGACAAATCACTTTCATAGATCAATTTCTGAAAAATTAGTAACAAGATCAAAAGGGCATGTATTTATGCTGATACTGTATGTATGATGGTTTCTTAGACTCACTTTTGTGTGATTCAAAGTAAAATTTGAATTAGAATCTATCATTAAGAGGGCATTTAGATCTGTGAGAATTTTACATTCAGGATTTTGACTGAACAGAGGCTGATGATGAAAGATCTCATCTTAGAATTCTAATCTGCCTTATGGCGGAAGGTATTTTAATTCTTTAAAACCATATTACGTTAAAGCTGATAAGTATATGAATCAAAAAGTCCAATGGTCTGTGCCAGACTGTATGTGTGTGTTCAAGGTTTAGTTTTTTGAGCAATTGGTGGTTGTGATCTTAGATTATATGTTTTTATTTAATGATGCCATAATAATTTTATATTTTTTATGCTTTTGACCCTAGGTTAGAAGAGTTAGAAAAGTGGCTGTTGATGTAAGAGTAAATGAGAGAGCAGTTGGGTGTACCTTAACCTAAAAAGCAATGAAGACATACTTATTTTTTCTGTCTGGCACCAGTAGTTTACTAGACAGGGCTTAAATAGATAAAGTTATGATGCTGGAATCGGGGTTGCATCTTCAGCAATGTTACTTAATGTTGTTTTCAGTCTTTTCTCACATGTATAATGGGGTTCTGATCTCAGCAAAAGGTACACATTTTTGTATCCTATGTGGTCAAACCGTTTCCCTCAGCCTCCTTTTTTTTTCACCAGTAAGTTCGGCTCTTTACGACACTAATCTGCCAAAACTTGGTTCTTCCCCCAAAAATGAATTGTTTTGTATTTAAAAATTATTATGCAATGGTTTTAAGTTCTCCTACATGCAGCATCTTTTATGAAAGGAAATCATAAATTAATTTGTACCAATTATAAATTTATTAACATTGTGTACAGCATTGTATTGTTTTCTCATGGAAGGTCTTTTTTTTAAACGTTTTTCCTACAAAATTTGCTCTAGTAATATCAACCACTAAATCCATTGTTTTTTATGCAATGCAGAAGTTGAAGCCAGATGTGATGTATTGATCAGTTCAGAGACATCAAAAGGCTTGAATGATTTTTCGAGTGAACTAGGTCGGTCTATTCTGTGCTTAATGAAAAGAAAGTGCCAGGGCATGAGAAAATGTTCTTTGGAAGTATTTAATTTACAAAAAGCTGTAAATTTAAAGCTATATTTGGGTTTAAATCCCTATGCAGTGACAACTTAAATCCTTTTATATCTTATGTTTTTTTTTAAACATATGCCCATTCTTACTCTCCATTTGCTTTTGATTTAAAAAAAAAATTTTCACAATTTGATTACCAAAGGACAACATATATTTTTGAGATCTCGAAAAGCCATATTGTAAGAAATTAATGTGAAATCTGTGATACTTGATGCCCTTTTACGCAATTAAGGATTTTTTTTTCCTCTTTTGTATTTCATTGATTTTGGCATATCTTGCATGTCTGAATTTTTATTTCAATTCAAGATTTTGCTTGCTATCTTTAGTTTTTGAATGTTCCAATTTGATTAGATCAGAGTTTGAAGTCCCTCTCTAACCTATATGACAAAAAATGAATAATCCTAAATATAATCTTTAAATCCATCCAGTATTTTCTTTCTTTTACAGTAAATTGCCAGTTTCTTGTATGAAAGAGAAACTCATGCATATCCATGAATTTTGTAG
>JAWDGP010007705.1:30000-32500 GCA_033675545.1 Elysia crispata | reverse complement strand
CTGCTGTTAATATTAAACTTTCACTTCTACCAATACTACAGCTGTTCCTACTGCTACTGCATTTGTTCCTACTGCTGCTTGTTCTTCTTCTTCTACTACCATTACTACTTCTACTACTTTTACTACTACTACTACTACTACTTCTACTACTACTACTACTACTACTATAACTACTACTACTACTACTACCACTACTACTACTAGTGCTACTGCTACTACTACTACTAGTGCTGCTACTGCTACTACTAGTGCTGCTACTACTACTACTACTACTGCTACTACTACTACTACTACTACTAGTGCTGCTACTGCTACTACTAGTGCTGCTACTGCTACTACTACTACTAGTGCTGCTACTACTACTACTACTACTAGTGCTGCTACTGCTACTACTGCCTGCTGCTACTGCTGCTGCTGCTACTACTACCACTGCTGCTGCTGCTGCTGCTACTACTACTACTACTACCACTACACAGCTGCTACTGCTACTGTGCACGGCACTGCTGCTCTTGCTCTGCTGCAACTGCTGCTACTGCACTGCTGCTGCTGCTGCTGCCTGCTGCTGGGTGCTGCTACTGCTGCCCAGCCTTGCTGCTGCTGCTGCTGCTGCTGCTGGTACTGCTGCTGCTGCCTTGCCTTGCTGCTGCTGCTGCTGGAATCACTGCTGCTGCCCAGCAGCTTGCTGCTGCTGCTGCTGCTGCTGCTGTTACTGCTACTGCTGCTGCTGCTGCTGTGCTGCTGCACACTGCCCACTGCTGCTGCTGCTGCTGCTGCCGCTGCTGCTGCTGGTGCTGCTGCTCGGGAGTGCTGTACCTTCAATGCTGCTGTACACGCTGCCTGCCCCCGCAGCAGCAGCAGCAGCAGCAGCTGCTGTGGCTGCTGCTTTGCTGCTGCTGCTGCTGCTGCTGCTGCTGCCTGCTGCCTTCACTGCTGCTGCTGCACTGCTGCTGCTGCTGCTGCTGCTGCTGCTGCTGGTGAGCAGCAGCTTGCTGCTGATAGCTGCTGCTGCTGCTGACTGCTTCCAGCAGCGGCGCGGCGGCGGCGGCAGCTTGGCTGTGGCCTGCCCCTGTTTCTGCTGCTGCTGCTGCTGCTGCTGCACCCTTTGCTGCCTTCCTTGCTGCCTTGTGCTGCTGCTGCCTGCTGCTGCTGCTGGGTGCTACGCCTACCCATTTGCTGCTGCTGCTGCTGCTGCGGTGCTGCTGCTGCCACTGCTTGGCAGCTTGCTGCTGCTGCTGCTGCTGCTGCCACCTGCCTGCTGCTGCTGCTGCTGCTGCTAGCTGCTTGCTTTGCTGCTGCTGCTGCTGCTGCTGTTGCTGCTGCCATTGCTGCTGCTGCTGCTGCTGCTGCTGCTGCTGCTGCTGCTGCTGCCTGCTGCTGCTGCTGCTGCTGCTGGTTGGCTGCTTGGCTGCTGCACACCTGCTGCTGCTGCTGCTGCTGCTGCTATGGCAGCAGCGGCAGCAGCAGCAGCTGCTATGACTGCTGTTTCTGCTGCTGCTGCTGCTGCTGCTGGTTGCTGCTGCTGCTGCTTTGTGGCTGCTGCTGCTGCCACCATTGCTGCTGCTGCTGCTGCCTGCTGCTGCTGCTGCTGCTTTCTGCTGCTGCCCCTTACTGATTGATGCTGCTGCTGCTGCTGCTGCTGCTGCTGCTCACTGCTGCTGCTGCTGCTGCTGCTGCTGCTGCTGCTGCTGCTGCTGCTGCTGCTACTACTGCTGCTGGTTGGCTGCTGCTGCTGCTACTGCAAGCGCACTGCTGCTCACTACTGGCACTGCAGCAGCAGCAGCAGCTGCTATGGCTGCTGTTTCTGCTGCTGCTGCTGCTGCTGCTGCTGCTGCTGCCTCACTGCTGCTGCTGCTTCTGCACTGCCAACTGCTGCTGCTGCTGCTGCACGGACTGCTGCTGCTGCTGCTGCTCACTACTTTACGCGCGCGCTGCTGCTGCTGCTGCTGCTGCTGCTGCTGCCACCCTTGCTGCTGCTAGTACTGCTGCTGCTGGTGCTCCTGCTGCTGCTGCTGCTGCTGCTGCTGCTGCTGCTGCTGCTGCTGCTGCTGCTGCTGCTGCTGCTGCTGCTGCTGCTTCTGGCTTCCTGGCTGCTGCTACTGCTACTGCTACTACCTACTACTACTACTACTACTACTACTACTACTACTACCACTACTATTACTGCTGTTGCTGCCATTAACTCACTTACTCACACGCACACTACAACTCTTCACTTCTCACTACTACTGCTACTACTACTACTACTACTCACTACTACTACTGCTGCTGCTGCTCGCACATGCACTGCTAATTGCTGCACCACTACTACTGCTCCTTAGCAGCAACTGCTGCTGCTGCTGCTACTTGCTGCTACTATTTCTGCTACTGCTGCTGCTACTGCTGCTGCTGCTGCTGCTACTACTTACTACTACTACTACTGCCACTGCTACCATTGCTGTTATGGCTGACTGGCTGCCGCCACTGCTGCTGCTGCTGCTGCTGCTGCTGCTGCTACTGCTGC
>JAWDGP010007705.1:0-27500 GCA_033675545.1 Elysia crispata | reverse complement strand
GTACTAGAGAGAGTGGTCGTGTTAGTTGTAGTAGAGAGAGTGGTCGTGTTAGTTGTTGTAGAGAGAGTAGTCGTGTTAGTTTAGTTAGAGAGAGTGGTCGTGTTAGTTTAGTTAGAGAGAGTGGTCGTGTTAGTTCAGATAGAGAGAGTGGTCGTGTTAGTTTAGTTAGAGAGAGTGGTCGTGTTAGTTTAGTTAGAGAGAGTGGTCGTGTTAGTTTAGTAAGAGAGAGTGGTCGTGTTAGTTTAGTAAGAGAGAGTGGTCGTGTTAGTTTAGTAAGAGAGAGTGGTCGTGTTAGTTTAGTAAGAGAGAGTGGTCGTGTTAGTTTAGTAAGAGAGAGTGGTCGTGTTAGTTCAGTTAGAGAGAGTGGTCGTGTTAGTTTAGTAAGAGAGAGTGGTCGTGTTAGTTCAGTTAGAGAGAGTGGTCGTGTTAGTTGTACTAGAGAGAGTGGTCGTGTTAGTTCAGTTAGAGAGAGTGGTCGTGTTAGTTCAGTTAGAGAGAGTGGTCGTGTTAGTTCTACTAGAGAGAGTGGTCGTGTTAGTTGTACTAGAGAGAGTGGTCGTGTTAGTTGTACTAGAGAGAGTGGTCGTGTTAGTTGTACTAGAGAGAGTGGTCGTGTTAGTTGTACTAGAGAGAGTGGTCGTGTTAGTTCAGTTAGATAGAGAGAGTGGTCGTGTTAGTTGTACTAGAGAGAGTGGTCGTGTTAGTTGTACTAGAGAGAGTGGTCGTGTTAGTTCAGTTAGAGAGAGTGGTCGTGTTAGTTCAGTTAGAGAGAGTGGTCGTGTTAGTTGTACTAGAGAGAGTGGTCGTGTTAGTTGTACTAGAGAGAGTGGTCGTGTTAGTTCAGTTAGAGAGAGTGGTCGTGTTAGTTGTACTAGAGAGAGTGGTCGTGTTAGTTCAGTTAGAGAGAGTGGTCGTGTTAGTTGTGTTAGAGAGAGTGGTCGTGTTAGTTCAGTTAGAGAGAGTGGTCGTGTTAGTTGTTATAGAGAGAGTGGTCGTGTTAGTTCAGTTAGAGAGAGTGGTCGTGTTAGTTGTACTAGAGAGAGTGGTCGTGTTAGTTTAGTTAGAGAGAGTGGTCGTGTTAGTTCAGTTAGAGAGAGTGGTCGTGTTAGTTCAGTTAGAGAGAGTGGTCGTGTTAGTTGTACTAGAGAGAGTGGTCGTGTTAGTTGTGTTAGAGAGAGTGGTCGTGTTAGTTGTACTAGAGAGAGTGGTCGTGTTAGTTCAGTTAGAGAGAGTGGTCGTGTTAGTTGTACTAGAGAGAGTGGTCGTGTTAGTTCAGTTAGAGAGAGTGGTCGTGTTAGTTCAGTTAGAGAGAGTGGTCGTGTTAGTTGTACTAGAGAGAGTGGTCGTGTTAGTTGTACTAGAGAGAGTGGTCGTGTTAGTTGTACTAGAGAGAGTGGTCGTGTTAGTTTAGTTAGAGAGAGTGGTCGTGTTAGTTGTACTAGAGAGAGTGGTCGTGTTAGTTGTACTAGAGAGAGTGGTCGTGTTAGTTGTACTAGAGAGAGTGGTCGTGTTAGTTTAGTTAGAGAGAGTGGTCGTGTTAGTTCAGTTAGAGAGAGTGGTCGTGTTATTTCAGTTAGAGAGAGTGGTCGTGTTAGTTGTACTAGAGAGAGTGGTCGTGTTAGTTTAGTTAGAGAGAGTGGTCGTGTTAGTTGTACTAGAGAGAGTGGTCGTGTTAGTTGTGTTAGAGAGAGTGGTCGTGTTAGTTGTACTAGAGAGAGTGGTCGTGTTAGTTGTACTAGAGAGAGTGGTCGTGTTAGTTTAGTTAGAGAGAGTGGTCGTGTTAGTTCAGTTAGAGAGAGTGGTCGTGTTAGTTGTACTAGAGAGAGTGGTCGTGTTAGTTGTCCTAGAGAGAGTGGTCGTGTTAGTTGTTTTAGAGAGAGTGGTTGTGTTGGTTCAGTTAGAGAGAGTGGTCGTATTAGTTTAGTTAGAGAGAGTGGTCGTGTTAGTTCAGGTACTAGAGAGAGTGGTCGTGTTAGTTGTACTAGAGAGAGTGGTCGTGTTAGTTCAGTTAGAGAGAGTGGTCGTGTTAGTTGTACTAGAGAGAGTGGTCGTGTTAGTTGTACTAGAGAGAGTGGTCGTGTTAGTTGTACTAGAGAGAGTGGTCGTGTTAGTTCAGTTAGAGAGAGTGGTCGTGTTAGTTGTACTAGAGAGAGTGGTCGTGTTAGTTGTACTAGAGAGAGTGGTCGTGTTAGTTCAGTTAGAGAGAGTGGTCGTGTTAGTTGTACTAGAGAGAGTGGTCGTGTTAGTTGTAATGAGAGAGAGTGGTCGTGTTAGTTGTACTAGAGAGAGTGGTCGTGTTAGTTCAGTTAGAGAGAGTGGTCGTGTTAGTTGTACTAGAGAGAGTGGTCGTGTTAGTTGTACCAGAGAGAGTGGTCGTGTTAGTTGTACTAGAGAGAGTGGTCGTGTTAGTTGTACTAGAGAGAGTGGTCGTGTTAGTTGTACTAGAGAGAGTGGTCGTGTTAGTTGTACTAGAGAGAGTGGTCGTGTTAGTTGTACCAGAGAGAGTGGTCGTGTTAGTTGTACTAGAGAGAGTGGTCGTGTTAGTTCAGTTAGAGAGAGTGGTCGTGTTAGTTGTACCAGAGAGAGTGGTCGTGTTAGTTGTACTAGAGAGAGTGGTCGTGTTAGTTGTACCAGAGAGAGTGGTCGTGTTAGTTCAGTTAGAGAGAGTTGTCGTGTTAGTTGTACTAGAGAGAGTGGTCGTGTTAGTTGTACCAGAGAGAGTGGTCGTGTTAGTTCAGTTAGAGAGAGTTGTCGTGTTAGTTGTACTAGAGAGAGTGGTCGTGTTAGTTGTACCAGAGAGAGTGGTCGTGTTAGTTGTACTAGAGAGAGTGGTCGTGTTAGTTGTACTAGAGAGAGTGGTCGTGTTAGTTTAGTTAGAGAGAGTGGTCGTGTTAGTTGTACTAGAGAGAGTGGTCGTGTTAGTTTAGTTAGAGAGAGTGGTCGTGTTAGTTCAGTTAGAGAGAGTGGTCGTGTTAGTTGTACTAGAGAGAGTGGTCGTGTTAGTTGTACTAGAGAGAGTGGTCGTGTTAGTTGTACTAGAGAGAGTGGTCGTGTTAGTTGTACTAGAGAGAGTGGTCGTGTTAGTTGTACTAGAGAGAGTGGTCGTGTTAGTTTAGTAAGAGAGAGTGGTCGTGTTAGTTGTACTAGAGAGAGTGGTCGTGTTAGTTGTACTAGAGAGAGTGGTCGTGTTAGTTTAGTTAGAGAGAGTGGTCGTGTTAGTTTAGTAAGAGAGAGTGGTCGTGTTAGTTTAGTAAGAGAGAGTGGTCGTGTTAGTTGTACTAGAGAGAGTGGTCGTGTTAGTTCAGTTAGAGAGAGTGGTCGTGTTAGTTGTACTAGAGAGAGTGGTCGTGTTAGTTCAACTAGAGAGAGTGGTCGTGTTAGTTCAACTAGAGAGAGTGGTCGTGTTAGTTGAATTAGAGAGAGTGGTCGTGTTAGTTCAGTTAGAGACAGTGGTCGTGTTAGTTGAACTAGAGAGAGTGGTCGTGTTACTTGTACTAGAGAGAGTGGTCGTGTTAGTTCAGTTAGAGAGAGTGGTCGTGTTAGTTGTACTAGAGAGAGTGGTCGTGTTAGTTCAGTTAGAGAGAGTGGTCGTGTTAGTTGTACTAGAGAGAGTGGTCGTGTTAGTTTAGTTAGAGAGAGTGGTCGTGTTAGTTGTACTAGAGAGAGTGGTCGTGTTAGTTGTACTAGAGAGAGTGGTCGTGTTAGTTGTATTAGAGAGAGTGGTCGTGTTAGTTGTACTAGAGAGAGTGGTCGTGTTAGTTGTACTAGAGAGAGTGGTCGTGTTAGTTGTACTAGAGAGAGTGGTCGTGTTAGTTGTACTAGAGAGAGTGGTCGTGTTAGTTGTACTAGAGAGAGTGGTCGTGTTAGTTGTACTAGAGAGAGTGGTCGTGTTAGTTGTACTAGAGAGAGTGGTCGTGTTAGTTGAACTAGAGAGAGTGGTCGTGTTAGTTGTACTAGAGAGAGTGGTCGTGTTAGTTGTACTAGAGAGAGTGGTCGTGTTAGTTGTACTAGAGAGAGTGGTCGTGTTAGTTGTACTAGAGAGAGTGGTCGTGTTAGTTGTACTAGAGAGAGTGGTCGTGTTAGTTGAGTTAGAGAGAGTGGTCGTGTTAGTTGTACTAGAGAGAGTGGTCGTGTTAGTTGTACTAGAGAGAGTGGTCGTGTTAGTTGTACTAGAGAGAGTGGTCGTGTTAGTTGTACTAGAGAGAGTGGTCGTGTTAGTTGTACTAGAGAGAGTGGTCGTGTTAGTTGTACTTAGAGAGAGTGGTCGTGTTAGTTGTACTAGAGAGAGTGGTCGTGTTAGTTGTACTAGAGAGAGTGGTCGTGTTAGTTCAGTACTAGAGAGAGTGGTCGTGTTAGTTGTACTAGAGAGAGTGGTCGTGTTAGTTGTACTAGAGAGAGTGGTCGTGTTAGTTCAGCTAGAGAGAGCGGTCGTGTTAGTTGTACTAGAGAGAGTGGTCGTGTTAGTTGTACTAGAGAGAGTGGTCGTGTTAGTTGTACTAGAGAGAGTGGTCGTGTTAGTTGAACTAGAGAGAGAGGTCGTGTTAGTTGTACAAGAGAGAGTGGTCGTGTTAGTTGTACTAGAGAGAGTGGTCGTGTTAGTTGTACTAGAGAGAGTGGTCGTGTTAGTTGTACTAGAGAGAGTGGTCGTGTTAGTTGTACTAGAGAGAGTGGTCGTGTTAGTTGTACTAGAGAGAGTGGTCGTGTTAGTTGTACTAGAGAGAGTGGTCGTGTTAGTTGAATTAGAGAGAGTGGTCGTGTTAGTTGTACTAGAGAGAGTGGTCGTGTTAGTTGTACTAGAGAGAGTGGTCGTGTTAGTTGTACTAGAGAGAGTGGTCGTGTTAGTTGTACTAGAGAGAGTGGTCGTGTTAGTTCAGTTAGAGAGAGTGGTCGTGTTAGTTGTACTAGAGAGAGTGGTCGTGTTAGTTGTACTAGAGAGAGTGGTCGTGTTAGTTGTACTAGAGAGAGTGGTCGTGTTAGTTGTACTAGAGAGAGTGGTCGTGTTAGTTGTACTAGAGAGAGTGGTCGTGTTAGTTCAGTTAGAGAGAGTGGTCGTGTTAGTTGTACTAGAGAGAGTGGTCGTGTTAGTTGAATTAGAGAGAGTGGTCGTGTTAGTTGTACTAGAGAGAGTGGTCGTGTTAGTTCAGTTAGAGAGAGTGGTCGTGTTAGTTGTACTAGAGAGAGTGGTCGTGTTAGTTGTACTAGAGAGAGTGGTCGTGTTAGTTCAGTTAGAGAGAGTGGTCGTGTTAGTTGTACTAGAGAGAGTGGTCGTGTTAGTTCAGTTAGAGAGAGTGGTCGTGTTAGTTGTACTAGAGAGAGTGGTCGTGTTAGTTGTACTAGAGAGAGTGGTCGTGTTAGTTCAGTTAGAGAGAGTGGTCGTGTTAGTTGTACTAGAGAGAGTGGTCGTGTTAGTTGTACTAGAGAGAGTGGTCGTGTTAGTTGTACTAGAGAGAGTGGTCGTGTTAGTTTTAATATATAGAGAGAGTGGTCGTGTTAGTTGTACTAGAGAGAGTGGTCGTGTTAGTTGTACTAGAGAGAGTGGTCGTGTTAGTTGTACTAGAGAGAGTGGTCGTGTTAGTTCAGTTAGAGAGAGTGGTCGTGTTAGTTGTACTAGAGAGAGTGGTCGTGTTAGTTGTACTAGAGAGAGTGGTCGTGTTAGTTGTACTAGAGAGAGTGGTCGTGTTAGTTCAGTTAGAGAGAGTGGTCGTGTTAGTTCAGTTAGAGAGAGTGGTCGTGTTAGTTCAGTTAGAGAGAGTGGTCGTGTTAGTTCAGTTAGAGAGAGTGGTCGTGTTAGTTGTACTAGAGAGAGTGGTCGTGTTAGTTCAGTTAGAGAGAGTGGTCGTGTTAGTTCAGTTAGAGAGAGTGGTCGTGTTAGTTCAGTTAGAGAGAGTGGTCGTGTTAGTTGTACTAGAGAGAGTGGTCGTGTTAGTTGAGTTAGAGAGAGTGGTCGTGTTAGTTGTACTAGAGAGAGTGGTCGTGTTAGTTCAGTTAGAGAGAGTGGTCGTGTTAGTTGTACTAGAGAGAGTGGTCGTGTTAGTTCAGTTAGAGAGAGTGGTCGTGTTAGTTGTACTAGAGAGAGTGGTCGTGTTAGTTGTACTAGAGAGAGTGGTCGTGTTAGTTCAGTTAGAGAGAGTGGTCGTGTTAGTTGTACTAGAGAGAGTGGTCGTGTTAGTTGTACTAGAGAGAGTGGTCGTGTTAGTTCAGTTAGAGAGAGTGGTCGTGTTAGTTGTACTAGAGAGAGTGGTCGTGTTAGTTCAGTTAGAGAGAGTGGTCGTGTTAGTTGTACAGTTAGAGAGAGTGGTCGTGTTAGTTCAGTACTAGAGAGAGTGGTCGTGTTAGTCCAGTACTAGAGAGAGTGGTCGTCTTAGTTGTACTAGAGAGAGTGGTCGTGTTAGCTCAGTTAGAGAGAGTGGTCGTGTTAGTTCAGTTAGAGAGAGTGGTCGTGTTAGTTCAGTTAGAGAGAGTGGTCGTGTTAGTTCAGTTAGAGAGAGTGGTCGTGTTAGTTCAGTTAGAGAGAGTGGTCGTGTTAGTTCAGTTAGAGAGAGTGGTCGAGTTAGTTCAGTTAAAGGGGGTGGTCGTGTTAGCTTAACTAGAGAGAGTAGTCGTGTTAGTACAGTTAGAGAGAGTGGTCGTGTTAGTTCAGTGAGAGAGAGAATGGTCGTGTTAGCTCAGTACTAGAGAGAGTGGTCGTGTTAGTTCTGTTAGTGATAGTGGTCGTGTTAGTTGTACTAGAGAGAGTTGTCGTGTTAGTTCATTTAGAGAGAGTGGTCGTGTTAGTTCAGTTAGAGAGAGTGGTCGTGTTAGTTCAGTTAGAGAGAGTGGTCGTGTTAGTTCAGTTAGAGAGAGTGGTCGTGTTAGTTCAGTTAGAGAGAGTGGTCGTGTTAGTTCAGTTAGAGAGAGTGGTCGTGTTAGTTGTACTAGAGAGAGTGGTCGTGTTAGTTCAGTTAGAGAGAGTGGTCGTGTTAGTTCAGTTAGAGAGAGTGGTCGTGTTAGTTCAGTTAGAGAGAGTGGTCGTGTTAGTTCAGTTAGAGAGAGTGGTCGTGTTAGTTGTACTAGAGAGAGTGGTCGTGTTAGTTTAGTTAGAGAGAGTGGTCGTGTTAGTTCAGTTAGAGAGAGTGGTCGTGTTAGTTCAGCTAGAGAGAGTGGTCGTGTTAGTTCAGTTAGAGAGAGTGGTCGTGTTAGTTCATTTAGAGAGAGTGGTCGTGTTAGTTGTACTAGAGAGAGTGGTCGTGTTAGTTGTACTAGAGAGAGTGGTCGTGTTAGTTGTACTAGAGAGAGTGGTCGTGTTAGTTGTACTAGAGAGAGTGGTCGTGTTAGTTCAGTTAGAGAGAGTAGTCGTGTTAGTTCAGTCAGAGAGAGTAGTCGTGTTAGTTCAGTTAGAGAGAGTAGTCGTGTTAGTTCAGTTAGAGAGAGTGGTCGTGTTAGTTCAGTTAGAGAGAGTGGTCGTGTTAGTTGTCCTAGAGAGAGAGCTCGTGTTAGTTGAACTAGAGAGAGTGGTCGTATTAGTTCAGTACTAGAGAGAGTGGTCGTGTTAGTTCAGTACTAGAGAGAGTGGTCGTGTTAGTTGTACTAGAGAGAGTGGTCGTGTTAGTTCAGTACTAGAGAGAGTGGTCGTGTTAGTTCAGTACTAGAGAGAGTGGTCGTGTTAGTTCAGTGAGAGAGAGAGAGTGGTCGTGTTAGTTCAGTGAGAGAGAGAGAGAGAGAGAGTGGTCGTGTTAGTTCAGTGAGAGAGTGGTCGTGTTAGTTCAGTTAGAGAGAGTGGTCGTGTTAGTTGTACTAGAGAGAGTGGTCGTGTTAGTTGTACTAGAGAGAGTGGTCGTGTTAGTTGTACTAGAGAGAGTGGTCGTGTTAGCTCAGTTAGAGAGAGTGGTCGTGTTAGTTCAGTTAGAGAGAGTGGTCGTGTTAGTTCAGTTAGAGAGAGTGGTCGTGTTAGTTGTACTAGAGAGAGTGGTCGTGTTAGTTCAGTTAGAGAGAGTGGTCGTGTTAGTTCAGTTAGAGAGAGTGGTCGTGTTAGTTGTACTAGAGAGAGTGGTCGTGTTAGTTGTGTTAGAGAGAGTGGTCGTGTTAGTTCAGTTAGAGAGAGTGGTCGTGTTAGTTCAGTTAGAGAGAGTGGTCGTGTTAGTTCAGTTAGAGAGAGTGGTCGTGTTAGTTCAGTTAGAGAGAGTGGTCGTGTTAGTTCAGTTAGAGAGAGTGGTCGTGTTAGTTGTACTAGAGAGAGTGGTCGTGTTAGTTGTACTAGAGAGAGTGGTCGTGTTAGTTGTGTTAGAGAGAGTGGTCGTGTTAGTTGTACTAGAGAGAGTGGTCGTGTTAGTTGTACTAGAGAGAGTGGTCGTGTTAGTTGTACTAGAGAGAGTGGTCGTGTTAGTTGTACTAGAGAGAGTGGTCGTGTTAGTTGTACTAGAGAGAGTGGTCGTGTTAGTTGTACTAGAGAGAGTGGTCGTGTTAGTTCAGTTAGAGAGAGTGGTCGTGTTAGTTCAGTTAGAGAGAGTGGTCGTGTTAGTTCAGTTAGAGAGAGTGGTCGTGTTAGTTTAGTTAGAGAGAGTGGTCGTGTTAGTTCAGTTAGAGAGAGTGGTCGTGTTAGTTCATTAGAGAGAGTGGTCGTGTTAGTTGTAGAGAGAGTGGTCGTGTTAGTTGTACTGGAGAGAGTGGTCGTGTTAGTTCAGTTAGAGAGAGTGGTCGTGTTAGTTGTACTAGAGAGAGTGGTCGTGTTAGTTGTACTAGAGAGAGTGGTCGTGTTAGTTGTACTAGAGAGAGTGGTCGTGTTAGTTGTACTAGAGAGAGTGGTCGTGTTAGTTCAACTAGAGAGAGTGGTCGTGTTAGTTCAGTTAGAGAGAGTGGTCGTGTTAGTTCAGTTAGAGAGAGTGGTCGTGTTAGTTCAGTTAGAGAGAGTGGTCGTGTTAGTTGTACTCGAGAGAGTGGTCGTGTTAGTTAAGTTAGGGAGAGTGGTCGTGTTAGTTGTACTAGAGAGAGTGGTCGTGTTAGTTGTACTAGAGAGAGTGGTCGTGTTAGTTGTACTAGAGAGAGTGGTCGTGTTAGTTCAGTTAGAGAGAGTGGTCGTGTTAGTTGTACTAGAGAGAGTGGTCGTGTTAGTTCAGTTAGAGAGAGTGGTCGTGTTAGTTCAGTTAGAGAGAGTGGTCGTGTTAGTTTAGTTAGAGAGAGTGGTCGTGTTAGTTCAGTTAGAGAGAGTGGTCGTGTTAGTTCAGTTAGAGAGAGTGGTCGTGTTAGTTCAGTTAGAGAGAGTGGTCGTGTTAATACAGTTAGAGAGAGTGGTCGTGTTAGTTTATTAAGAGAGAGTGGTCGTGTTAGTTCAGTTAGAGAGAGTGGTCGTGTTAGTTTAGTAAGAGAGAGTGGTCGTGTTAGTTTAGTAAGAGAGAGTGGTCGTGTTAGTTTAGTAAGAGAGAGTGGTCGTATTAGTTCAGTTAGAGAGAGTGGTCGTGTTAGTTGTTTTAGAGAGAGTGGTCTTGTTAGCTCAGTTAAAGATAGTGGTCGTGTTAGCTTAGTTAGAGAGAGTGGTCGAGTTAGTTCAGTTAAAGGGAGTGGTCGTGTTAGCTTATTTAGAGAGACTAGTCGTGTTAGTACAGTTAGAGAGAGTGGTCTTTTTAGTTCAGTTAGAGTGAGTGGTCGTGTTAGCTGAGTAAGAGAGAGTGGTCGTGTTAGTACAGTTAGAGAGATTGGTTGTGTTAGTTCAGTCAGAGAGTGTGATCGAATTAGGTCAGTTAGAGAGAGTGTTCGTGTTAGCTCAGTTAGAGAGAGTCGTCGTGTTATATTAGTTAGAGAGAGTGATCGTGTTACCTCAGTTAGAGAGAGTCGTCGTGTTAGTTAATTTAGAGAGAGTGGTCGTGTTAGTTCAGTACTAGAGAGAGTGGTCGTGTTAGTTCAATTAGAGAGAGTGTTCGTGTTAGCTCAGATAGAGAGAGTGGTCGTGTTAGTTCAGATAGAGAGAGTGGTCGTGTTAGTTTAGTAAGAGAGAGTGGTCGTGTTAGTTCAGTTAGAGAGAGTGGTCGTGTTAGTTCAGTTAGAGAGAGTGGTCGTGTTAGTACAGTTAAAGAGATTGGTCGTGTTAGTTCAGTTAGAGAGAGTGGTCGTGTTAGTACAGTTAGAGAGATTGGTCGTGTTAGTTCAGTTAGAGAGAGTGGTCGTGTTAGTTTAGTTAGAGAGAGTGGTCGTGTTAGTTCAGTTAGAGAGAGTGGTCGTGTTAGCTCAGTTAGAGAGAGTGGTCGTGTTAGCTCAGTTAGAGAGAGTGGTCGTGTTAGTTCAGTTAGAGAGAGTGGTCGTGTTAGTTCAGTTAGAGAGAGTGGTCGTGTTAGTTCAGTTAGAGAGAGTGGTCGTGTTAGTTGTACTAGAGAGAGTGGTCGTGTTAGTTCAGTTAGAGAGAGTGGTCTGTTAGTTTAGTTAGAGAAAGTGGTCGAGTTAAGTCAGTTAGAGAGAGTGCTCTGTTAGTTCAGTCAGAGAGATTGGTCGAGTTAGGTCAGTTAGAGAGAGTAGTGGTGTTAGTTCAGTTAGAAAGAGTTGTCTTTTTATCTCAGTTAGAGAGAGCGGTCGTGTTATTTCAGTCAGAGAGAGTGATCGTGTTAGTTCAGTTAGAGAGAGTGGTCGAGTTAGCCTAGCTATAGATAGTGGTCGTGTTAGTTTAGTTAGAGTGAGTGGTCGAGTTAGTTCAGTTATAGAGAGTGGTCGAGTTCGTTCAGCTAGAGAGAGTGGTCGATTTATTTCAAATAGAGAGAGTGGTCGTGATAGATCATTTAGAGAGAGTTGTCTTTTAGTTTAGGTAGAGAAAGTGGTCGAGTTAGTTTAGTCAGAAAGGGGTAGGGTTAGCTCAGTTAGAGAGAGTGGTGGTGTTAGTTCAGTTAAAGAGAGTGGTCGTGTTAGTTCAGTTAGAGACAGTGGTCGTGTTAGTTTAGTCAGAGAGAGGGGTCGGTTTGGCTCAGTTAGAGAGAGTAGTCGTGTTAGTTCAGTCAGAGAGAGTGGTCGTATTAGCTCAGTTAAAGAGAGTGGTCGTGCTAGTTCAGTGGGAGAGATTGGTCCTGTTGGTTCAGTTAGAGACAGTGATCGTGTTAGTTCAGTGAGAGAGATTGTTCGTTTTAGTTCAGTAAGAGAGAGTGGTCGTTTTAGTACAGTTAGAGAGATTCGTCGTGTTATTTCAGTTAGAGATAGTGGTCGTGTTAGTTTAGTTAGAGACAGTGGTCGTGTTAGCTCAGTTAGAGAGAGTGGTCTGTTAGCTCAGTTAGAGAGAGTGGTCGTGTTAGCTCAGTTAGAGAGAGTGGTCGTGTTAGCTCAGTTAGAGAGAGTGGTCGTGTTAGCTCAGTTAGAGAGAGTGGTCGTGTTAGCTCATTTAGAGAGAGTGGTCGTGTTAGCTCAGTTAGAGAGAGTGGTCGTGTTAGTTCAGTTAGAGAGATTGGTCGTGTTAGTTCAGTTAGAGAGAGTGGTCGTGTTAGTTCAGTTAGAGAGAGTGGTCGTGTTAGCTCAGTTAGAGAGAGTGGTCGTGTTAGCTCAGTTAGAGAGAGTGTTCGTGTTAGTTCAGTGAGAGAGAGAGTGGTCGTGTTAGCTCAGTTAGAGAGAATGGTCGTGTTAGCTCATTTAGAGAGAGTGGTCGTGTTAGCTCAGTTAGAGAGAGTGGTCGTGTTAGCTCAGTTAGAGAGAGTGGTCGTGTTAGCTCAGTTAGAGAGAGTGGTCGTGTTATCTTAGTTAGAGAGAGTGGTCGTGTTAGTTCAGTTAAAGAGAGTGGTCCTGTTAGTTCATTTAGTGAGAGTGGTCGTGTTAGCTCAGTTAGAGAGAGTGGTCGTGTTATATCATTTAGAGAGAGTGGTCGACTTAGCTAAGTTAGAGAGAGTGGTCTGTTAGAGAAAGTGGTCGAGTTAGGTCATTTAGAGAGAGTGGTCTGTTAGTTCAGTCAGAGAGAGTGGTCTTGTTAGTTCAGTTAGAGAGAGTGGTCTTGTTAGTTTAGTCAGAGAGAGGGGTCAGGTTAGCTCAGTTAGAGAGAGTAGTCGTGTTAGTTCAGTCAGAGAGATTGGTCGTGCTAGTTCAGTTAAGACAGTGGTCGTGTTAGTTCAGTGAGAGAGATTGGTCGTGTTATTTCAGTTAGAGAGAGTGTTCGTGTTAGTTCAGTTAGTGAGAGTGTTCGTGTTAGCTCAGTGAAAGTAAGTGTTCGTGTTAGCTCAGTGAGAGAGAGAGAGTGGTCGTGTTAGCTCAATTAGAGAGAAAGGTAGTGTTAGCTCAGTTAGACAGAGTGTTTGTGTTATTTCAGTTAGAGAGATTGGTCGTGTTAGCTCTTTTAGAGAGAGTTGTCGAGTTAGTTCAGTTAACGAGAGTGGTCGAGTTCGTTCAGCTAGAGAGAGTGATCAAGTTAGTTCAGTTAGAGAGAGTGGTCTGTTAGTTTAGGTAGAGAAAGTGGTTGAGTTAGTTCAGTCAGAGAGAAGGGTCGGATTAGCTCAGTTAGAGATAGTGGTGGTGTTAGTTCAGTTAGAGAGAGTGGTCGTGTTAGTTTAGTTAGAGAGAGTGGTCTTGTTAGTTTAGTCAGTAAGAGGGGTCGGATTAGCTGAGTAAGAGAGAGTGGTCGTGTTAGTTCAGTCAGATAGAGTGGTCGTGATAGATCATTTAGAGAGAGTGGTCGGGTTACCTCAGCTAGAGAGAGTAGTCGTGTTAGTTCAGTTAGAGAGAGTGGTCGTGTTAGTTTAGTTAGAGAGAGTGGTCTTGTTAGTTTAGTCAGTAAGAGGGGTCGGATTAGCTGAGTAAGAGAGAGTAGTAATGTTACTTCAGTCAGAGAGAGTGGTCGTATTAGCTCAGTTAAAGAGAGTGGTCGTGTTAGTTCAGTCGGAGAGATTGGTCCTGTTGGTTCAGTTAGAGACAGTGGTCGTGTTAGTTCAGTGAGAGAGATTGTTCGTTTTAGTTAAGTAAGAGAGAGTGGTCGTGTTTGTACAGTTAGAGAGATTCGTCGTGATATTTCAGTTAGAGATAGTGGTCGTGTTAGTCCAGTTAGAGACACTGCTCGTGTTAGTTCAGTTAGAGAGAGTGGTCGTGTTAGCTCAGTGAGAGAGAGAGTGTTCGTGTTAGCTCAGTGAGAGAGAGTGGTCGTGTTTGTTCAGTGATAGAGAGAGAGTAGTCGTGTTAGTTTAGTGAGAGAGAGTGTTCGGGTTAGTTCAATAAGAGAGAGTGTTCGTGTTAGCTTAGTTAGAGAGAGTGGTCGTGTTAGCTCATTTAGAAAGAGAGGTCGTGTTAGCTCAGTTAGAGAGAATGGTCGTGTTAGCTCATTTAGAGAGAGTGTTCGTGTTAGTTCAGTGAGAGAGAGTGGTCGTGTTAGCTCAGTTAGAGAGAGTGGTCGTGTAAGCTCATTTAGAGAGAGTGGTCGTGTTAGCTCAGTTAGAGAGAGTGTTCGTGTTAGTTCAGTTAGAGAGATTGGTCGTGTTAGTTCAGTTAGAGAGAGTGGTCGTGTTAGCTCAGTTAGAGAGAGTGGTCGTGTTAGCTCAGTTAGAGAGAGTGGTCGTGTTAGATCAGTTAGAGAGAGTGGTCGTGTTAGCTCAGTCAGAGAGTGTGGTCGTGTTAGCTCAGTTGAAGAGAGAGTGGTCGTCGTAGTTCAGTTAGAGAGAGTGGTCATGTTAGCTCAGTTAAATTGAGTGGTCGTGTTAACTCAGTTAAAGAGAGTAATGGTGTTAATTGAGTTAAAAAGAGTGGTCGTGTTAGCTCAGTTAAAGATAGTGGTCGTGTTATCTCAGTTAGAGAGAGTGGTTGTGTTAGTTCAATTACAGAGAGTACTCGAGTTAGTTCAGTTAGAGAGAGTAGTCGTGTTAGTTCAGTCAGAGAGAGTGGTCGTATTAGCTCAGTTAAAGAGAGTGGTCTTGTTAGTTCAGTCGGAGAGATTGGTCCTGTTAGTTCAATGAGAGACAGTAGTCGTGTTAGTTCAGTGAGAGAGATTATTCGTTTTAGTTAAGTTAGAGAGAGTGGTCGTGTTAATACAGTTAGAGATAGTGGTTGTTTTAGCTCAGTTAGAGGGAGTGTTTGTTTTAGTTTAGTTAGAGAGATTGGTCGTGTTAGTTTAGTCAGAGAGAGGGCTCGGGTTAGCTCAGTTAGAGAGAGTGGTCGTGTTAGCTCAGTGAAAGAGAGTGTTCGTGTTAGCTCAGTTAGAGAGAGTGTTCGTGTTAGTTCAGTGAGAGAGAGAGTGGTCGTGTTAGCTCAGTTAGAGAGAATGGTCGTGTTAGCACATTTAGAGAGAGTGGTCGTGTTAGCTCAGTTAGAGAGAGTGGTCGTGTTATTTAATTTAGAGAGAGTGATCGTGTTAAATCAGATAGAGAGAGTGGTCGCGTTAGCTCAGTTAGAGTGAGTGGTCGTGTTAGCTCAGTTAGAGAGAGTGTTCGTGTTATTTCATTGAGAAAGAGAGTGGTCGTGTTAGCTCATTTAGAGAGAGTGGTCGTGTTAGCTCAGTTAGAGAGATTGGTCGTGTTATATCGTTTAGAGAGAGTGGTCGTGTTAATGCAGTTAGCGAGAGTGGTCTGTTAATTCAGGTGGAGAGAGTGGTCTGGTTAGCTCAGTTAGAGAGAGTGGTCGTGTTAGCTCAGTTAGAGAGAGTGTTCGTATTAGTTGAGTGACAGAGAGAGTGGTCGTGTTAGCTGAGTTAGAGAGAATGGTCTTGTTAGCTCAATTCGAGAGAGTGATCGTGTTAGTTCAGTGAGAGAGAGTGGTCGTGTTACCTCAGTTAGAGTAAGTGGTCGTGTAAGCTCATTTAGAGAGAGTGGTCGTGTTATCTTAGTTAGAGGTAGTGTTCCTGTTAGTTCAGTTAGAGAGATTGGTCCTGTTAGTTGAGTTAAAGAGAGTGTTCGTGTAAGCTCAGTTAGAGAGAGTGGTCGTGATAGATCATTTAGAGAGAGTGGTCTGTTAGTTAAGGAAGAGAAAGTGGTCGAGTTAGTTTAGTCAGAGAAAGGGGTCGGGTAAGCTCAGTTAGAGAGAGTGGTGGTGTTAGTTCAGTTAAAGAGACTGGTCGTGTTAGTTCAGTCAGAGAGAGTGGTCGTGTTAATTTAGTCAGAGAGAGGGTCGGCTTAGCTCAGTCACAGAGAGTAGTCGTGTTAGTTCAGTCAGAGAGAGTGGTCGTATTAGTTCAGTTAGAGACATTGGTCGTGTTAGTACATTGAGAGAGTTTGGTCGTGTTATTTAAGTTAGAGTAAATGGTCGTGCTAGTTCAGTTAGAGAGTGGTCGTGTTAGCTCAGTGAAAGTAAGTGTTCGTGTTAGCTCAATTAGAGAGAAAGGTAGTGTTAGCTCAGTTAGACAGAGTGTTTGTGTTATTTCAGTTAGAGAGATTGGTCGTGTTAGCTCATTTAGAGAGAGTGGTCGTGTTAGTTCAGTTAGAGAGAGTGTTCGTGTACGCTCAGTTAGAGAGAGTGGTCGTGTTAGCTCAGTTAGAGAGAGTGGTCTGTTAGTTTAGGTAGAGAAAGTGGTCGAGTTTGTTTAGTCAGAGTGAGAGGTCGGATTAGCTCAGTTAGAGAGAGTGGTGGTGTTAGTTCAGTTAGAGAGAGTGGTCGTCTTAGTTCAGTTAGAGAGAGCGGTCGTATTAGTTTAATCAGAGAAAGGGGTCGGGTTAGCTCAGTGAGAGAGAGTGGTTGTGTTAGCTCAGTTAGAGTGAGTGGTCGTGATAGATCATTTAGAGAGAGGGGTCGGGTTACCTCAGTTAGAGAGAGTAATGGTTATAGTTCAGATAAAGAGAGTGGTCGTCTTAGTTCAGTTAGAGAGAGTGGTCGTGTTAGTTTAGTCAGAGAGAGTGGTCGTGTTAGCTCAGTTAGAGAAAATGGTCGTGTTAGCTCAGTTAGAGACTGTGGTAGTGTTATCCAGTTAAAGAGTTTGGTCGTGTTACTTCAGTCGGAGAGATTGGTCTTTTTAGCTCAGTTAAAGATAGTGGTCGTGTTAGCTCAGTTAGAGAGATTGTTCGTTTTAGTTCAGTTAGAGAGAGTGGTCGTGTTAGTTCAGTTAGAGAGATTGGTCGTGTTATTTTAGTTAGAGAGAGTGGTCGTGTTAGTTCAGTTAGAGACAGTGGTTGTGTTAGTTTAGTTAGAGAGAGTAGTCGTGTTAGCTCAGTGAAAGAGAGTTTTCGTGTTTCCTCAATGAGAGAGAGTGATCGTGTTCGTTCAGTAAGAGAGAGAGTGGTGGTGTTAGTTCAGTCAGAGACAGTGGTCGTTTTAGTTCAGTTAGTGAGAGTGGTCGTCTTAGTTCAGTTAGAGAGACTGGTCGTGTTAGTTTAGTCAGAGAGAGTGGTCGTGTTAGCTCAGTTAGAGAAAATGGTCGTGTTAGCTCATTTAGAGAGAGTGGTCTTGTTAGTTCAGTGAGAGAGAGGGGTGGTGTTAGCTCAGTTAGAGTGAGTGGTCCTGTAAGCTCATTTAGAGAGAGTGGTCGTGTTAGCTCAGTTAGAGAGAGTGTTCGTGTTAGTTTAGTTAGAGAGATTGGTCGTGTTAGTTCAGTTAGAGAGAGTCTCCGTGTTTGCTCAGTTAGAGAGAGTGGTCGTGTTAGTTCATTTAGTAAGAGTGGTCGTGTTAGCTCAGTTAGAGAGAGTGGTCGTGTTAGCTCAGTCAGAAAGTGTGGTCGTGTTAGCTCAGTTGAAAAGAGAGTGGTTGTCGTAGTTCAGTTAGAGAGAGTGGTCGTGTTAGCTCAGTTAAAGAGAATGGTCGTGTTAACTCAGTTAAAGAGAGTGGTTCTGTTAGTTCAGTTAAAGAGAGTGGTTCTGTTAGTTCAGTTAAAGATAGTGGTTGTGTTAGCTCAGTCAGAGAGAGTGGTCGTGTTAGTTCAAATAGAGAGAGTGGTCGTGTTAGTTCAGTTAAAGATTGTGGTCGTGTTATTT
Source organism: Elysia crispata (assembly GCA_033675545.1). Taxonomy (NCBI): domain Eukaryota; kingdom Metazoa; phylum Mollusca; class Gastropoda; family Plakobranchidae; genus Elysia; species Elysia crispata. Next base: position 10,689 of record JAWDGP010007705.1, on the reverse strand, counting down.
CAGTTAGAGAGAGTAATCGAGTTAGTTCAGTTATAGTGAGTGGTCGACTTCGTTCAGCTAGAGAGAGTGGTCGAGTTAGTTCAATTAAAGAGAGTGGTCGTGATAGATCATTTAGAAAGAGTGGTCGACTGATCTAAGTTAGAGAGAGTGTTCTGTTAGTTTAGGTAGAGAGAGTGGTCGAGTTTGTTTAGTCAAAGTGAGGGGTCGGGTTAGCTCAGTTAGAGAGAGTGGTGGTGTTTGTTCAGTTAGAGAGAGTGGTCGTGTTAGTTGAGTTAGAGAGAGTGGTCGTGTTAGTTTAGTCAGAGTGAGGGGTCAATTTAGCTCAGTTAGAGAGAGTGGTATTGTTAGTTCAGTCAGAGAGAGTGGTCGTTTTAGTTGAGTTAGAGAGAGTGGTCGTGTTAGTCCAGTTATAGAGATTGGTCGTGTTAGTTCAGTTAGAGAGAGTGGTCGTGTTAGTTTAATTAGACACAGTGGTCGTGTTAGTTCAGTTAGAGAGAGTGGTCGTGTTAGCTCAGTGAGAGAGAGAGTGTTCGTGTTAGTTCAGTGAGAGAGAGAGTGGTCGTGTTAGCTCAGTTAGAGAGAGTGGTCGTATTAGCTCAGTTAGAGAGAGAGGTTGTTTTAGCTCAGTTAGAGGGAGTGTTTTTGTTAGTTTAGTTAGAGAGAGTGGTCGTGTTAGTTTAGTCAGAAAGAGGGGTCGGGTTAGCTTAGTTAGAGAGAGTAGTCGTGTTAGTTAAGTCAGAGGGAGTGGTCGTATTAGCTCAGTTAAAGTGAGTGGTCGTTTTACTTCAGTCGTAGAGATTGGTCGTGTTAGCTTAGTTAGAGAGTGGTCGTGTTAGCTCATTTAGAGAGAGTGGTCGTGTTAGCTCAGTTAGGGAGAGTGGTCGTGTAAGCTCAGTTAGAGAGAGTGGTTGTTTTAGCTCAGTTAGAGGGAGTGTTTGTTTTAGTTTAGTTAGAGAGATTGGTCGTGTTAGTTTAGTCAGAGAGAGGGCTCGGGTTAGCTCAGTTAGAGAGAGTGGTCGTGTTAGCTCAGTGAAAGAGAGTGTTCGTGTTAGCTCAGTGAGAGAGAGTGGTCGTGTTAGTTCAGTGAGAGAGAGAGTGGTCGTGTTAGCTCAGTTAGAGAGAGTGGTCGTGTTAGCTCAGTTAGAGAGAGTGTTCGTGTTAGTTCAGTTAGAGAGATTGGTCGTGTTAGTTCAGTTAGAGAGAGTGTTCGTGTTAGCTTAGTTAGAGAGAGTGGTCGTGTTAGCTCATTTAGAAAGAGAGGTCGTGTTAGCTCAGTTAAACAGAGTGTTCGTGTTAGTTCAGTTAGATAGATTGCTCGTGTTAGTTCAGTTAGAGAGAGTGGTCTGTTAGTTCAGTTAGAGAGAGTGGTCGTGTTAGCTCAGTTAGAGAGAGTGGTCGTGTTAGCTCAGTTAGAGAGAGTGTTCGTATTAGTTGAGTGACAGAGAGAGTGGTCGTGTTAGCTGAGTTAGAGAGAATGGTCTTGTTAGCTCAATTCGAGAGAGTGATCGTGTTAGTTCAGTGAGAGAGAGTGGTCGTGTTACCTCAGTTAGAGTAAGTGGTCGTGTAAGCTCATTTAGAGAGAGTGGTCGTGTTATCTTAGTTAGAGGTAGTGTTCCTGTTAGTTCAGTTAGAGAGATTGGTCCTGTTAGTTGAGTTAAAGAGAGTGTTCGTGTTAGCTCAGTTAGAGAGAGTGGTCGTGATAGATCATTTAGAGAGAGTGGTCTGTTAGTTTAGGTAGAGAAAGTGGTCGAGTTAGTTTAGTCAGAGAAAGGGGTCGAGTTAGCTCAGTTAGAGAGATTGTTGGTGTAAGTTCAGTTAAAGAGAGTGGTCGTGTTAGTTCAGTTAGAGAGAGTGGTCGTGTTATTTTAGTCAGAGAGAGGGGTCGGGTTAGCTCAGTTAGAGAGAGTAGTCGTGTTAGTTCAGTCGGAGAGAGTGGTCCTAATATTTCTGTTATAGAGATTGGTCGTGTTAGTACAGTGAGAGAGTTTGGTCGTGTTATTTAAGTTAGAGTAAATGGTCGTGCTAGTTCAGTTAGAGAGTGGTCGTGTTAGCTCAGTGAAAGTAAGTGTTCGTGTTAGCTCAGTGAGAGAGAGAGAGTGGTCGTGTTAGCTCAATTAGACAGAGTGTTTGTGTTATTTCAGTTAGAGAGATTGGTCGTGTTAGCTCTTTTAGAGAGAGTGGTCGTGTTAGTTCAGTTAGAGAGAGTGTTCGTGTACGCTCAGTTAGAGAGAGTGGTCGTGTTAGCTCAGTTAGAGAGAGTGGTCTGTTAGTTTAGGTAGAGAAAGTGGTCGAGTTTGTTTAGTCAGAGTGAGAGGTCGGATTAGCTCAGTTAGAGAGAGCGGTCGTGTTAGTTTAGTTAGAGAGAGTGGTCGAGTTAGTTCAGTTATAGACAGTGGTCGTAATACATCATTTAGAGAAAGTGGTCGACTTAGCTAAGTTAGAGAGAGTGGTCTGTTTGTTTAGGTAAAGAAAGTGGTCGAGTTAGTTTAGTCAGAGAGAGGGGTTGGGTTAGCTCATTTAGATAGAGTGGTGGTGTTAGTTCAGTTAGAGAGAGTGGTCGTGTTAGTTTAGTCAGAGAGAGGGGTCGGGTTAGCTCAGTTAGAGAGAGTAGTCGTGTTAGTTCAGTTAAAGTGAGTGGTGGTGTTAGTTCAGTTAGAGAGAGTGGTCGTGTTAGTTTAGTCAGAGAGAGGGGTCGGGTTAGCTCAGTTAGAGAGAGTAGTCGTGATAATTCACTCAAAGAGAGTGGTCGTATTAGCTCAGTTAAAGAGAGTGGTCGTGTTAGTTCAGTCGGAGAGATTGGTCCTGTTAGTTCAGTTAGAGACAGTGGTCGTGTTAGTTCAGTGAGAGATTGTTCGTTTTAGTTCAGTAAGAGAGAGTGGTCATGTTAGTACAGTTAGAGAGATTCGTCGTGTTATTACATTTAGAGAGAGAGGTCGTGTTAGTTCAGTTAGAGACAGTGGTCATGTTAGTTCATAGAGAGAGAGAGAGTGGTCGTGTTAGTACAGTGAGAGAGAGTAATCGTGTTAGCTCAGTTAGAGAGAGTGGTCGTCTTAGCTCATTTATAGAGAGAGAAAGTGGTCGTGTTAGCTCAGTTAGAGAGAGTGTTCGTGTTAGTTCAGTTAGAGAGATTGGTCGTGTTAGTTCAGTTTAAGAGAGTGTTCGTGTTAGTTCAATGGGAGAGAGTGGTCGTATTAGCTCAGTTAGAGAGAGTGGTCTTGTTAGCTCAGTTAAACAGAGTGTTCGTGTTAGTTCAGTTAGAGAGAATGGTCTGTTAGTTCAGTTAGAGAGAGTGGTCATGTAAGCTCATTAAGAGAGAGTGGTCGTTTTAGCTCAGTTAGAGAGAGTGTTCGTGTTAGTTTAGTTAGAGAGATTGGTCGTGTTAGTTCAGTTAGAGAGAGTCTCCGTGTTTGCTCAGTTAGTGAGAGTGGTCGTGTTAGTTCATTTAGTAAGAGTGGTCGTGTTAGCTCAGTTAGAGAGAGTGGTCGTGTTAGCTCAGTAAGAAAGTGTGGTCGTGTTAGCTCAGTTTAAAAGAGAGTGGTTTTCTTAGTTCAGTGAGAGAGAGTGGTCGTGTTAGATCAGTTAAAGAGAGAGGTTCTGTTAGTTCAGTTAAAGAGAGTGGTTCTGTTAGTTCAGTTAAAGAGAGTGGTTGTGTTAGTTCAGTTAAAGAGATTGGTTCTGTTAGTTCAGTTAAAGAGAGTGGTTCTGTTAACTCAGTTAAAGAGAGTGGTTCTGTTAGTTCAGTTAAAGAGAGTGGTTCTGTTAGTTCAGTTAAAGATAGTGGTTGTGTTAGCTCAGTCAGAGAGAGTGGTCGTGTTAGTTCAAATAGAGAGAGTGGTCGTGTTAGTTCAGTTAAAGATTGTGGTCGTGTTATTTCAGTTAGAGAGAGTGGTCGAGTTAGTTCAGTTATAGTGAGTGGTCGACTTCGTTCAGCTAGAGAGAGTGGTCGAGTTAGTTCAATTAGAGAGAGTGGTCGTGATAGATCATTTAAAGAAAGTGGTCGACTTATCTAAGTTAGAGAGAGTGGTCTGTTAGTTTAGGTAAAGAAAGTGGTCGAGATTGTTTAGTGAGAGTGAGGGTTCGGGTTAGCTCAGTTACAGAAAGTGGTGGTGTTAGTTCATTTAGAGAGAGTGGTCGTGGTAGTTTAGTCTGTGTGAGGGGTTATTTTTTCTCAGTTAGAGAGAGTGGTGGTGTTAGTTCAGTTAGAGAGATTGGTCGTTTTAGTTCAGTTAGAGAGAGTGGTCGTGTTAGTACAGTTAGAGAGATTGGTCGTGTTAGTTCAGTTAGAGAGAGTGGTCGTGTTAGTTCAGTTTAAGACAGTGGTCGTGTTAGTTCAGTTAGAGAGAGTGGTCGTGTTAGCTCAGTGAGAGAGAGAGTGTTTGTGTTAGCTTAGTGAGAGAGAGAGTGGTCGTGTTAGCTTAGTTAGAGAGAGTGGTCGTATTAGCTCAGTTAGAGAGAGAGGTTGTTTTAGCTCAGTTAGAGGGAGTGTTTTTGTTAGTTTAGTTAGAGAGATTGGTCGTGTTAGTTTAGTCAGAGAGAGGGGTCGGGTTAGCTCAGTTAGAGAGAGTAGTCGTGTTAGTTCAGTCAGAGAGAGTGGTCGTATTAGCTCAGTTAAAGAGAGTGGTCTTGTTAGTTCAGTCGGAGAGATTGGTCCTGTTAGTTCAATGAGAGACAGTAGTCGTGTTAGTTCAGTGAGAGAGATTATTCGTTTTAGTTAAGTTAAAGAGAGTGGTCCTGTTAGTTCAGTCAGAGAGATTAGTCGTGTTAGCTCAGTTAAAGTTAGTGGTCGTGTTAGTTTAGCTAAAGAGAGTGGTCGTGTTAGTACAGTGAGAGAGAGTGGTCGTGTTAGTTAAGTCTGAGAGAATGGTCGTGTTAGTTTAGTTAGAGAGAGTGTTCGTGTTAGCTCAGTGAGAGAGAGTGATCGTGTTAGTTCAGTGAGAGAGAGAGTGGTCGTGTTAGCTCAGTTAGAGAGAGTGGTCGTGTTAGCTCAGTTAGAGAGAGTGTTCGTGTTAGTTCAGTTAGAGAGATTGGTCGTGTTATTTCAGTTAGAGAGAGTGTTCGTGTTAGTTCAATGAGAGAGAGTGATCGTGTTAGCTCAGTTAGAGAGAATGGTCGTGTTAGCTCATTTAGAGAGAGTGGTCGTGTTAGTTCAGTGAGAGAGAGGGGTGGTGTTAGCTCAGTTAGAGTGAGTGGTCCTTTAAGCTCATTTAGAGAGAGTGGTCGTGTTAGCTCAGTTAGAGAGAGTGTTCGTGTTAGTTCAATAAGAGAGATTGGTCGTGTTAGTTTAGTTAGAGAGAGTGTCCGTGTTAGCTCAGTTAGGGAGAGTGGTCGTGTTAGCTAACTTAGAGAGAGTGTTCGTGTTAGCTCAGGTAGAGAGAGTGGTCGTGTTAGCTAATTTAGTAAGAGTGGTCGTGTTAGCTCAATTAGAGAGAGTGGTCATGTTAGCTCAGTCAGAGAGTGTGGTCGTGTTAGCTCAGTTGAAGAGAGAGTGGTTGTCGTAGTTCAGTTAGAGAGAGTGGTCGTGTTAGCTCAGTTAAAGAGAATGGTCGTGTTAACTTAGTTAAAGAGAGTGGTTCTGTTAGTTCAGTTAAAGAGAGTGGTTCTGTTAGTTCAGTTAAAGTTAGTGGTCGTGTTAGCTCAGTCAGAGAGAGTGGTCATGTTAGTTCAAATAGAGAGAGTGGTCGTGTTAGTTCAGTTAAAGAGAGTGGTCGTGTTATTTCAGTTAGAGAGAGTACTCGAGTTAGTTCAGTTATAGTAAGTGGTCGACTTCGTTCACCTAGAGAGACTGGTCGAGTTAGTTCAATTAGAGAGAGTGGTCGTGATAGATCATTTAGAAAGAGTGTTCGACTGATCTAAGTTAGAGAGAGTGTTCTGTTAGTTTAGGTAGAGAAAGTGGTCGAGTTTGTTTAGTCAGAGTGAGGGGTCGGGTTAGCTCAGTTAGAGAGAGTGGTGGTGTTTGTTCAGTTAGAGAGAGTGGTCGTGTTAGTTTAGTCAGAGTGAGGGGTCGTTTTAGTTCAGTTAGAGAGAGTGGTCGTGTTAGTACAGTTATAGAGATTGGTCGTGTTAGTTCAGTTAGAGAGATTGGTCGTGTTAGTTTAGTTAGAGAGAGTGGTCGTGTTAGTACAGTTATAGAGATTGGTCGTGTTAGTTCAGTTAGAGAGATTGGTCGTGTTAGTTTAGTTAGACACAGTGGTCGTGTTAGTTCAGTCAGAGAGAGTGGTCGTTTTAGTTCAGTTAGAGAGAGTGGTCGTGTTAGTACAGTTATAGAGATTGGTCGTGTTAGTTCAGTTAGAGAGATTGGTCGTTTTAGTTCAGTTAGAGAGAGTGGTCGTGTTAGTACAGTTATAGAGATTGGTCGTGTTAGTTCAGTTAGAGAGATTGGTCGTGTTAGTTTAGTTAGACACAGTGGTCGTGTTAGTTCAGTTAGAGAGAGTGGTCGTGTTAGCTCAGTGAGAGAGAGAGTGTTCGTGTTAGTTCAGTGAGAGAGAGAGTGGTCGTGTTAGCTCAGTTAGAGAGAGTGGTCTTATTAGCTCAGTTAGAGAGAGTGGTTGTTTTAGCTCAGTTAGAGGGAGTGTTTGTGTTAGTTTAGTTAGAGAGATTGGTCGTGTTAACTTAGTTAGAGAGAGTGGTCGTGTTAGCTCAGTTAGAGAGAGTGTTCGTGTTAGTTAATTGGGAGAGAATAGTCGTTTTAGTTCAGTTAAAAAGAACGGTCGTGTTAGTACAGTCAGAGAGAGTGGTCGTGTTAGTTCAGTTAGAGAGATTGGTCGTGTTAGTTTAGTTAAAGAGAGTGGTCGTGTTAGTTTAGTTAAAGAGAGTGGTCGTGTTAGTTTAGTCTGAGAGAATGGTCGTGTTAGTTTAGTTAGAGAGAGTGGTCGTGTTAGCTAAGTTAGAGAGAGAGGTCGTGTTAGTACAGTTTAAGAGAGTGGTCGTGTTAGTTCAGTTAGAGAGCGTTGTCGAGTAAGTTTAGTTAAGGAGACTGGTCATTTTAGTACAGTCAGAGAGAGTGGTCGTGTTAGCACTGTTAGAGAGAATGGTCGTGTTAGTACAGTTAGAGAGAGTGGTCGTGTTATTTCAGTTAGAGAGAGTGGTCGTGTTAGTACAGTCAGAGAGAGTGTACGTGTTAGTTCAGTCAGAGAGAGTTTTCGTGTTAATTTAGTTAGAGAGCGTTGTCGAGTTAGTTTAGTTAGAGATAGTTGTCTAAACTCATTTATTGGGTTCATGGTTTAATCAAAGTTGTCCTTTTCATTTTCTGTGTTTTCTCTCTTCCCGTGCTTGTAGTACTCGGGTTTTATTGATTACTGCCGTAAGCAAAATTTGGGAAATTTTACAGGAGGGCCAAAAAAACTTCCCCATTTCGTTAATTTTTCACGTTTTTAATGCGCATTGGAAACAAAGCTGTCTGTCTCATTACGGATAAATGTATGTTTTCATTTTTCTGTTACCGTATTAACTTTTTGAGATAGTGGACATACAGCACTTGCAACGTTTAAAATGTTTTTTGATTACTAATGTAAGTGGTCTTACGGCGGGAGTAAGTGAGAGTATCGTTGTTGATTACAGCCGTAAGAGCGCTTACGGTTTTATTAAATCATCTTGAGCTATGCATTTGCCAACTTTGATACTTAGTTGTTTGACACTTACAGTTGTATGGAACTGATTTGGTGTTTTGGTTTGAATTTGACTGTTGTTTTTTATATATTATTTACATTGTCGAATTATTTATTTTCAAGCTTTACGTTGTACTGCGATTTAAATGCTTTTAGAAAGATCCTGAATAGTACTGAACATATCTTTCATGTACAACTGAAGTTCGCGGCGTGCACAGATATTAGTAGTTTATCAATGGTTTAGAAATACAGATCTTTCAAACTATTACAACCTAAAATATTATACATGAAATGCTTAAAAGCCAGTAAATACTAACAATTTAAAGACACTTTCACTTGTAAAGAGGGAATCACTTCAAGAAGAAAAACTCCAACTGTAGTGAAGAAATAACTTTTCTAAAAAGAATGAAAAAGTGCATTGCAGAACATTACTAGTGTCAATGTATAAAAAAGGATTCTCGAGCACTCATTAACGAAGTTACAATCGCGACCAATTCTCTTTCTCTCTCTTTCTCTCTCTCTCTCTCTCTCTCTCTCTCTCTTTCTCTCTCTCTCTCTATCTGTCTATCTATCTTTCGTTCTATCTCTCTTTCTCTCTCTCTATCTATCGATCTATCTATCTATCTATCTGTCTCTCTTACTCCCGCTACTCCCCACCTTAACGCCAGAACATTACAAATTACGTAAAATGCAATTTCATCATCTTGATATTATAACATTGAGCACATTTATTGTTGAAGTAAAACTGCTTCATCAACTTTTTACCCCTATGCCATGAGAATGTTAAACATTTATACAAGAAAACAATGCACACACTTTCCATCGTTTGGTAATAAAATTCATTTCATTTCACTGTCACACATACTGTCTTGTCAAGGGCATGGCAGATGTAGATATGATACTTAATGCGGTGCTTTACAGAACGCATGGTACACATGAGGTACAAGATTTTTATTATACAGACTGTCAGGATCCTTAAGCTTTTGCTCATCAAGTTGTATGTCGACATTACGTACTGGCTCCAGCATGGGATACTTCAGGCTCTTTCTTCTGTTCTGCCCAAAGTTTTAAATTAAACCAGCTGTCTTCAGACTCACCATAGTCATATGACATGTCAATCACATTTGGGCTTCCACTCCTTATTCGGATTCCTTTGAGCTTTAGGTAGTTAATTCTCTATTAGAGCTAATATTTGTATGGCATTTATATCTGCAGCCTTTCCCGCACCCTGGTTTTATGGCTCTTGCTTTAACTGGTTTACTTTTCCTGGTTTTATACACCTAAACAAGGTTCTATTTGTGTTTAGCAACATTGAACCCCCAGTAAGTTGTCAGGCTGCCTCTGTCGGCTCCGGCCACTTGGTTGTGTCACAAGGGGATGGAATGGTGTTTCCACAGCAGGATGGGATGGACATGGGATGGTGATTCCACAGCAGGACCTGGAGACTGCAAAGGATTTGTTGTATTGAGAGAACTATCCTCGATGTAACTGTCGCCGAATGATATCGTGGTGCTACTTGCAGCATCTCCAGGTCCCAGCAGCAGAATTGGTATTGGCCTGGGGACTGTGGGGAGAGTGGTGAGGTGAATTGCTCAAATCCGAAACGCTTTGTCTCCTTCACTTTTTGGGGAGCATGATTATGTCTCATCAGCATTGCCATCTGAGTCTGAAATGTGGCCATATCTGACTCCATCCGAAAACACAGCAACAAAAAGTTCTCTCAAAAACGTTTGGGCTTTCCTTTTGCTGCTGCGCTGATCAGGTTCATCACCTTGTCTATAAGCCTTTGTCTTAGATCTTACACTGCGCTGTTAGCTGACCAGATCGTCGAAATGTTTACCAGTTGCAAGTGGAATGTCAGAGAATGAGTCTGAATCAAAGTCATCCAACTCTTGACACAGCAGTAAGGATTCTACTGGATCTCTAAGTGGGATCAGATATGTGGATTCTGATATGCTTGTTATACTGAGTGGAGTGAGTTCATACTGATCAGCTACTGCCAGGGAGATTATTAGATGTTTGACGAAGATTGGAACCATATCTATCAAGTGCGATATCAAAGCTGCTTTACTATCCCGAACTCCATCCCATCCATGTTTCTAGAGTGTGAATCAAAAATAAAGACAGCACCTCCACAAGTATGCTGGAGTGGAAGATCCCAGTGTCAGAAAGGAGTATTTCTCAACTCTTTTCAAGGCTTATTCAAAGTGTTTAAAAGGCCTACTTTGTCTTTCAACAAAACATGCTAAAGTGGTATCATTAAAACATGCAAATAAAAATTTATCAAGATAAGTCATGATGCTAGATCTTCTATTTAAGCTCCTGGCTTTGAGAATGTAAAACAAACATTATTTTCCCCATTCTATTTACCGTTAAAATTTAAAATAGAACAACGTTCACGAGAGAGTCTACCCTGCTATTAGGAGGTATCAGATTATGGAAGCGCTAGTTCCGCATGCAAAAGACTGACCAGGTGATCTAGATCAGCCTGACAATGGCCACACTCGTGGTCCATGCAGGGACACGATTCGGGAGATAAATGAAACATAAACAACGCATCCCAAGTTGTTGCAGTTGTAAAAGAAACCGAGACCGTAAGTGTTATATATCGACTTTAACTAATGTCACTGTCTATGGTACATTGTAAAGGAGTACAACCGTAAGTGCGCACTTACCGCAGTATTCACCTATTGTTTCCTGATGCTGAAAAGAAAACACAGTTAATTATAACCGTAAGTGCCCTTACAGTTTTAATCAAAAGATACTTTTTGAACAATGTACATACGGTTAATTTTTAAACTTGAGTTAGGGCGCCAATTTTAAAGCTAGAGGTTCTGATCAGGACCCAGATAGAAAAACGCGCCATGGCCTGGTGCATATAACTATGCAATAAAACGCATTTCGCACAAAATGTCACTTACGGCAGTAATCAATACCACCCGCGAGTAGTAGTAGTAGTAGTAGTAGTAGTAGTAGCAGCAGCAGCAGCAGCAGCAGCAGCAGCAGTAGCAGTAGCAGTAGCAGTAGCAGTAGCAGTTGCAGTAGCAGCAGCAGCAGCAGCAGTATTAATAGTAGTAGTAGTAAA
>JAWDGP010007703.1:172500-185937 GCA_033675545.1 Elysia crispata | reverse complement strand
GACCATGATGATGGTGATGATGATGACGATGATGATGATAATGATGGTGATACTGATGATAAAGATGATGAGGTTATCACAATGATGATGTTGATGATTATGATGATAATTATGACGATGATTATGATGATAAGGATAATAGTAATGATGATGATGATGGTGCTGATGATAATGATGATGATGATGATGATGATGATGGTGATGATGATGACGATGGTGATGATAATGATGGTGATGCTGATGATAATGATGATGAGGTGATCACAATGATGATGTTAATGATTATGATGATAATTGTGACGATGATTATGATGGTAAGGATAATAATAATGATGATGATGATGATGATGGTGCTGATGATGATGATGATGATGATGATGATCGTGATGATGAGGTGACCATATTGATGATGTTGATGTTGATAACAAAAAGACGCCAACATTGCCTTTAAATAGGAAGCTGCCACGAATTTGAACGATGACGGGGAGACACAATCGGCTTGATAGAGGGATGCTCTATGAGACAAAAGTCTTGGAATATGAAACAGACAATATAACAGACCAGACCGTGGATTTGATTAATGACAATGACGGAGCTCAACTGTTTGGCCATGTTTAATGGCTTTTTTGTGGTTCTATTATATAATCAATAATGTAGTCATCATCATCATCATCATCATCATCACCAGCACCAGCCGCAGCATTATCACCATTATCATCTTTACAGTATATATAATCATTATAATTACCGAAATTGTAATTGTTTCCATCCAAAAATTATTATCAGCATTAATGCAATGATCATTTGCACATTAATCATGTGTTTCATATCTTTTTTGCTTAAAAAAGGTCAGGCATATTCATTCTGTACCTTCATATGTAAAGAGGGGCCCATTTACATAAATGGTTGGAGACAGGGACGAAGAGAAAATTGAAAGAGAGAGATGGAGTGAAATATGAGGGGCAGAAACAGAATGAGAAAGCAGCATTGAACAACAGATAGGGCTGAAAGACAGGGACAGAGTTGACGGTTAGTTTAAACCTGTTCCTTTCAACAGATATGACCGTTAGGACAAGATAAAAGTGTTTTTTTTTTCTAAAAACTATAGTAGAAACCTATCATTAGATCGACGTCGCTTCTGAGAGCAAGGAGTAGAGTAGCAGAGCTGGCGGTATTCTAGTAACCGTTACCACACAATGAGAGACAAGGAGCAGAGTAGCAGAGCTGCCGGTATTCTAGTAACCGATACCACACAATGAGAGACAAGGAATAGAGTAATAGAGCTGGCGGTATTCTAGTAACCGTTACCACACAATGAGAGACAAGGAGTAGAGTAGCAGAGCTGGCGGTATTCTAGTAACCGATACCACACAATGAGAGACAAGGAGTAGAGTAGCAGAGCTGGCGGTATTCTAGTAACAGATACTACACATTGAGAAACAAGGAATAGAGTAATAGAGCTGGCGGTATTCTAGTAACCGATACCACATAATGAGAGACAAGGAGCAGAGTAGCAGAGCTGGCGGTATTCTAGTAAAAGATACCACACAATGAGAGACAAGGAGTAGAGTAGCAGAGCTGCCGGTATTCTAGTAACAGATACCATACAATGAGAGACAAGGAGTAGAGTAGCAGAGCTGCCGGTATTCTAGTAACCGTTACCACACAATGAGAGACAAGGAGCAGAGTAACAGAGCTGCCGGTATTCTAGTAACCGATACCACACAATGAGAGACAAGGAGTAGAGTAGCAGAGCTGCCGGTATTCTAGTAACCGATACCACACAATGAGAGACAAGGAGTAGAGTAGCAGAGCTGGCGGTATTCTAGTAACCGATACCACACAATGAGAGACAAGGAGTAGAGTAGCAGAGCTGGCGGTATTCTAGTAACAGATACCACACAATGAGAGACAAGGAGTAGAGTAGCAGAGCTGGCGGTATTCTAGTAACCGATACCATACAATGAGAGACAAGGAGTAGAGTAGCAGAGCTGGCGGTATTCTAGTAACCGATACCATACAATGAGAGACAAGGAGCAGAGTAACAGAGCTGCCGGTATTCTAGTAACCGTTACCACACAATGAGAGACAAGGAGCAGAGTAACAGAGCTGGCGGTATTCTAGTAACCGATACCATACAATGAGAGACAAGGAGTAGAGTAGCAGAGCTGGCGGTATTCTAGTAACCGATTCCAAACAACACTCACCTTGAGCAGCTGCGCGGTGTCACCAGTTGTGCCGGCCGGGATCTGGATGGCGGAAGCACAGCCGAGAATGACGAAGAGCGCCTGCGCGATGAACTCGGCTGCCACAGCCCGCCATAGCTGCAGCGACTTGACCTCTGACACGTCGAGAAGTTTGCCCGATGCGGCGTCCTTACCGAAGCGAATGCCCTCCAGTTTGGTGGCAATGTGTATGAAAAGTGCTTCCATCTTGCTGCTTTCTTAGAAAATTCAAATTTGTGTACGCGGATGCACTAGGTTGTAGAATTTGTATCTCCAGAGTCTTGTTTTGTGCCGGTTCAAGGATCGCCCTCTGATTCTCAGCCAAACGTTTGAAACTGTCTACTTGAAAATGGTCAAAAGAATCTTTCGAAAATCTTTGGATTATATATGTATGAGGTGCACTTTTGGTATGGCAGCGAATTTTTTAAATAATCTGTTCTTTTGGAAGCTCTTTCTCGTTTCACTTTTTCTCTTTCCTCATGTGATGTACTAATTCCTAAAGAGAACAGACAAAGAGCAAATTAGTCGTTTTAGTTGGCATGAAATGACATAATATTGTGAAAAATAACTGTCTAATACACTGCCTAGTTCTATCCTAATCGTTTTCGTGTAAGAATCTTCTTACAGATTAGATATATTATCTCATCTTGCCCCGTTGTTTCAACTGTTACAACCAATCTGGTTGATTTCTGTGAAAGATACACAAGCGAGAGAAGAAAACACTGGTGATTTAATTATGAGTAATGGATAGTTTGTCACATGTCTTAACGCACTTGTTGGACAACTCGCTTCATATGGGCGCAACGCACGTTTCGAAAGGTGCGTCAACTTCACTAGAGTCAAAAGTAAATTTCTCGGTAACTGCAAACCTATCCTTTTATCCCTTTCCGTGTTTTTTCTCCTCGAAGACTAACGTGAAAAGAAAATAGCAACCAGAGAGACATAAAAACTCTATCGAAACCTTTTATGGAAATGCAAAACTTCTGCCAGTGTTTAAAATGGGTGTAGAGCAATCTATCATGTTCTGAAATAGAAAATGAATTAATTTTGAGTTTCCTTTTAAACAAAAGTTCCGGGGGTCAAAGTTAGAAAAGGGACCAAAAAAAAAAGAAACCCACAGAAATCTTGAAAAGAATAAGTCGGCCATGAAATTTCCAGAACTATTGTGGAAAGTTAATGGCTTTATCTATTTCACTCCCAGACTCTATACAAAAGTTAAGCATGTATCTCTATCTTGACTTGACTTGTTACTGTGAATTTAGCAGATGATTTCAGCCTAGCAGTGAAAGAAATCTTCATTTATAGATAGTCCACCTCTGGGTTATCTTGGTGATGAGTTGATACTCAGTTGCGAAAGTCAAGCTAGATATGTGGATTGTGATAATTATAATGAGATCATGCGATAAGGTTAGCTGCGTAAATCATCCACAGAGCAACGCTCAAATTTTAATTTTGGCTCGTCTGAGAATTTAACAAAACCAAATGTGAACGAAGTTTGTTAAATCGTAACCTGTTCATCTATTTAAATCTCTCATTTTCCTGTTCGTGCGAAGAGAAATGGGCAGACATAAATTTCCACATGGCAATGCGCTGCTGGGTACCCTTTGTTCTTGTCTACATATCTTACGTCTCGAAAACCATTGCCACAAAAATGTGGACTAGTTTTTATGTCTAAGACGTTTGGAATATATTAAACAGCTTTAAGAAAACCACTTGCATGGGAAAAAACGTATAGGGTGCATAATAGAATAATGCACTTTATATGCACGTTTTCCTGTTTGGTCATAAAACCACGAAGCGAGTAAAAGTTACAGGCAGCTCCTTTAGCGCCGTGTATTTAAAGGCGGCGTATCAGTTTTCTTTGAGTATCATTAAACTCTGCAGAAAAGGCTTTATAAACCTTCGTCTATAATGTTGTTTTTTTTGTTTTGTTTGTTTGTTTTTTTTTTTGTTTTGTTAGTGCAAATAAGCTAATAGAACATTTCTGCTTCTGTGCTTGGTTTTCATATCAAAACAGAAAAATTCATCCCTCTTTTTGCTATGTATTGTATTAAGACGGCTTGTTCACTGGTTACTTTTTCATCCCATTACCAATATCCCTGCCGATTGCTTGCGTTACTTTTTTATTTCTCCTATTTTTTTTTTTTTTTTTTGGTCTGTACCATCTCTCGAGGAATTTTTATTGGTATCCCTTGGCTGATATCACAATGACCGAGTGAAACGAGCTCACCTAAACACCGAGGGGTATCATTGCTGGCAGCCACTTGTCATGATGCCATATCAAGAGTCACACAGCAAGGGTGTGGGGATTTAGGGGATATCATGTCTCGCAGCCACTTGTCATGATGCCATATCAAGAGTTACACATCAAGGGTGTGGGGAATTAGGGGGGATCATGTCTCGCAGCCAATTGTCATGATGGCATATCAAGAGTCACACAGCAAGGGTGTGAGGGAGTTAGGGGGTATCATGGCTGGCAGCCACTTGTCATGATGCCATATCAAGAGTCACACAGCAAAGGTGTGGGGATTTAGGGTGTATCATGTCTCGCAGCCACTTGTCATGATGCCATATCAAGAGTCACACAGCAAGGTAGTCATATACATGTCTCGCAGCCACTTGTCATGATGCCATATCAAGAGTCACACAGCTTGGAGTATGACTCTCAGCAACTTGAAACGATGCCACATCAAGAGCCACACAACAAGAAAGTCGTGGCTGACAGTCATTTGCACAATGTCACATGAGAAGCCACGCACCAAACTTCATGGCTTTCAGCCACTTGCCACAATACCACATCTACACCCAATGTGCAAACTCAGTCCTTCAACCGTCAGCGTGTTATATTGGGTGGTGAAGAATAAACCGCCTTCTGACGTCAGTCTAGAATTACGCCGGCGACAAGTTACATCAAGTCATTATGAAAGTCATACCTTGATACTATAAATGCACCAACTTCTTGCCCGAGTTAAAAGGCGATGAAATGAATACGCCTTGAACCCATAGAAACCGTTCCTTAGTGCTTTCTCTCACTTCTTACATTCAAACTGTTGGAGCTTGAAGGGGCGTAATTAATTTGCAATAATGTGATGATATTTTCTCAGCAAACTAATGATCCCTGCAGTTTGCCTTACTTTACACTTGAGTGAAAGTTATAATAACTATTTTTTTAATTTTTTTTTTTTTTTTTTTTTTGTGCTGAGGCAATGAACCTTAACCTGCTAAACTCGCATCAAGTTGGTGACCTTGCGAAATTCGAAAGTTCCAAATTAGAGCATACATGGCTAATATTTGTATGGCAATGTAAAAACTGGATCGGAAGAAATGAAGGAACAGCAGGCTGCTATGAACTTTAATTTTTTTTTTTTTGTTCATTTTCAAAGAAATGTCGCCTTGATCATTAATTTTAGAAAAATTAAATGCAACTATCATTGTGATAAATTCCCAGAGGTCAGGATTGAGTGGGGGTGTTTTTAGTTTTTATTCTTTCATTTCTCGCTCCGTCCGTCCTTCCCCCCCCTCTCTCTCTCTCTCTTTCTCTTTTTCTCTCTCCCTCACTCTCTCCCTCCCTCTCTCTCTCTTTCTCTCTCTCTCTCTTTCTCTTTCTCTCTCTCCTTCTTTCTCTCTCTCCCTCTTTCTCTCTCTCTCTTTCTCTTTCTCTCTCTATCTCTCCTTCTTTCTCTCTCTCTATCTATCTCTCTCTTTCTCACTCTCTCCCTCTCTATATCTCTCTTTCTCTTCCTCTCTCTCTCTCCTTCTTTCTCTCTCTCTCTATCTCTCTCTTTCTCTCTCTCTCTCATCTCTCTTTCTCTTTCTCTCTCTCTGTCTCTCTCTCTCTCTCTCTCTCTCTCTCTCTCTCTCTCTCTCGACCAAACTGTATTTCTGGATATCAAGGTCATGAAGTAAACCACACGTTTAAAAATTCATTGAAAATATTCTAATAGATAAGAATAGAAAGCATACATTAAATGCCAGGGTTGGTCTATACCCACACTGTTTGTAATCTACTGCAGAAGAGAATATAAAAATACAAATGATACTTTCTTTTCTTTCTTTATCTCTATTGAGATTTAAATAACTTATGTAAAAAACTAAAATTCAATGAAAAAGACATTTTTTTTTTTCATACACATTCTTCAAATTTAAGTAAAAATAATGTACTTACTAAATCTTTAACAAAAATTGTTTTTTCATATTTTATGCATTATATAAAGTATTCGAAATGAAGGTACGTATGATTTGTAGGTTGTCGACTTGCCAGGTGATATACTAACGCTATTGAACCCCGCCTTGTTGTGCTCTAGTGATAATAGATCATGGAAAGGTCAGAAATCGTACCGCTTTTTCTGACATGAAAGTTCACTTAAAACTATTTCAAGCAGTCCCGTGACAGGTGGCAAATATGGAGATTCAGTAAAAACAGCGGGTAGAGGAGCTAGAGGTGAAGAGGGCGCAACCAATGCTGGTTAAAATTTGTAATAATTGCTTGATTCGGAAGTTACTGGATCTTCAAAGTGAAAAATCGATGACACTTGCTACAAAGTTTTATCTACATTTTGCGATTTTGCGATTCATGCGAGGAAATTCTAGCAGAAATAGCTGATTAACTTTTGTTGTTGCTGTTGTTGTTGTTGTTGTTGTTGTTGTTGTTGTTGTTGTTGTTGTTGTCCTTGTCATCCCGGCTGTTGAGGGCCATTCTGGGGTCGACTTGCCACGCTTCTCCAATTCGCACGATCCTGAGCTAGCTTGATGTTTGTGTAGAACTGGTTGCCAGTCCATTTTTTTTATGTCGTCGCACCACTGACGCCTGGGTCTGCCCCTTCCCCTTCTACCATATACTCTACCTGTAACGGATGTTTTTTGCAGGTTATCATGCCTTGCAATGTGGCCAAAATATGACAACTTGTGTGTTCTTATTTGAGATAGCAGTCCTCTCTCAACACCAAGTCTATTCAAAACTTCTCCATTTGTCATTCTATCTTTGTAGCTAACCCTTGCCAAGCGTTTGAATATCCATATCTCTAGGGCTTCAAGTTTCGTGGTTGACTTTGCATTAACTTATGGAGGTAGAGATATCAGCTAGTTAAAGAAGTGCTTTTTTCTACCTAGTCTCGTGTAAATAAACAGAGTACAAGAAAAAGCTAGCAAGATAAATATGCAAAAGATATCGGGTTTTTTTTTTCACTTAAAATGCCAAAAAATTTAGATATAAGTGGTTGTCATGACTCAGCACATGAACATTCCAGCTTGAACTAGTTCACCTGATTTCTTCATACCGTCATAGTTTGTCGATTAGATGTCCAGACGCCGTGGATGGTTTTCACGAGAAGGTTAATCGCTTCAAGGAGAAATCGACAACCGACATGATTGATGCAAGAAGAAATCTAACGAGGTTATCAAACTTGTGGATGCCAAAACTAACGTTAGAAACTTCTATTTTGAATAATATACCTCTCTCACTCTTTCTCTCTCTCTCTCTCTCTCTCTCTTTCTCTCTCTTTCTCTCTTTCTCTTTCTCTCGCTCTCTCTCTCTCTCCCTCCCTCTCTCTCTCTCTCTCTCTCTCTCTCTCTCTCTCTCTCTCTCTCTCTCTCTCTCGATGTCTGTCTCCCTGTATCTATTCATCTATCACTTTCTATTTCTATCTTTCTATTTCTCTGTTATCTCTTCACATTCGCCATCGCCTCCCAGATTCTTCTATAAAAAGGGTGAAACTGAAGAGTTATTTGTCAAATTTCAAAACTTGAATTAACACTAATTTTGCGAGCAACGGCTTGGAATAACGCAGCTATTTTATTTTTATCTTAAACAGGCCAATCCACAAAACACCATATTTTTCTGGAAGTTTCTGTACACAACTGAGAGAACAAGTGAACGTCAAGTCGTTTAAAATAACCATTCTTAAACATCTTGGCAAACAAACTATCGCACTGATAAACCAGTATATATTCTTTTAAAGACATTATACCTTTATACCGTGGAAAAGTTTGAAGGCTGAAAAACAATAGAAATCGAATTTTAAAAATAATTTAAAAATTTTTTTGTTATTCAGATTTGAGCAGAAAACAAATTGATCTTCTCACAGAGGCCAGCCAGGATCAAACCCACGCGGCAGGGATGTTTGTTGAAGGTTTATTGCGCGACCATGCCAAGCGCTCTGTGTTACTTTGATTTTCCACGTTCCATTTCAGCATCTTATGCGGATTCATACGCGCTCTGCCTGGGTTAGGACTAAGACTTGGACTATACTGATACAAGAATATAGGGAACACTGATCGATGCCAGTCAGGGATGGGAATTTCTCACGATTCAATAATTATTATATCGCCAGGATCTCCTAAAATATCCCAGCAGCCTGAAAAGGAAAATCTGTAAGTCGGGATGTTATGGTTAATATCGATAGTTATTATTTTCAACGTCCATTAATTCACAGTGCTTGAAAAATTGCTGTGTCGTGTATCGATTTGTGTGGCTGTAAATCTATCGTTAAGCACAAGCATTGTCGGTGTATCTTCTACACTTGCCTCCTCGCTAGTGGAAGCTATTGTGTCTACTTGTTGGGAGGTTATTATTGTGAATAAGAAGAGATAATGGGAGGAAATATGGGAAGATTAGGAGGGAGAGCTATGAAAGAAACGTATTGGAATAATTATGAATATATATATATATATATATAATTATATGTATGTATGTATACAGAAAACCAGAAAGAGAGAGAGAGAGAGAGAGAGAGAGAGAGAGAGAGAGAGAGAGAGAGAGAGAGAGAGAGAGAGGGAGAGGGGGGGGGGGGGGGGCAGGCAGTCAGACAGACACAGATACAGACAGACAGAGAAGAGTGAGTGAGAGAGAAACCGAAGCATGAAGACAGAGAGAGAGAGAAACCAGGCAGAAAGTGAGCTGTCCCGTACCATCAAGATAGAGACTGAATCCGTGAAGCCATGCTAAACTTCACATACGAGAAGCGACACGCTCCACAGATGCTTTGACGGCTTCATTGGCCATCTTCCGCCCCTGTGGGTGTGCTTTGTTTTCTTCTGTTTGAAAGTCTTTTGATTTCTAATTCAAAGAGCCATAACAATATGTGCCATACCATGTGACCTTGTAATATGCTACAAAGAACAAAAGAGGAAGGAAAGAGAAAGTTTAGAGATTTTGTAACGGAAGTTGATGGAGGTATGTAGCAGACGAAACAATGGTCGTGTGCTTGTGTGTGCTGCGTTAGGCGATTTGTTGCCTCCAGACTTTGGAGATCTAGAAGTTTCTCAGCAGTTCTGAGTAGAGCCAGACTGGACTTAATGGACAGCAACGATCCATCAAAACAAAACAATGTAATCTTTATAAAAATTCACTTGTTTTGCACTGTGATCCTCATTGAGCTAAAATCTCTTTCCTCAATGCCACCATTTGTGAATTGATACACCAATTTCATATATCAATAATTTGATGAAAAGCTTCCGAAAATTTATAATCGAAAATGTCTGGCTTTCGTTTCTAAATTTATTGAGCACTAGCAGTATGACTCGAGACTTTGTGCGATATCTTCCGCAGCAATCCTGCGTCTCTTCTCCCATACACACTCACACACTCTCACACAAACAAACATTATTTACATGATCTAACTCTACGGACTTCATTTAATGAAGGATTAGATCTAGCAAAGTGGAGCAAAGCTTTAGGGTACCACCCTAAGCCGTCCTTTTACTCTCAAGCATATTAAATTAGAAAAGTCCATAGAAGAGAAATTTAATCCCTTAATTAAGAGGCGAGTCTTTTTTTCTTTACATCCAGACCGTCTTGAACAGATTCAATGGTAAGTGGGAAGAGTGAAAAGAATAAGATGAATGTTGTTACTTTTTTATATATAGACTTAATCTTTTTTAACACAGCTGTGAGTGTTCACTTTACAATTCAGATCCTGTCTAAGGCCGAAGGTTTTGAATTATAATTATGAAAAAAAAAAACAACCTAGGATTGATTCCCCCTCCCCTCACCCCCCCCCCCCCTCCCAAAAAAAAAAATGAAAATAAATAAATAAATAAAAGAAAATAAATAAACAAATAAATAAATAAAAATAAATAAATAAATAAAAGTAAATAAATAAATAAATAAATAAAAATGGATCTAACGAAAAGAAATAGAAGCAAGAATAAAGTCCATACTGAAATAGGTCCATACGAAAATAATTCGGAACGAAGATGGAGTATACTCAACTCAAATACAATGAATTTTCTACCTCCGGATAGAGCGTGAGTTAATCAAGTGTTGACCAGCTCTGTAGTAAACTATACCTCCGGCTAGAGCATGAGTCAATCAAGTGTTGACCAGCTCTGTAGTAAACTCTACCTCCGGCTAGAGATTGAGTTAATCAAGTGTGACCAGCTCTGTAATAAACTCTATCTTCTGCGAGAGACTGTTGTCAGACAGCACAATTGGGTTTATTTTTAGACACAAGGACACTTATCGCACATTACTAGGTGAAGATGACTGTGACTGCTGAGCGACTCATTATGACTGCCTCGTCAATAACTTCTGCTGCCACAGCGGCATCCTATTGTCAGCCTTGAGCACAGCGGACCTCCATCACATCTGATGGATTAAATAATTAATAACCAAAACAAAAGTATTACACACTGGCTCCGCGAAAAGCGCATGTGAAGCATGGCATAAATAGAAAAAAAAATCTTAAACACTAAAAAAAAAAGTAATAATCTTTTTCTATGATACGAGTAGAAGAGTAGAATCTTATCAAAACATAGGCTGTAGTATTGAATCAAAATGTTGGGCTCTTTGGCACATTAAGTGGTAGCCTTTGAACGGAGGAGGATGTAGAGTACAAAAGCTTTAGTGCCACAGCAATTCCCAGAGGTTGACCAATTCAAGTCAGAAACAAAAGATAACTTAACAACCCAGCAGAGTAGGAACAACATGTTCTTCAAGTTAGTACCGTAGATGTGTTTTCACTGATTATATGCTGGACACAATGGCTATTACCTGTGTCGGAAACTCTTATAAGAATAATTATCATTCATGTTGCCATGAAGATCTCTTTACATTCATGGGAAACAATACTGTTTGTGTCTGGCGTTGAAAGCGACGAGACAAAAACGATAATTATTGCAAAAAATATTGCTTAACGTAAATAAACAGTAATAAAATGCATACAAATACGAAATTTTGGGGGGGGGGGGGGGGAGAGGAGAGAGAGAGAGAGAGAGAGAGAGAGAGAGAGAAAGAGAGAAAGAGAGAGCGTCAGATAGACAGACAGAAACAGAGAAATAGAGCGAGCGTGTGTGTGTGCTGTAGCTCTGTCAAGTTTTTCATCTTTGAGGATGGATAAACAATGAATTGTGGACAGACAACCAAACAATTGTAATAAACGTAATGGATGCCTCAGAGGTATCGTTTCAACATCATTTCAAAAAAAAAAAAAGGAAAATAAACAAGCTAACAAGAGCTTCTAGAATAACTATTGATTGCGATCATCTAGGAGAGGTCCCTTAAAATGCGTATGAAACCGCTGACTCTGGAAAGCAATGTAAATATCCAAAAGGTATTTATATTTTCCTCATGACGAGAACATATCGATCTAAACCAAGCACTCAGACCATGGCATTAAAGCTCATCAGTTTGAAGACCTGCGGGTGAAAAACAAAACAAAACAAAACAAAACAAATTATATCGAGATATTTTTTAGGCGATTAGTTGGAGACATTTTGTGCTCAAAGATAAGTGTGTGAATGTGTGTGTGTGTGGGTGGGTGGGTGAGTGTGTGTGGGTATGTGTGTAAATGTGCGTGTGTGTGTGTGTGTGTGTGTGGGTGGGTCTGATAGCGGAGGGTAGCAACATGGATAAGTCCGTGTTATTGTAATTTGCGGTAGGACAAAGTTTCTGAAGAAAGATAATAGAACCAGATCGTGATTATACTTCTGAGCATTTTAAGAATTTGTTATTCTGGGCTGTAGTATAATTTAAGAGTTTTGAGCCATAGACTTTGATATATTAGAGTTGCAAGGCCTGGGATCCTGTTTTTCTTTTTTTTACGACATGTGACACAAACTTTAATAGAGCCGTTGTATAATATGACATTTTCAGACAAATGTACTGGGATAGGGTTTTTGCAAAGCATGGAATGCTTAGAAAGTAGAGGTCTATGAAAGTTTGCACCACTAAACTAATGAATGGCTACCGAGTAATGGTTAAAGCACTCTTTACATGTTGATTGTATTTCAAACAGCGCATTTTTTATTTGATTTATCTTCTTTGTGTAGGAGACAAGTCTATAAGATGTCCTGACAACAAGACACGAACTCACGCGAATATAGCTTGAGCCCAACAGCTTGGACTGGCTCGGCAAACCTTGGCTTGACATATACAGTCAGTGTAACTGGCGCCTTACACAGATGCTAATGTGTCCTAATTCCAAATAAGGAAAGGACTTTCCATTTGCGTGCTGAAGACTTAATAGATTGGGTTTTTCTGTTCTGTTGTGGTGTTTTGTTTTAAATTTTCTATTCCCCCACAAACACATAAAATATGCCCAATGATTGATGCATCAGTCCGCACTGCCATATTAATATAATTAATAACCTACTTTTTGCCTCATCAGGCGAAGCAATGCACGGTGAGTGCTGCACCATCCCGCTACGAGATAAGATCTTTGGTGCAGTGTCTAGGTTCAGAAGCGCTAGTTCATCAGCAGAGTTTAAAACACTTGACTCGAGTAAAATCAGCCTAGATCTAGGTTTAGATTTTTTTCTGAGGCCGCAATTATAATTATCCAAAGCGTAGACAAATTACCGAGGGGGTCTCTTTAGAATACCACCTGTCGCCTGGGGCTTTATCGTGTGCTGCGGGTTGATTTTAAGTTTTGCTTTAAAAGGTTAAGGAGAACTGATAAGCGGGTGGATTGGCCAGGCTCAGATAACAGCAGAAGACTGAGAAGGCGAGCGATAATTATCAAACGCTTGTGGTGTTGTGAAACAATAGCAGAGATGCACGAGAGGGTGGTTGCCATGGACTGAACAGGTAGGAGCGAGTTTCCCGAGGCATCGCTTGTAGAATTGAGGACTAATTTAGGTCTATAGTTAGCTCTTTCTTCATCAGATAAGCTAAGAGAGCGTCTGTGATTGACAGTGTGCTGTTCTGTGGTATGTGTGTATACCAGTTGGTCTTGTGTGTGCTGCTCTCTGAATATGTGTTTTCTCCGCACCCTTG
>JAWDGP010007703.1:150000-162500 GCA_033675545.1 Elysia crispata | reverse complement strand
GAGATAAATAGAGTCCTAATGGTCCTACATCTCGTTTCATCTTTTTTATTTTTATCTCTACCAGAAAAGATTAAAAACGGATCTATCGTATTATCTAACGTTGACCGTAGAAAAACGGTTGTCTGAGCTGAGGATATCATTTCAGGCAGCTCTGATGTATTGAACAACTGTATTAATGATGACATATATAAGCATTAACTTAAGTAAATATTTGTATAATAAACATAAGGTCTGACGGATAAATTTCAACTCTTCCATGGTGAAAGCTGTATCAGTTTGCCTGTTTGTCTTGGTCATATGAAAAGAAGAAAAAAGAATCATTAAACCTGTGGTAGTTTGCTGCACCCAAGTTAAATGCTTAATATGTATGTGTGTGTGTATTTATGCTTTTATCATTTCCCAGTCACCCTTCTCTCTCCTTCTCTCTCTCTCTCTCTCTCTCTCTCTCTCTCTCTCTCTCTCTCTCTCTCTCTCTCTCTCTCTCTCTCTCTCTCTCTCTCTCTCTCTCTCTCTCTCTCTCTCTCTCTCTCTCTCTCTCTCTTTCTCTCTCTCTCTCTCTCTCTCTCTCTCTCTCTCTCTCTCTCTCTCTCTCTCTCTCTCTCTCTCTCTCTCTCTCTCTCTCTCTCTCTCTCTCTCTCTCTCTCTCTCTCTCTCTCTCTCTCTTTCTCTCTCTCTCTCTCTCTCTCTCTCTCTCTCTCTCTCTCTCTCTCTCTCTCTCTCTCTCTCTCTCTCTCTCTCTCTCTCTCTCTCTCTCTCTCTCTCTCTCTCTCTCTCTCTCTTTCTCTCTCTCTCTCTATCTATCTATGTATCTATGTATCTATGTATCTATCTATCTATCCATCTAGTTATATGTTTCTAACTCTCTTTGCCCCCCCCCCCCCCTCCCTTTTTTTAATGTAAAAAAAATAGACAATGCCCCAGAGATTTTCGGAAAGGTTGAATTGTTGCAAATTTGAATTTAAAGAAATGAATCCGTCGTCAAAGGATGGAACTGAACAGTAATAAGAAGAGAAAAAGAATAAGGTAAAGGAAAACCAGGAGGATGGATGGAAACGACAGGAAAATAAGAAAATTATGAGAAGAAGGTTAAAAAGAAAAAGCGGAGGAGAAGCTGGAAAAAAATAAAAGAGAGGAATAGGATGGAGATAGGCATCTCCTCCTATGAGTCCAGTAGGATGATGGAGATGGATTTAGGCAGGCTTTGATTCTAGTTAGGACCATTGTTTGAAAACCTCAATGTGTGGTTGATCATGTGATCAGGAGTACGAGCTCTTGTCTTTGAAGGCTAAGTCTAGCAAGATCTCAGACAGGCTTCAAGTGATAT
Organism: Elysia crispata; assembly: GCA_033675545.1. Classification (NCBI taxonomy): domain Eukaryota; kingdom Metazoa; phylum Mollusca; class Gastropoda; family Plakobranchidae; genus Elysia; species Elysia crispata. The sequence goes on along the minus strand of JAWDGP010007703.1, from coordinate 161,176 downwards.
GGTGAAACACTCAGCCAACCTTCGTCAAGATATTTGATGCGCAGGTTTATTGGGATTTTAAATTGCGCAACCTTCTTTCAGCATAATGTGGCAATGATATACACTACCGAAAATACGTTTGAGATTTCTGAAATACTCTCAGTGGACTGACAATTGGTCTTGAAAAATCGCTTAGGGTACTGTAAAAATGTTTTGTGAAATGGTAGAGAATAGTTTAAAAAAGACAGTATATGTTATTTTTGTTAATAATCTGGGCGTTAAGCCAAAATACAAAACAAAACAAAATATTACCATGTTTATTTTCATTTCTCAAACTTTTTAAACTCATACGTCATTTCTTGAGAGCGCCCGGTGACCAAGAGGTAAAGCGGCCAACGTGGAATATCATGAAACTTTTCCTGGCATGTTTAAACTGGTTTATCGTGAGCCTCTGAGCATTCTCTCTACTCGGCCAAGTTTGACGGCGACATGTGCATATGGTAGAATAGGACTTGGAATTATATTGATCTCGTTATATTCAGCAGTCAATCATTGTTCCAACCGTTGGATGTTTACTCAAGACTTCACAATAAAATACTTAAACGATTTTGATATAATGTGCCATGTTTGGAATCAATGTTGAAATCCTATGACGTAGAGACGCGGCTTAGAAAATGAAAATCACAATTTCTGATGTTGGTTTCATGCATTATTCCCAAAATCAAAACATCTTGATGCAACATTTCGTTTTTATCATTACGTCGTAGAAACATAAAAGTAAAATGAGGGCAGACAATTAATCTTGGAAGAACGATCTATACAACATAGGCTGTGACAAGCCTAGTCTGCAGATGAAGCAGTGTTTATTGTTTTCTTGTTTGTTTGTTGTTATTGTTGTTTTGTTACTATATTATTATTATTGTTATTATTATTATTATTATTATTATTATTATTATTATTATTATTATTATTATTATTATTATTATTATTATTATTATTATTATTATCATCATCATCATCATCATCATCATCATCATCATCATCATCATCATCATCATTATTATTATTATTATTATTATTATTATTATTATTATTATTATTATTATTATTATTATTATTATTATTATTATTATTATTATTATTATTATTATTGTTGTTATTATTATTATTATTATTACGCCAGTTAATACTTTCGACTGTTTAATTGTCATACTATAGTTTATTGGACTTTCAAGATGCTCTTACAAGTATTATCTTCTCTCAGTTTTTCGAAAGCTAATCAGATTCTCTCTCTCTCTCTCTCTCTCTCTCTCTCTCTCTCTCTCTCTCTCTCTCTCTCTCTCTCTCTCTCTCTCTCTCTCTCCCTCTTAGCCTTGGATCTGTTCTCCAGTCTTGCTTCCTATAGTTCCTACAAGATTTAAATAACAGTGGGATGGAGGAGAACATCATGTAATTAATGATGGACAAAATGTCTGTGTTATCTTAAGATATCATTCTTGAACCACAGGACATATTCACGGGGTGGGTGACTTTATTACAGTTTTACTGCCACCCATGTAATATTATTATCATAGCATAACATGTGCTTGGTGCTTGTAGACTGTGCAGCTAACGTTACAGCAGTTAGACTTGGAAACCAGATATGAAATGAACTCTCGTCAAAGCCGTCAACCAGAATGCGCTTAAAACAAAAATATTACATAGAAATAAAACGTGCACTTTGTTAAGTTGTGGGCTGGTCCTAGATGCTTGACACCCCTGGGACTGTCATCAACCTGAAGCATGGTGCAGCGAGTCGCGGACACAGAGATTCCTTGTTTAACGTGATGCTGGGCTTCAGGCCTGACTGCGGGTGTAAGGGAGGGGAGACAAGATACAGACACAAGGAGGGCGTGATGGCGTGGTTAATTAGGCCAGACGTTTATGGGATTCGTCGGGGTGAAGCGGAGAAGAGCGGAAAACGTCAAGATTGAGACTGGTTGAAAACCTGCACTGAGGTACATACTACACAATGCTAATTCTTAAAAAAAAAATTAAAAAGAAAGACAGAGAAATAATAAGAAAAGAGTAAAACATTTTTGTTTGTATGAAGTGGTGTGTGCTTTCTTCACCACAGGGGAATTCTTTTGAATTCAAATGTTTGAAATAATAAAAAAAATTGTTTAAGAAAAAAGGTAAAAAAAAAAAAAATAGAACAAACGTGCAGATTCAATCTCAGATTTAGCGCCTCTTTCCAGTGCCAAACAAGTTCTTATTAGGGTTTTAGTCTTTAGGTATTTTCTGATCCTTACAAATTTTTTTTCCGCCTCTTTATTGAATTCCATAAAAGTATTTTTAGAACCGCTTTGCGAGAATTTAAACTGGTCTCGTGTCAGTACACAAGTAATGAAATACATTTTATTTTGTGAATAGTTTTCGAAATCTGTCACTAAACAGAAAGAATCTCTAAAATGGTAAATATTTGTCCGGCCTAATATTCTCTACATATCAAGTCTCTTCCACGGAAAGCACATTATACATTTGATAAATAAAAAATTGTGTGTACAATATATAATGTATCTTTTAAAGTGGTACAATGTGTAAAGTGCTCAACAAAAGCAGCTTTCTGATAGCGTAATTGGACACAAAAATGCCCAAAATAAAACCACTCATAAGAAGAGAGCGCAGAGTATGCATTTAAAACAAGCATATCATGAAAATAAGTAGATAAAACATTTCAATACATATGTAATTATCTATGTAAACGCAAAAAAAAAAAAAATGTTACTGTAATTTCTGTCCGACTCCAGCTCTGTGAGAACACACTAAATGCTTGTCCGGGTTTCACATTTGTATAGTGATTACTTTACAGCCCTGGATAACAATAAATATTTAAATGTGAAGAAAAGCTCCTTTTATATATAAAACACATATCTGAAGTCCTAAAAACCTTTGAGAAATTTTAATTATGTAGAGATAGGCAGTTTAGGGAACATTGTGAAAAGAGGTGGCCTTTAACAGTTTAGTTTACATTCTGAAAAGAGGTGGTCTTTAACAGTTTAGTTTACATTCTGAAAAGAGGTGGTCTTTAACAGTTTAGTTTACATTCTGAAAAGAGGTGGTCTTTAACAGTTTAGTTTACATTCTGAAAAGAGGTGGTCTTTAACAGTTTAGTTTACATTCTGAAAAGAGGTGGTCTTTAACAGTTTAGTTTACATTCTGAAAAGAGGTGGTCTTTAACAGTTTAGTTTACATTCTGAAAAGAGGTGGTCTTTAACAGTTTAGTTTACATTCCGAAAAGAGGTGGTCTTTAACAGTTTAGTTTACATTCTGAAAAGAGGTGGTCTTTAACAGTTTAGTTTACATTCTGAAAAGAGGTGGTCTTTAACAGTTTAGTTTACATTCTGAAAAGAGGTGGTCTTTAACAGTTTAGTTTACATTCTGAAAAGAGGTGGTCTTTAACAGTTTAGTTTACATTCTGAAAAGAGGTGGTCTTTAACAGTTTAGTTTACATTCTGAAAAGCGGTGGTCTTTAACAGTTTAGTTTACACATATAACATCAATTCCTTTCATGCCGCCAATTTAAACCTTTTTTTTTTTCACAGAAATCAGCATAAAAGAAGGTAACATTCTGGAGAACCAAAGCTAAGTACGATTACATGGACACACAATATGACATAAACCGTACGGTGATAGCGACTGAAGTATTCACATTTAGCAGATCATTTACAGTCTCGGCAATACGGAAAACTAGCTAAATCTACACTTTGCAATATCTATTTTTAAATGCTTTTAAACGCTAATCAGAAGGCTGAAAATCTCAGCAAAAAGTGCCTATAAGTGCATCCTACATGGCGATTATGAATATTTAAAAAATGAATTTGGATTTTACAAAATTATCTATCTATCCTTATTCTTTTCTTAGAGTCTGTTCGAATAAAGCAGTTTTCGTGTTGCATTATGAATAAAGTACGACTCAGAATGGCAGATAATGCGACGGCAATTATGGTGTTTCAGGGAAGAAACAAGTCAATCCGAGGTTATATCAATTTAAAATCTGGTGTAGAGAGAAAGTTAAGAATGTCTGCCGACTGAAGCTCCCAGTTTCTGATTGAAGCAACGATTATAAAAAAAAAAGTCTTTATGGTTCGTTTTGTTCTTCTTTCTTTTCTTCTAGGAGTCATTCTTAAAATGAAAATAACCAGAGATGGTCTGGTGTCAGATCGCGACCTGGGAATCACATCTCAAGTCATTCCTCAAGCCACTCAGATCAGCATGATCATTTGCTATGAAGAAGAGTCATTCCGTGAATTATGCTAGATGCAGGTAATATCTTGAAGTCATGGTGGTTACTCTTGTTCTCCACTACAACTGTGCTAGATGCAGGTAATATCTTGAAGTCATGATGGTTACTCTTGTTCTCTACTACAACTGTGCTAGATGCAGGTAATATCTTGAAGTCATGATGGTTACTCTTGTTCTCCACTACAACTGTGCTAGATGCAGGTAATATCTTGAAGTCATGGTGGTTACTCTTGTTCTCCACTACAACTGTGCTAGATGCAGGTAATATCTTGAAGTCATGATGGTTACTCTTGTTCTCCACTACAACTGTGCTAGATGCAGGTAATATCTTGAAGTCATGATGGTTACTCTTGTTCTCCACTACAACTGTGCTAGATGCAGGTAATATCTTGAAGTCATGATGGTTACTCTTGTTCTCCACTACAACTGTGCTAGATGCAGGTAATATCTTGAAGTCATGATGGTTACTCTTGTTCTCCACTACAACTGTGCTAGATGCAGGTAATATCTTGAAGTCATGATGGTTACTCTTGTTCTCCACTACAACTGTGCTAGATGCAGGTAATATCTTGAAGTCATGGTGGTTACTCTTGTTCTCCACTACAACTGTGCTAGATGCAGGTAATATCTTGAAGTCATGATGGTTACTCTTGTTCTCCACTACAACTGTGCTAGATGCAGGTAATATCTTGAAGTCATGATGGTTACTCTTGTTCTCCACTACAACTGTGCTAGATGCAGGTAATATCTTGAAGTCATGATGGTTACTCTTGTTCTCCACTACAACTGTGCTAGATGCAGGTAATATCTTGAAGTCATGATGGTTACTCTTGTTCTCCACTACAACTGTGCTAGATGCAGGTAATATCTTGAAGTCATGATGGTTACTCTTGTTCTCCACTACAACTGTGCTAGATGCAGGTAATATCTTGAAGTCATGATGGTTACTCTTGTTCTCCACTACAACTGTGCTAGATGCAGGTAATATCTTGAAGTCATGATGGTTACTCTTGTTCTCCACTACAACTGTGCTAGATGCAGGTAATATCTTGAAGTCATGGTGGTTACTCTTGTTCTCCACTACAACTGTGCTAGATGCAGGTAATATCTTGAAGTCATGATGGTTACTCTTGTTCTCTACTACAACTGTGCTAGATGCAGGTAATATCTTGAAGTCATGATGGTTACTCTTGTTCTCCACTACAACTGTGCTAGATGCAGGTAATATCTTGAAGTCATGATGGTTACTCTTGTTCTCCACTACAACTGTGCTAGATGCAGGTAATATCTTGAAGTCATGATGGTTACTCTTGTTCTCCACTACAACTGTGCTAGATGCAGGTAATATCTTGAAGTCATGATGGTTACTCTTGTTCTCCACTACAACTGTGCTAGATGCAGGTAATATCTTGAAGTCATGATGGTTACTCTTGTTCTCCACTACAACTGTGCTACATGCAGGTAAAATCTTTAAAGTCATGATGGTTACTCTTGTTCTCCACTACAACTGTGCTAGATGCAGGTAATATCTTGAAGTCATGATGGTTACTCTTGTTCTCCACTACAACTGTGCTAGATGCAGGTAATATCTTGAAGTCATGATGGTTACTCTTGTTCTCCACTACAACTGTGCTAGATGCAGGTAATACCTTGAAGTCATGATGGTTACTCTTGTTCTCCACTACAACTGTGCTAGATGCAGGTAATACCTTGAAGTCATGATGGTTACTCTTGTTCTCCACTACACGCTACCTAGAGGTCCCTCTCGCTAGACTTAAAATGTCAATTAACTTTATGAAAATTGCCTCACACTCAGAACAGACTTTACTTTCGACAATACGTCTAAAGTTCTTCAATTGCTTAAAATTTATATAGTAGGTCATAAGAACTGTACAGAAATAAGAATGCTTTTACTTTTTTTTAAAATCTTTGACTTAGCTTGGCTTTATCTTCCGGCATAGCGTCAAAATTGAAGCATGATTATTTCTCCCTTATCAGTCCAACATTGTTGTCAGACGCGCAACTAGCGTCAAAATTGAAGCATGATTATTTCTCCCTTATCAGTCCAACATTGTTGTCAGACGCGCAACTAGCGGATAAATTGAAGCATGATTATTTCTCCCTTATCAGTCCAACATTGTTGTCAGACGCACAACTAGCGGATAAATTGAAGCATGATTATTTCTCCCTTATCAGTCCAACATTGTTGTCAGACGCGCAACTAGCGGATAAATTGAAGCATGATTATTTCTCCCTTATCAGTCCAACATTGCTGTCAGACGCGTAACTAGCGGATAAATTGAAGCATGATTATTTCTCCCTTATCAGTCCAACATTGTTGTCACACGCGCAACTAGCGGATAAATTGAAGCATGATTATTTCTCCCTTATCAGTCCAACATTGTTGTCAGACGCGCAACTAGCGGATAAATTGAAGCATGCTTATTTCTCCCTTATCAGTCCAACATTGTTGTCAGACGCGCAACTAGCGGATAAATTGAAGCATGCTTATTTCTCCCTTATCAGTCCAACATTGTTGTCAGACGCGCAACTAGCGTCAAAATTGAAGCATGATTATTTCTCCCTTATCAGTCCAACATTGTTGTCAGACGCGCAACTAACGTCAAAATTGAAGCATGATTATTTCTCCCTTATCAGTCCAACATTGTTGTCAGACGCGCAACTAGCGGATAAATTGAAGCATGATTATTTCTACCTTATCAGTCCAACATTGTTGTCAGACGCGCAACTAGCGGATAAATTAAAGCATGATTATTTCTCCCTTATCAGTCCAACATTGTTGTCAGACGCGCAACTAGCGTCAAAATTGAAGCATGATTATTTCTCCCTTATCAGTCCAACATTGTTGTCAGACGCGCAACTAACGTCAAAATTGAAGCATGATTATTTCTCCCTTATCAGTCCAACATTGTTGTCAGACGCGCAACTAGCGGATAAATTGAAGCATGATTATTTCTACCTTATCAGTCCAACATTGTTGTCAGACGCGCAACTAGCGGATAAATTAAAGCATGATTATTTCTCTCTTATCAGTCCAACATTGTTGTCAGACGCGCAACTAGCGGATAAATTGAAGCATGATTATTTCCCCCTTATCAGTCCAACATTGTTGTCAGACGCGCAACTAGCGAATAAATTAAAGCATGATTATTTCTCCTTATCAGTCCAACATTGTTGTCAGACGCGCAACTAGCGGATAAATTGAAGCATGATTATTTCCCCCTTATCAGTCCAACATTGTTGTCAGACGCGCAACTAGCGAATAAATTAAAGCATGATTATTTCTCCCTTATCAGTCCAACATTGTTGTCAGACGCGCAACTAGCGGATAAATTGAAGCATGATTATTTCCCCCTTATCAGTCCAACATTGTTGTCAGACGCGCAACTAGCGAATAAATTAAAGCATGATTATTTCTCCCTTATCAGTCCAACATTGTTGTCAGACGCGCAACTAGCGGATAAATTGAAGCATGATTATTTCTCCCTTATCAGTCCAACATTGTTGTCAGACGCGCAACTAGCGAATAAATTAAAGCATGATTATTTCTCCCTTATCAGTCCAACATTGTTGTCAGACGCGCAACTAGCGGATAAATTGAAGCATGATTATTTCCCCCTTATCAGTCCAACATTGTTGTCAGACGCGCAACTAGCGGATAAATTGAAGCATGATTATTTCTACCTTATCAGTCCAACATTGTTGTCAGACGCGCAACTAGCGGATAAATTGAAGCATGATTATTTCTCCCTTATCAGTCCAACATTGTTGTCAGACGCGCAACTAGCGGATAAATTGAAGCATGATTATTTCCCCCTTATCAGTCCAACATTGTTGTCAGACGCGCAACTAACGTCAAAATTGAAGCATGATTATTTCTCCCTTATCAGTCCAACATTGTTGTCAGACGCGCAACTAGCGGATAAATTAAAGCATGATTATTTCTCCCTTATCAGTCCAACATTGTTGTCAGACGCGCAACTAGCGGATAAATTGAAGCATGATTATTTCTCCCTTATCAGTCCAACATTGTTGTCAGACGCGCAACTAGCGGATAAATTGAAGCATGATTATTTCTCCCTTATCAGTCCAACATTGTTGTCAGACGCGCAACTAGCGGATAAATTGAAGCATGATTATTTCTCCCTTATCAGTCCAACATTGTTGTCAGACGCGCAACTAGCGGATAAATTGAAGCATGATTATTTCTCCCTTATCAGTCCAACATTGTTGTCAGACGCGCAACTAGCGTCAAAATTGAAGCATGATTATTTCTCCCTTATCAGTCCAACATTGTTGTCAGACGCGCAACTAGCGGATAAATTGAAGCATGATTATTTCTCCCTTATCAGTCCAACATTGTTGTCAGACGCGCAACTAGCGGATAAATTTGTCTTTGCAATAGAATATCATTCCTTTATACTTTGCGGCTATTTTCTCCTTGGATGGGAGAGGTCATCTGTAAATAAGTTTCCGTCCCAATGGTTGGAGTGATAGTTAAACATCCTTTATGGCGTTTGGAGTATTAAATCATTGACAATAATAAAGACTGACCGGTGACGAATGTATTCATCCGCGGTTGTGAAGAGAACTCACCACAGAGGCGTTGAGGAGACCAAGAGCTTACTTTCCCAGTTCAGACTTATATCTCGACACAGTCGGATGATATCTTAATAATTCAATTTAACCAGAAAACCCAAAGGTTGATCTTATGTTTCTTATTGATTGGATAAGTGCTGCACCTTGTCAGTAGCTCATTTCCAGGCTGATCTATGTTTCTACCAATATATTGGAAACTTCTCTTTCTCTCCTTGTGTTGACAGTGATACTCCCAGTCATACCAACCTGCACAGGGTTTGGCTGCGAACAATACAACAGCTTATTACCAATTCACTGCCTCACCTCCCATAAAATGATTTGAAATTTCCAAAGGCTGCAATGCTGTCAATAAAGTCAGATCAGTGTAGATTATCATACTGGTAATCATTGTGAACATTAAAGTATGGATCCAAAGCCCGCATCTTTACAGGGCTTTTTTCTTTTCTTTTCTTTGTATCTTTAATACATTTTGACTTTTTGTCAAAAAAAAACACTAAAAAAAAAAAAAAAAAAAAAAAAAAACATAGTTGCTAGTAAAATACTAACAAAAGTGTATAATATAACTCCTGTGATGGAAAAACACTAGTAAGTAATCGCCCAGTTGGACCGTCACGTGATAACTGTGGTAAGGGTCCCATCGCAAAAATACAGTTATTCCAAGACTATAAGCAACCTGCATGCCATTTGACAAGTACGCGGACCATGCGGGCTTAGGTTTATAGCTCTATCATAAAGTTACACAACTAGGATTCGCGCCAGTACTGGTGTCATTAAGTTATTAAGGCACATATATCTAAAGCTATAATTAGAAACAAGTTATATATCATTAGAGTTATAAATAGCCTGGTTTGATATTTATGCTGTAAACTAATAGTGATCATAGAAAAATGTCATAACAGATCATTACCTTTGCCGACATGATTAGCATTATGATGAACAAAGCTGTAGACAATACCAGAAAAAACGACACAGGGAACCATTCTGATATAATTTGTTATAAAACAGATTGCGGCAGACTTTTCGATCTGTGTTGTGGTTTATTAAAAATATTTTTATCCCAGATATTACAAAAAAAAAAAAATCATAATTTAGCGTGATGATACAGGCAGAACTTTTGCTTTCATAGGACACACAATTGTAGAAATTGCCAAAATCAGGCCGCTGTACACAGATAGTTTAAAACGCAGTGGTTTAGTCATAATTATTTTGGCTATTTTAATATAAGAACATCCAAGCAGCCCACAGAAAAAGATATCCAATCATAAAACTAGATAAATTTCAAATTAATGGCAATGAAACCGACATACTTCAACAAGATAACGTGTCTAAAAATACTTTCCTCTTACATTTTATAGATCTAATATTTTGTTTAGAAGAATAATCATTGGAAATAAAATGATCAACGCGTTATCTCCAGCGTCAGTGATCAAAACATTGGCATCTTGTTAAGTTCGCGCATATCAGGCAATGAACTCTAGTACTGCAGACCACAGTTTCACATCCCTCGTTAATTTTTTTTTTTAAGTTAACATTTAGCTGCTTAATAGTAAAAGCGTAATTTAACTTAATATTACCTATATCTATAAATGATCAATCGAGTCAAAGTAAACTCGTATTTTCTATTCTCAATAACTCGCAGTAACAGAAGGAAAGAGCACGAGGTACTAGAACCTGTACTGACCGCATTTATTGGACAGAGACAATATTGTAAAGGAGATAAGAGAGGGGTTAAAAAGTGGGGATGTGTGTGTGTGTGTGGGGGGGGGGGGAGGGGTAGGACTAAAGTTGTATGGCTTTATATTTTTGATATATAAAGACGAGTGTTAAGTTTCGAAGAAAGGCACTTAAGCGAATAAATTAGAAATAAAAAATCGAAATACCCGAACATCCCCTGCTTTCAGAATAATTTGCTTTCTTAGTCCCCAATGTTTAACAAGAGAAAGCACTCAAAAACGATTTTCCCCAACCTTTTTAGCAAATTATGTCCCTTTCTTAAAACTTTGTTGTTTCCCTTAAATGTTCTTATAAATTTTTAACTTTGAACGGTGTATTTTTTTAACGTTCTAGATTTCCTATTGAGTTTAGTGTAACCTTTTTTAGCAAATTATGTCTCTTTCATTAATATTTGGCGTTTCCCTTAAATTTGCTTATAAATGTTGGACTTTGAACGGTGTATTCTCTCAACCATCTAGATTTGCTATAGAATTTAGCATATAATCCGCAGTTGAAAGAACCCAGCCAGCTCTGTGGAGTAGGCCTATAAGTATAAGACTGATAAACTCCTATGTCCCAT
>JAWDGP010007703.1:0-145000 GCA_033675545.1 Elysia crispata | reverse complement strand
TTTGCTAAAATTCGTGATGGTCATTGTTAAAACCCATCAATCAAAGGAAGACAAGGAGACAAGACTTTACCGAGAAATAAACAGTGTACTGGAAGATCTCAACACATCATTGGACAAAGTTTGTGGTCTTCATTTCCTAAATTGAGAGAAAATAAACAGGGTACTGGAAGATCTCAACACATCATTGGACAAAGTTTGTGGTCTTCATTTCCTAAATTGAGAGAAAATAAACAGGGTACTGGAAGATCTCAACACATATTGGACAAAGTTTGTGGTCTTCATTTCCTAAACTCAGATAAAATAAAGAGGGAACTGGAAGATCTCAAAACATCATTGGACAAAGTTTGTGGTCTTCATTTCCTAAACTCAGATAAAATAAAGAGGGAACTGGAAGATCTCAAAACATCATTGGACAAAGTTTGTGGTCTTCATTTCCTAAACTCAGATAAAATAAAGGGGAAAGAAAAAAAAAAGCTAACAATGAGATATGCGATGCCGAAAAAAAATATTAGATGCTGAAATTGGTATACTTCATCCGATCTACTAAAACCATCACAATATATATGTGGAAAAGATGTTACTTTTAGCTGGTTTTAACTTGTCTTCTGCAGTCGTCCTTGCATTTGAAGTCTCAGGAGTTACTGCCTCGACTGGAGAAGCAGGGGGTGGGGGTGGGGTGGAGGGAGGGGAGGGGGCTGCTGCATTGGTAGGAGGTGCAGCAGGAATGGTACAAGGAGCTGTTGCATTTGTCGGAGGATGTGTGGGAACTGCAACATCTTTTTTCACTAGTCGAGCTTTACATAAAAGGTTCACCAAAAAAATAGAAATACTAAGGTCGTCTAGAATTAAAGAAAGCATCATGAGGATGGCATGCAACTATGTTCATTTTGGCAAAATCTTTCGTCTCCTTCAACAGCCATTATTGATCGTGATAAAATTTGTCTAAAATGTGAAGTTCAAACCGATTTAAATAAAGTATGATATAATAACAATGCGTAATCTCGACGGAAAAAAATCCTAGAAAAATAATAACATTTGTATCTTAAAAAACAAACAATAACATGAATATTGCTGCGTCTGTAATATAGTGGATCCAAATATATGAGTTATTAACTAAATTAAATATTCACTTTGATATAATAATATATTGGCTATTTTATACCTTTCTTTTTGGCATTATTAAGTTAACCACATTAAATATTTACTTTGCTACACATAGATTATTTTTTTAATTTTATTTTCAGGTATTATTTAATCAACCACATCAAATATTCACTTTGCGATACAAAGATCATAGATTGTTTTAAAACTTTTTCTTCAAGTTTTTTGTAGTTAACCGCACTAAATATTCACTTTGTTCTATATTGATTGTTTTAAAACTTTCTTGACAGGTATCATTAAGTTATACAAATTCTAGACTTATTTGTCCTATTGTCAGCAGAAATATCAGCCCCATATGCTTGACTTGTAGACCTCCAAAATTAAGATGAAGCTTAAAAAACTGCAGTTACCCGTTTCTTGTTTCATACAACAGTTTATACTCTAGAATAAATGAAAGATCCTTCACTAGCCAAGTAAAAGCTACCTAAGACAAATGCTTTTCAAACTCTAACTAAAATATTTTTTAAATTATTTATCATACATTGGCTTTAATGTGAAGCGAGGGTCTCTTTGGTGATTACTTTAAATGTTTCTTTATTCTTTGTTCTGTAAAACCCATTTTATTTTAAAAAAAAATAACTCCTAATACATTTTGAAGCTATCGGATTGATTATATAAATTTCTGTTGAAACGCCTTGTTTCTATCTCGTATTAAACTAAATATAACAACATTTCATATTTTCAAGATCTAGGGAACTGCATACATTTTGAACACCAATTTTCTCTGGAAAAGATGTCTCATATTTTTCCTTTCCTCTTAATTTACTTTCTTTCATTATCTTGTTCTCGTCATCACATTTATCATCATCATCATCATCAGTTTCCTCCATCTCCACCCTTTACTCTTTTTAACCAAAAAAATAAATAAATAAATGAATAAATAACAGCAGGCTCGTTAGAAGGTTCAGTCGCTAGAGAGTTGGCCTGAAAACACAGAGGCCCGGGGTTGGGATCGGGTCGCATCTAACCCGTGTCTTAGATTTTATGAATGACGTCTACATGCTCACTTGATTTCTTTTATGGCTATTTGTATTTCAATTTTGAATGACTTTTTCAATTATCAAACACTACTTTTGATATTAAAAAAAAGGTGCCCATATGATATAGCCAGCTGCTTTTTAACAGCTGTAAACACATTTTAACGTTGGATTATTGCATTCATTTTTTAAAAAACTTTTGCCTTTTTAGTGTTAGTGTTTAGTGCTGATAGTCGTACCATCTTTGTAATGTGATGAAGAGGCTGATTTGTGTAAATATTAACCTATGTACTGTAACAACCTTGTTCGTGAATTATGCTGATTGATTTTATTAAGTTTGCACGTTTTACTGAAGTTGATTTTTATTATCATATTCTCCTCCTTGTCCAGTTTTATCTTTAAAAAAAAAAACATTGACAAGGAGGATTTAAAAAGACAATGAAATGCCAGGAATACTAAAAATACAGAATTTATGATTCGTAGAAAATCACTAGAAATACAGATATAATAATATACTACCGCATACTTCTTTAGCTGTTTTTCTTCACTCCCTCCTAATTACTTCTATGGCTTCCAGCTCATTACCAAATCTATCGTCATCACTCTCTCTCCCCTCTCCTCTGTCTCACATCTGTCTTCAAGAGAGCTAGAATGGTCAGTCAATAGAGCGTTCACTTAACAATACGGAGACAAAGTGTTAAAATTATCTTTGGATTACCCAGTGGTTGAGCTGGATCTCATCTAAGCGCCTGTATCTATGGGCTTCATAGTCTCTGCGATAGTAAACATTACTTGTCTTTGTGTACGTTGGGTTTTTTTTTTCCCTCATTCTGCTTTCACACAATGTTTTACTTGATTGAAGATCTTTTATTGATTTCTTCTGCTAAATATAGCACTTTTCTATTATAAAGAGAGGGGGAGAGAGAGAGAGAGAGAGAGAGAGAGAGAGAGAGAGAGAGACAGACAGAGACAGAGAGAGAGAGACAGACAAAGAGACAGACAGACAGAGAGAGAGAGAGAGAGAGAGAGAGAGAGAGAGAGAGAGAGAGAGAGAGAGAGAGAGAGAGAGAGAGAGAAGGTCTTAGTTTCCCCACTCAGAAATGACTGTTTCCCAGCCCCATATAAGATGGGAAATATAAAGAAAGAAATTAAATTCCTTTATGAAAAAAATATCGGAAAATATGGCAGCATTCTTCGCTTTGTATTGTTGGGGGTTTTTGTGTTATTTTCAGTACCTGAAATTAGAATAACTAAAATATTAAATTCCATAGTTAACACTTAATGTTGTCGATATTTATTAATATACTTTTTATAAATAAAATGTCGAGTCAAAGTAAACTTTCATTTTCTGTTCTTAATAACTCGCAGATACACTAGGAAAGTGAACGAGGTGCTAGAACCTCTATTGAGCGGATCTAATGGTCGGGTTTACAATGACAAAATTAATAAAATTCTTTTAATAAAACTAAAATTACGCCACCAACCTCTTTTTCCGAAATTGTTTAATTTATCACCCTCTCTGGTTGCAAGAAAAAGCACTCTAACCATAATTTCCCCAACCTTTTTTTTTCCTTATTAAATTATGTCCCTTTCGTTCAAAATTTGTTGTTTTCCATTAAAAAATTTCTTAGAAGTTTAAATTTCGATCCACAAAATACTCAGAAAAGGAGATATGGGCTATTTCTGTATTTTCTCAGCCTATTTAAAGGCGATTTTACTTAAACGTTAATTAGAAGGCTATGACAGAAATAATATGTCGTAAAGGGACAGTTGGAGATACCGGTTTTAAAGAGATTGTTGGGCAAAGTGTTTCGTCCAGAAAGATAATTACGCAATTAAAGCACAACTGAAGATGCTTGAAGGGTTGTTATTTCTGTCTTTTCCCAGCCTATTTAATGATCATTTTATTTAAACGTTTATTACAACTATATGTTTTCCCTCAAAAAGTGCCTACAGGTGCGCAGCCCCTTAGGAATTCGTAGCTGATCATTATTTTATTTAAACTTACAAGTTAACAATGTAATGTTGAAAAGGATCTATAAATACATTTTGAATTTACTATTTACAGTTGTTGTTTTTTTTCAAAATTCATTATCATGTAGGTTTAAATAACTGCGCTGGTAAGAATTCCCGCAACTTTTATGTACTTAATCCAAAAATTCACAGCTTTCTAATAAGCTTTTAAAAAGAGCTAAAAACAGATTAGGAATGTACAGAATTTGTTGGTTTCCTTTATTAGCTAATTATTATTACTGTTAGGTTTTCTTGGAGGAAATAAAAGACACAGTTTCGATAGAGCGAGATAGGAATTATTATGAATTTTTTGTAACGGCTCAAGACACCTGGATATACGAAGGTAAGATTTTGCTGCTTTCTAAGTTAATAGTAACTTTCGAAAACTGACCTAACGTCGCTATTTCTGTTATTTGTTTTTTTAAATAAGATATGTTGCAGCTGTTTTTGTTTTGTACATCACCGAAACATACGTGCATTGTGTTTTGGTATTGCTTTTTCACCATCGCGTGTTTGGTATTTTGGTGTTGCAGTACATAATTGGATTTTTGTTGTTTCGTTGCCTTTCAATGTGGGATGCGTTAAGTCTAAATTTTTGTCTGTATGTGAATCTTTATGCGTCAAACTTTTTTGGATGTCTGCCACTGACGGCAAGCAAAAATGTTTAGAGGCATTGCTGTGGCGAAGTGACCTCATGTGAATTTATCTCTGTCATAATGTTTATCATCGAGAGTTACTGGCAAGTGGAATCAATGCCGGTGGCATATTTCAAGAACACTGATGTCTCTAACGTTTGTTAGAAATTTCTTAGGCTTGTAGAAAACGAAAAGATCATCTTGCAGACTAAACAAAACAAGTAAGAAAAATATAAATATATCAACTTTGGTCAAATTATAATATAATCGTTTAATGTGATTTGGAAGTGTAAAAAATCATCATTAACATTATAATCATCATTACAAATGCTAATGAATGTGCATTATATGATTGAAAAAATCAATTCTAGTCTAAGTTCTACTCCTAGATCTAGAAGCTCATTTATCTCACACCTCTTGAGCTACAGCCTCGCGTTGCCTAGCGACGTTGACAACATCCTCGCTCTCGAATGGCAGACGTAAGAATTACAGCAGACAACAGCAAACCTCGGCATGTCATGGTACAGTCTATCACGTGATGAGGAATGACCGGAAATAGAAATGTGTTCTGGGACAACCCGCGCTGCCTTCAGGTGTTCAGCTGCTGCACAGCATGGACCAGATCTGGTTGGGGATGATGGCGTCCACATGGCAAGAACAGAGTTATGGTTAAAGATTATGCAGTGCAATCAAACAAGAACATATTCAATTTTGCAATGAAGGTGGTCAAAACAACTACAACCCACTTCTTAGATCTGAATTGATTGATTTAGTGATTGATTGATGGACTCTTTTAATAACTCACATATACAATGAGAATTCACGTCTTATTTATCGAAAACGTTTGATTAACACGGCACAGTACAAAAGTTAAAACCCAAAGCTCACACATACATCACCAAGATAGGGTGGGAGTTAAGTCAAACAAGTATTGCCTCTTGGCACTTTGAGGAGAAAATTGAAAGTTTATAGATTCTAGTTTAAATTCACACATCGATATAAAAGAGTCGCTCAAAATGTTACGTTTCAGCGCCGAGAATTGACTTGTTGTTTACTATGGATGTATATTCACACTTCACACGTATGAAGAGTCTCTTTAAGATAGCTTATCTTTCTGGCTTTTCCCCTTCTCTTTCTATTGATATAATCCAATACCACAATCAACCGTCTATATGTATAGTCTAGGCTGTGTAAAGGAGAATCAGAAATGATCTAGTAGCTCTTGTTCCGTTCTTATTAAGTCCCAAAGGTAAATAAAATACTGGTTAATCTTAAAACTCACATGATTAACTTATATCTTCAGTACATTTCTTAGGTAAGCATACAAGCTTCATTATTTTAATACGGTACAATGGCTAAATGCTAAGCTGTGGGAAAGAGGTGCAGGAGTATTTGTGGTAATTTTTTTAAGATAAGTCATATTTCGTTTCTATAGTCCTAGTACTATTAAATAAGTATCAATTCAAATTTAGTTAAAGAAAAGTCTTCAAATTGTGATAAATAAGGAAAAAGTTGGGAAAACTCTTCCCGAGCTAGAATCAAACCAACCTCTGTATTCTATGTAATCTTTGCCGTCTTGCCTGGAACACGATATCAGCTCTTCCGCTTCCTCTGCAGACATGCGCTCTCCCATCGTCGTCAAGAAGTGTCGAAAATCGCGCACAGTGATTCTTCCGGTGCCGCGTTTGTCCAGCACCTGTCAGACAGAGAGTTTCTGTACTCAGTGCAGGTCTGGGGGTCGTTTGGCAAGCTCTCAAAGTCTTTAAGTTAGGTTTGATTGGTATTTATAGGTTTCATGGATTGTTAGGGAATTTTTTGTTATTTTATTTTTTGTCTTTTTTTTGTGTTTTGTTTAATTAAGACAATTTCTTTTGTTTTGCTTTGTTTTTGTCGTTTTCTTTTTGTGTGGGGGGTAGGGAGTGTCCCATTATTGGAGTTGCTCTTTTTTTTTAAACATGTTTTTTTAAATAGCGAGAGAGAAGGCTGAGTGTGGTGAAAGATATGACGAGAGAGACGGGGAGAGAGAGAGAGAGAGAGAGAGAGAGAGAGAGAGAGAGAGAGAGAGAGAGAGAGAGAGAGAGAAGGCTGAGTGTGGTGAAAGATATGACGAGAGAGACGGGGAGGCATGAAAGACGAAGAAAGACAGGGTGGAAGGGAAAATAGAGTGACTGGTAGTAAGAAAGAGATATGAGAGAGAGGGAGAGAGAGAGAGTGAGGGCTGAGTGTGGTGAAAGATATGACGAGAGAGACGGGGAGAGATGAAAGAGATATGAGAGAGAGGGAGAGAGAGAGAGAGAGAGAGAGAGAGAGAGAGGGCTGAGTGTGGTGAAAGATATGACGAGAGAGACGGGGAGAGATGAAAGAGATATGAGAGAGAGGGAGAGAGAGAGAGGGAGAGAGAGAGAGGGCTGAGTGTGGTGAAAGATATGACGAGAAAGACGGGGAGAGATGAAAGAGATATGAGAGAGAGGGAGAGAGAGAGAGAGAGAGAGTGAGAGAGAGAGAGAGAGAGAGAGAGAGAGAGAGAGGGCTGAGTGTGGTGAAAGATATGACGAGAGAGACGGGGAGAGATGAAAGACGAAGAAAGACGGGGTGGAAGGGAAAATAGAGAGACTGGTAGTAAGAAAGAGATATGAGAGAGAGAGAGAGAGAGAGAGAGAGAGAGAGAGAGAGGGCTGAGTGTGGTGACGAGAGAGACGGGGAGAGATGACAGAAGAATAAAGACGGGGTGGAAGGGAAAATAGAGAGACTGGTAGTAAGAAAGAGATATGAGAGAGAGAGAGAGAGAGAGGGAGGGCTGAGTGTGGTGAAAGATATGACGAGAGAGACGGGGAGAGATGAAAGAGATATGAGAGAGAGGGAGAGAGAGAGGGAGAGAGAGAGAGAGAGAGAGAGAGAGGGCTGAGTGTGGTGAAAGATATGACGAGAGAGACGGGGAGAGATGAAAGAGATATTAGAGAGAGGGAGAGAGAGAGAGAGAGGGAGAGAGAGAGAGAGAGAGAGAGAGAGAGAGAGAGAGGGCTGAGTGTGGTGAAAGATATGACGAGAAAGACGGGGAGAGATGAAAGACGAAGAAAGACGGGGTGGAAGGGAAAATAGAGAGACTGGTAGTAAGAAAGAGATATGAGAGAGAGGGAGAGAGAGAGAGGGAGAGAGAGAGAGAGAGGGAGAGAGAGAGAGAGAGAGAGAGAGAGAGAGAGAGAGAGAGAGGGCTGAGTGTGGTGAAAGATATGACGAGAAAGACGGGGAGAGATGAAAGACGAAGAAAGACGGGGTGGAAGGGAAAATAGAGAGACTGGTAGTAAGAAAGAGATATGAGAGAGAGAGAGAGAGAGAGAGAGAGAGAGAGAGAGAGAGAGAGAGAGAGAGAGGGCTGAGTGTGGTGAAAGATATAACTAGAAAGACAGAGAGAGATAAAAGACGAAGAAGAAAGACGGGGTGGAAGGGAAAATAGAGAGACTGGTAGTAAGAAAGAGATATGAGAGAGAGAGAGAGAGAGAGAGAGAGAGAGAGAGAGAGAGAGAGAGAGAGAGAGAGAGAGAGAGAGGGCTGAGTGTGGTGAAAGATATGACGAGAAAGACGGGGAGAGATGAAAGACGAAGAAAGACGGGGTGGAAGGGAAAAT
This sequence comes from Elysia crispata, assembly GCA_033675545.1. Taxonomy (NCBI): domain Eukaryota; kingdom Metazoa; phylum Mollusca; class Gastropoda; family Plakobranchidae; genus Elysia; species Elysia crispata. Next base: position 136,589 of record JAWDGP010007703.1, on the reverse strand, counting down.
AGAGAGACTGGTAGTAAGAAAGAGATATGAGAGAGAGAGAGAGAGAGAGAGAGAGAGAGAGAGAGAGATAGAGAGAGAGATAGATAGAGGGATGAGTATGGTGAAAGATATGACGAGAGAGAGAGAGAGGGCTGAGTGTGGTGACGAGAGAGACGGGGAGAGATGAAAGACGAAAGAAAGACTGGGTGGAAGGGAAAATAGAGTGACTGTTAGTAAGAAAGAGATATGTGAGAGAGGGAGAGAGAGAGAGAGAGAGAGAGAGAGAGAGAGAGAGAGAGAGGGCTGAGTGTGGTGAAAGATATGACGAGAGAGAGAGAGAGGGCTGAGTGTGGTGACGAGAGAGACGGGGAGAGATGAAAGACGAAGAAAGACGGGGTGGAAGGGAAAATAGAGAGACTGGTAGTAAGAAAGAGATATGAGAGAGAGAGAGAGAGAGAGAGAGAGAGAGAGAGAGAGGGAGGGCTGAGTGTGGTGAAAGATATGACGAGAAAGACGGGGAGAGATGAAAGACGAAGAAAGACGGGGTGGAAGGGAAAATAGAGAGACTGGTAGTAAGAAAGAGATATGAGAGAGAGAGAGAGAGAGAGAGAGAGAGAGAGAGAGAGGGAGGGCTGAGTGTGGTGAAAGATATGACGAGAGAGACGGGGAGAGATGAAAGACGAAGAAAGACGGGGTGGAAGGGAAAATAGAGAGACTGGTAGTAAGAAAGAGATATGAGAGAGAGAGAGAGAGAGAGAGAGAGAGAGAGAGAGAGAGAGAGAGAGAGAGAGAGAGAGAGAATCAAAAAGGCTAAAAAGAAAAGTTACAGAGAGAGAGATGAATAGAAAGCTTATTTTGCACCAACTATCCGGTTTATAAATTTTAATCTTTTTCTTCCCATTAGAGAATTTTTTCTGTTATCCACACTCCGCAAGCAATTTTCATATTATTTTTTTTCTGGTTAATTATTGTTATGCAGCAAATCAAAAATACGGAGAAAATTAAGACGTTTCACTCAGACTTGTTTGCGTCAGCAATCTGATTACACATTTTTGATGGCTGCAGAGCGATCTTCGGAAAAAAAAGTTCTCATGAAGCTCTAGGTCAGTTCGCCAAACGAAGCAATCATGGACCTACTTGAAATGCCACGAGGATGTCTTCCTCCGCGTTGGCGCCATTGTAGATCCCGCCTCTGCGTGCTATGTACATTTCTACGTCCGTGAAGGAAATATAGCCCTTCGCTGGGAGGAGAGGAAAGAATAGACTGAGGGTCAATGTAAACTTAGTCTGCAACATTGTTGGCTTTTGTTTATGCTGCTGCTATTTAAAGCTATTATTTTGGTACTGTGGATGCTAATATAATATTCTTTGATTTATTATGGTTACTATTTTTATAGCTCTTGTCTGTAGAAGTTTCTTTCATCTTGTTTCTGATCGTTGGCGGTTCGTTTTGTTGGCGGAGGGTTAATTTTTTTTTTCGTTGCTCCCGTTATTTTTGTTTTGATGTTAAAGGATGAGAGTAGATAAGATATAAACGAATTAATTTTTAATTTATGTAAACACATTCATTTATTGTGTACGTGTTCAACAAAGATTTCATGAACCGGTTATTTTCTTCTTTGGCCATGGAGGTCCTTTAACAGTTTATGTAAATCCGGTTTTGCTTTCAAAAGCTATGTATAACTTTTGGATTGAGTGCTCTTAACCAACATGCATTGAATGAAAAACTTGCATTAAGCTAGGCTTTTTCGACAAATATGCACCTAAAATGAACCAATCATACTTGTTCCATTTGAATAGAGTTTCCAATCAAAGTTGACTGTATCTCTCCCTTATCTCAAAGCGTGACCCTGCTTCACTGAGCCGATTTAGACTTTAGATTTAGACTACAGATTATAATCTCTAAACAGAAAGAAACGTGCTTAGCAAAGTTCAACTAACCAGCTTCGTAAACGTCACAAAAGCAATATTACTAGAGCAATTCCTAGTTTAGAACCCATGCCGCTTCAGTCAGTCAGTAGACTCGGTACCGACTGAACCAGCGACGCGTCGTCCACTGACCAGCAAGGTCCAGTTCGTGCCGAGCCTCCTCCAGGTCCTGCTCTGACGGGTTCCAGCCCAGGCAGCGCAGCAAGGCGACCAGGTCTCGGGCGGGGATTCGTCCCTTGCCAGTCTTCTCAAACATGGAGAACGCCCGTCTCAGCTCGATCTTCTGGTCCTCTGTTATGGTCACTGGCTGGTCATCGTGGTGCTGGACCTGGCGTGTGGTGCGGGAGATTCTTTTGTTTAGTGCCAGATATTGTCTGTCCATAGAAAGGCTATCTCAACTGCTTGGTTTTTGTTTTGTTTTTTTCGTAAAATGACTTGTAATATCATAAGATCTCGTAAGACAGATTAGTAATGAACTGAAGATCTATAATATTCATTTACTAACGACAGGAAGTTTGGACCATAACTGTATATGTAGGGTAGCTAGTAAGTCCTAAAGGGAATGCCTAAATCCAAAAACAATAATTGGCCCCAACATATTATGATTATAGGAATATTCAACCTCTAGGGTAAATCTTGTTGATTGGTTTACTGAATGGTTGATAGATGTTTTCATTATTGATCGAATTATTGATTATTATAGAATAGTTTTGATCTGTCGGTACTATGGGTGGATTGGAATGACTGATAAGTTAAAGGAAATGTTACCATCTTGGTAAATGTATAAGAGTGTCGCAAACTAGGCATGGTCTGTCCACATTGTGGTTTTAGACGACTAAAATATTTGATTGAATGGTATTGAATAGTATTATATTCGGTTGTTAGACTGTGCGCATATCTCTATTTTTCTTCATTATCTCATTTTCTTTATTTTTACGTCACTCTCTCATTCTCTTTATAACTCCATCCATCTGCATCTATCTTTGCATGCATTTGTATGCGTCTCTCTGTTTGCCTGTATTTTTCTCTCTCGCATCTTTCTCACTCTATGATCAATCTACTACTACTGATGCTGTTGCTACTGCCGCTGCCGCTGTTGCTACTGCTACTACTACTACTACTACTACTACTACTACTACTACTACTACTACTACTACTACTACTACTACTACTACTACTACTACTACTACTACTAGTACTACTACTACTACTACTACTACTACTTCTACTACTTCTGCTACTACTACTAGTGCTACTACTACTGCTACTACTACAAGTACTACTACTACTACTACTACTACTACTACTACTACTACTACTACTACTACTATTTCCACTACTACTACTGCTGCTGCTACTGCTGCTGCTACTACTACTACTACTACTACTGCTGCTGCTGCTGCTGCTGCTACTACTGCTACTGCTGCTGCTGCTGCTACTGCTGCTGCTGCTGCTGCTACTACCACCATTGCGACTAATATTTCCACTTTTGTGACTACTGCTAAAATCTTGACAACTTATAAAGTCGAATACTAGATAGCCTTTAGTTAGCAAGATTCCACCGACTTTCAGAGCAGTGGTGTCTCTTACAGCTCTGTCCTTAGCGTGGATCCTCTTGGCTCCTTTCCGAGTTATGGCCCTCTTCCCCCACATGTCTTGACAACAAGGAATAGTTTCTATCTGGCAATGTTCACACAAACTGCTCAAAGAAGGGCTCTGTGGGAAAAAAATAAAGGTAGAACTTAACAAAATTAAGGTAGAGTTGATATTAGTTTAGCTTGTTGTTTCAAAATTGACTATTGAATATTAGATTTTTGTGCTTAGTCTGTATGAGGAAATCTGAAAAACATGGATTTATAAGAATGTCTGATGACAGTAATGAAATTTCCGAGTATAGTAACTGAGTAACAATATAAATATCAAAGTGATGCCTGTGCACATATTGCTACCTAAGGAGCTTTCCGAGGCATGTGAAAAGTGGTATAGGGGAACCTGATAAGAATATAAGGTATTTTATCTTTGAGTGAGAAGGAATACCTTTAGTTATGTGAGGTTCACAAAGTTGCCTCTTCTTCACTAGGTATGTAAATTAAAGTTATCTTCTCCCTATCCTGATCACAGATTGACTGCTCTGGTCTTTTCTGCAAAGAAGACAAGTTTGTGTGGATTTGAAAAGAAAAACAAATTAGATAAGGTTGTTTATATGATGAATGATGATGATGATGATGATGATGATGATGATAATGAGAAGTAAATCAGCCATAATTTTCAACGTGGCCATGTTTCAAGTCATTTCACTGTTTCGAATCACCCGAACATTAACTGAAATACCGGATCAGTATTTGCATAATCGCGACTCAGACTGCCGTTCACTCTGTAATTCAATTCACGTTGTCTAATTTGGAAGTTTAAAGAAATTAAAGAACAACTGAACAGACAAAGAAAATACAGCAGGTCCGAGCCCGCTGATACTGCTGGGGTTTCTCCAATCAATGTGGCTGAGATCCCGAATGAGAACCAAACCAGCCGTTCTTGACAAAGTGGAAGCAAGAAAATAAACTTCAATAGTGGTTCTGTGTCGAAATATTCTTTTTTCATCGCAACACATCAAAATGTTAATAGAGTGCAAGGTTTTCTAATTCGCTTTCTGTCTCCTTTACACTTAGCGCAATCTTGCTCTACAGAGAGGAGTAATTATAGATTACTAAAGTTAGCAGGACTGTTAATTTATCCAACCTTCCTATAATAGACCTTTTCAGAAATACAATTGTGATTTAGATGGTTTCTGCCTCAATGGTGTGTTCAAAAGGAGCAGACCATAAGATATGTAATAAAACTCGTACGAAATTTTTACATCACAAGTTAATGAGCTTTAAGACTCAGATATCCTCTAGGAAATAAGGCTGTATGTCTAGGCCAAGAGACGCCTTGTTTTTCTTGCTAACCACGACTTAGTTTTTCTTATAGAGCAAGGTCGGAGCTCATGAAAGTTATGATCTTCCCGAAAAATATAATACAAAATATTAGTTTATCGGATTGGAAACTACTGTCAAACACGCATTTAAGAAAAGAACCAAAGCTGATTTCCGATTTTGCTAAATTATTTTATATATATATATATATATATATATATCATTTCAAGGATGTCGGATTAGATTTACAACTTAGACTAACTATCATTATTATGGGAAATCGCCAAATTCTCTACTTTCTAAAATAATTATTTAAATATGTGACCAGGCTGAAGTTTTGCTGTATGATCATGAAGTTTCCAAAGAATCTGTAAATTATTTTCGTCGTTGCAAAATAAGTAAAGTATCCATAATGTTGGCCTTTTTTTTTCTCTACAGGAGCTTATTTAAACAATAGCCAAACCAAAGACATGACTGAATAGGAAAAAATCATTTGGACGTTCTGATTTAAATTGACGATAAAACTTAAACAAAGTTTGTGCCTAGTTTATCTTTCATTTTTGTCTGGTTTCTTCAACCTAATGAGACTGATTTCGAAGTTAAACATCCAGGAAAAATGGAAAATTTTGCGTGACATTTTCTTTACCTAAAATGTTTGAAATGTAACATCAGCACCACTCATTATGATCAATAAAGGATGAGAGAGGTAGAAAAACTTCAATAAAAAAAACGTGTTTAAGTTCGTATTGAACTCAGTGAAGCCAGCCGACGTTCACAGACAAATCACATTTTGTTTCGTGCCAAAAGAGATTGAACCCTTTGATTTTAGACAACAACACAAGATGAAACAGACATTGCAAAATACTCAGCTAATATAATAGAGGTCTTTCATGTATGATCTCTTTATTATTATTGTTATTATTATTATTATTATTATTATTATTATTATTATTATTATTATTATTATTATTATTATTATTATTATTATTATCATCATCATTATTATTATTATTATTATTATTATTATTATTATTATTATTATTATTATTATTATTATTATTATTATTATTATTATTATTATTATTATTGTTATTATTATTATTATTATTATTATTATTATTATTATTATTATTATTATTATTATTATTATTATAATTATTATTGTTATTATTAATATCATAATTATGATGATCTTGTTGATGATTGGTATTGATCATATAATTGGAACTAAGAGGACTTGAAGTTGTTTTTCCCTGCCTCCTGACCTGAAGCATACGGTTGTTGTATTAGTTCTATACTCTCTCTCTCTCTCTCTCTCTCTCTCTCTCTCTCTCTCTCTCTCTCTCTCTCTCTCTCTCTCTCTCTCTCTCTTTCTCTCTATCTATCTATCTATCTATCTATCTCTTTCTCTCTCTCTTTCTCTCTCTCTCTATCTCTCTCTCTTTCTCACTCTCTATCTATCTATCTCTTTCTCTCTTTCTTTCTTTCTCACTCTCTCTTACTCTCTGTTTCAATCTCTCCCTATCTCCTCACTCTCCGAGCACAATTTTTTTTTTTTATAAAATCAGCGAAAACTTTGGGAAACAATCAGTGATTTTGCGATTGTTACGAATGCTATTGTAATCCGACTGGATCGGATGACATCTCACTCTCTAAGAGCTGAACCTTAATTCTTTTGCAGAATTTAACAATAACAGGTTGACCTAGCACGGCGGCTCGTATTGGCAGATGATTTAGTTTTGTTTCACTGACCGCCTGACCTGTCTATTGAACATCTTGAATATTAAAGGTTAGACCAACAGCAGATATGGAACTATATGCATCCATCACAAAAAATGGATTGGAAATTGATAGAAAGCGAAGAGATCATGTAGACACATCTGAAAGTCACTGGCGCTCTATAGAACAAAAATACTAGACTAGTTTGAAAATTGACCTTAGCCCTCCATAAATCCAAGACTAAGGATGAACAGAAGACATTAGAATCAAAGATGATCAGTCAATTTTGATCATTGCAGAATTTTTAGACACTCAATGAAAAAAATTTCAAGTAGTGGCTGACCTCTGATTGTCGGTCATCTTGACAATCTCGCTGATGGTCTGGGCTTGTTTTGCTTCATCGAGAATTCTCTTTTTTTTTTAATTGAAGTCAAGAGTTCTTCTTCCTCAAAGAACGAGAGTTTTATTCATTTCTTTTCAATGTTTGATGATCTTCCTAATTCAGATTGTAATCTTCCGTTATAAAGATTTTGAAACGGCTGCTGTGAGTGCGTTTCTAAGAAAATTTTCATTGAAAATCTAGTTGTAAGAATATTAAGAAACACGACAAGATAAGCGAAGTTGAAATAATAAAATCAGTAAAACTCATTGGTCGCGATCGCCAGTGAACCTCTTTCGATATTTTATCTTTTTTTTTTTTTTTTCATCTTAAATATTATAAGATGCAGTTTTACCATACACACAGGTTTAGTGTAAAGACAGAATAATCTGTGTAAGCACTCACCAGGACTGTCCTTACTACTGGGCGCTAGATACTGGAGTAGTGTAACCGCTATATCCAGAGTGTCAGTGGAGACCCGACACCTCGCTCCAGCATCGCATGGGTTTCTGGGACAGTGAGAGGAGGGTGAGTTGTCTTTGTCACCAGCTGCTCACACGACACTGACAATGTTAGCCTTGTTGTCTTCGTCTTGGTGCTTTTATGGGAAGCGAGGGGAAAGAGAGAATAGGGTGAGGGGTAGGAAAAGGAGGATATGACGAGAAAGACATGAAAGGAAGAGAGAGAGAGAGAGAGAGAGAGAGAGAGAGAGAGAGAGAGAGAGAGAGAATATTGATGATAAGATAGAGCAATAGAAGAAAGTAAACAACTTAGACATATTATATTGAGAAAAGCTGGAGTAAGTAAGATAAGCAAAGGTGATAAAAGATGGATTTAGAGAGAAAAGAAATCTAGAGAGCAATTCTGAGGTAGAAAAAGCAAAGAGAAATAGAGTGAGAGATGGGGTGATAGGAGGGGTAGGGGCTGGAGAGAAAACAGCACAGTTAAAGGGGAAAAGAAGAAAGGTATTGATAGTGAAAGATGACGGGATAAAGAGAACGAGAGAGAGAGAGAGAGATAGATAGATAGTTAGAGAGAGAGAGAGAGAGAGAGAGAGAGAGAGAGAGAGAGAGAGAGAGAGAGAGAGCGAATGAAAGCGGGAGATTCTTTTATCCTGACAATGTTTTTTACTCTTCAAGTTACAATGAGAACCTTGCTCCTCTGAATTTAAGCTTTTGTCCTTTTCTTTAATATAGACAAAACATTTAGTTCAATTTTAATGTTATTGATTTCTTATGTGGCGTCTGATTCTAATCTTTGATTCTTTGTTACCGGTATTTGATATAGCAAGTACACAGTATGCTGATCTCAGGCCTTTATGAATACAGATGTGAGATGGTTAGACTCTAAACTCAACAGCACAGACCATCTTGTCCTCGACCTGTCGTAGGTCACTATGTATAATTTTATCGGTGTCTCTAAACTCAACAGCTCAGACCATTCTATCCTCGGCCTGTCGTAGGTCACTATGTATAATTTTATCGGTATCTCTAAACTCAACAGCACAGACCATCCTGTCCTTGACCTGTCCTGAGTCACTGTGTATAATTTTATCTGTATTTGGGCGGACATTGTCATACCACAGCCTCCAACGTCCCTCCAGTTTGTACAAATATCTCATAGGATTGGGGACCGGCTGTGACCAAAGTTAGTTATTTTTAATGTTCAGGACGTATCGGACGTTCAACTACTCCAACAAGACGTCCTGTGGGTATCGAGACGTCGAAAACCTGCATCTCCTGTGTCCACATGATGTCTATTTTTTCTTCACACCAGCCGTCAACAGAGAGACCAGGACTTCCAGCTTGGCCACTTTGAAGAACATTGGGATGAGAAACTTTCATGTGCACGATTCTTTTTTTACTCACCGTTTTTCATGTATTGCCCTAATTATAAATCATGAAAACCTTTCACTATCAACTGGTTTCAAACATTAAAATCTTTATATCCTTCTCTTGCAGTCTGCAGACACAAGTCTTTCGCCCTCCCTCCGTCGAGCCTCAACCAAACCCCAATTGATAGTTTAGGATATTCTAGTACCACTACTTAAGAATTCTACCAATATCATCCGCAGCCTTGAACCCTAATATTTTTTACCGACGATATGAGTTAAAAAAAAATTCATGTTTTTCAAAAGTTGAGGTTGGATTCAAACCCGCACCGCCGATACATGCTCTGGTTACTGGTCCATGCCTCGCTGTATTTTCTGGCACATGAAACAATAATATCTAAAGCAGTGCATGGCAGCACAGATGGAATGCCAGTCGAACTTATTCACATCTCTGTTGCTCGAACGCTGACAGAGAACTGCTACAGATTTGTTGATAAACGCTCTACCATGTGGCTAACCCCACTATATTTAAAAAAAAATATTTGCCTTTGCCTTCCTCCGCCCCCCCTCGCTCCAAAAAAAGCTCTTATTTAAAAACATTAGATAACAATATTATTAATGTTTTTAAACAAATCTTCCGTTCTAATCTTTATAATTATTGATTTTCCTGTTTCCCTGAGTATCCTGTGTCCGTCACGCACTTCACTAATAGAAGATGGAGAGGTATGTCGCAGTGGTATATTTTGAAAGAGAAATCTAGATCCAGCAAGTAGCAGCGCCTTCTCCGCCGTGTCGTACAGAGAGATGACGGTTAGATCAAGGATTTCTCGTTTCTACATAAAACTTTGTTATAGTAGCATGTGTCGGACTTAAGACTGCTACTCTCGTTGGGTTATGTCATATGAATTAAATGCATAAATAATATATGCAAAGTTGTAATAAATGTTCTTTTATTATAATGTTCACTCATCTCAAAAGATTAAAATAATGATTTTGTGCCATATTATAATTATAATCGACAATAATCATAAGCTTTATTGTTTCTTTATGGAAATAGATCTTAGTTCACAACTCAGTAAGGCTTAATTTATTGGGGAAATTTCCTGTTTTTTATGGTAATAAACTGTATACACGCTGATTTGGTACACTCTGTGATTTCAGTGAAATTTGCAGGGAGGAAAAATGAGACCTAAAATCTGCGAGACGCGGTAGAGAGGCGTCTACATGGAGAAAGTTCCTTATTTTTCTTGCTCACAACCCAGAAAACATGGCGTTGAAAGTCCCTTGCCTCGCCAATTGAAAGTCGATTCAATCAAATATCAAGATTCTTCCAAAAATAAATGTGAATCTTTCATATGATCAAATCTAGAAATTTAGCTTATAGATCTAACTATAGAATTATGCAATATTTTTTTCAGAATAAAGCAAAGTGCTCCATGCATGAATCATTTTTTTTTTCAAATGATGATATAGAGCGCCGCGTCAACTGCCTAGCATAAACTGACAAGGGCTTGTGTTGATTGGTCACCAGGTCTAAATTGCCTTACTTAGACTCATTTGATTGGCTATCACACTCAAATGCAATTCCTACAATAAATAAAACATCTCACTTTTATAATTCAGGATTTTTCTAACAATAATTTTCGTTTCCTGGCAGACCCCGGCTTGTTTGATTGGCTAGACGGTTAGGCTAATTTATAACTGTGTCATAAATGGCAGTATAAGAGAATCAGACTTTTATTTACAAAAGCGATTTTTTTCATATATATCGATCAATCCTAGATTATAGATCTATCTACTAGATGATACAAAAATTAATAGAACCTCATCTAAAAGTTTGTTCTAAGTTGTTTCATTTCCCCAAAGTTTCCATCAGTCTTCAAAGTGTATTTCCGGGTTCTACACGCACTCGATGATCATCGGTGAAATTATCATACATTAAGCGCTGTCTGCTCTACCTCAAGGGTAAAATTTATTCTATTGTCAATTTGTAAAATTGCCAAAAGAAGACAGGAAGGGCTAGAGGAGTGTAGAGAGGGAGATAGAAACAAGGTTGGTAGGAGAAACACAAAATTACAAATAATAAAAGAGAGAGAGAGAGAGTTGAATAGGATTAGAGGGTGGAAGGCGTTAATGAATTGTGACAGTTTCAGAGGTGAAGAAAAAGAAAATTTGAGAACACGCAAACACCAAAAGAATGAGGAAGAGAAAGAGAGATAGAGACAGGGCGCAAAGAGTCAGAAGTAAACATAGGCAGTAACAGTGAAAGAGAGATGGTGACAGAAAGGTTAATAAAATTAGAAGAAGGGAGGGAAGGAGGGAGAGATACAGACAGACAGACAGACAGAGACCAAGAGAGAGAGACAGAGACAGAGACAGAGACAGAGAGAGAGAAAGACAGAGAGAGAAAGAAAGACGGATAAAGAAGGAAGAGTCAAAAAGACCAAAGCGATATTTTAGCTTTGAGAGATGACGGAGATACAGGGAGAAAAAACTGCGCATTAAAATTAGCACTATAAGCCTTTTCGGATATTTTGACTGATGAAAAAGCGTACGACATTAAAAAACTAAAAAAAAAAATTTCATTTTCTTGCATAGTATGAATTAACTCTCTGGGATTCTAATGAATATTATGCTATAACTTACAAAAAAAAAAACAAAAAACAGTCTGCCTTAACAAGATAACGGTTGGTTAAATGGTCAAGGTGAACTGACATAAGCAGATAGGTTTGATAGTAAAAACCTAAAGATAAACAGAGAGAGGAAAAGGGAGAGAGAGAGAGAGAGAGAGAGAGAGAGAGAGAGAGAGAGAGAGAGAGAGAGAGAGAGAGAGAGAGAGAGAGAGAGAGAGAGAGAGAGAGAGAGGGAGACAGAGAGAGTAAGAAACAAAATGAAGAGAGAGCAGGAGAAGAGACACGGAGAACAGAAAAAGAAGAAGAACAAGAAAAGAACAAGAACAAGAACAAGAACAAGAACAAGAAGAACAAGAACAAAAAGAACAAGATTAAGAAGAACAAGAAGAACAAGAAGAACAAGAAGAACAAGATTAAGAAGAACAAGAAGAACAAGAAGAACAAGAACAAGAAGAACAAGAAAAAGAACAAGAAAAAGAACAAGAACAAGAACAAGAACAAGATCAAGATTAAGATCAAGAAGAAGAAGAAGAAGAAGAAGAAGAAGAAGAAGAAGAAGAAGAAGAAGAAGAAGAAGAAGAAGAAGAACAACAACAACAACAACAACAACAACAACAACAACAACAACAACAACAACAAGAAGAAGAAGAAGAAGAAGAAGAAGAAGAAGAAGAAGAAGAAGAAGAAGAAGAAGAAGAAGAAGAAGAAGAAGAAGAAGAAGGAGGAGGAGGAGGAGGAGGAGGAGAAGAAGAAGAAGAAAAATATGGAGGAGGAGGAGGAGAAGAAAATGGCTGACGAAACTTAAGAGGATAAAGTTGACACAATATTCTTACAGGAAGGGCAACAATCGATGAAAAGCTCCTTAGCGACAGATGCGTGACCAAAGGACTTATCTCCCGTGGCGAACCTAATAGACATTATTTAATAATAGAATCGATTGTGGAAAGAAAAAAAGTGTGTGTATGAATGTCTCTCTCTCTCTCTCTCTCTCTCTCTCTCTCTCTCTCTCTCTCTCTCTCTCTCTCTCTCTCTCTCTCTCTCTCTCTCTCTCTCTCTCTCTCTCTCTCTCTCTCTCTCTCTCTCTCTCTCTCTCTCTCTCTCTCTCTCTCTCTCTCTCTCTCTCTCTCTCTCTCTCTCTCTCCCTCTCTCTTTCTTTCTTTCTTTTTTCTTCGATTGCTTATATTAATTAGTTATTCCTTTTTTATAATGGGTATTTGCGTGTGTTCATTTGTAGTATATTTATATGACTGCAAGTATGATGAAAGATGCTGTGCAGAATACACCACTGTAAACCTGTGGTCACGTGGTCCAATGCGCTCCGATCGTAAGCCATGTGACTTGTTGACGTAGCTTCTAGAATACATTTTTTTTAATAATCAATTGTTTTGTTTTGTTTAAAGCAGAAGCAATGTGAAACATGATTTTACTCTTCCGAGACCTTAGATGGGAAAGAATATTTTGAGTTAGTGCCAAGACCAACATTGAGTTTTACCCAATAGAACTCCAAATTTGACATTAATTTAATTCTTTTGCATTTCATTGGCAGAGTAAAACCAACGAAATGCAATGAAAAGTTTCTCAGTTGTCCAGCTTCAGTTTTCTTTTAATTCATAGACACACCACTTTTAAAAAAAAATCTGCCGCTGATGTAACCGTCTTATTGTACCGACAGGGTGGTGCATACAGCACTGACATCTTTCTAGAATTCTTTGCTTTGTTTTGTTTCATGCTTCAGAAGTTCCGTGATGATCTCTATTCCTGTGTCACAGTGATAAGTTCTGTGACCTTCTGTCAAGGATGATTCCGCTCCGAGTAACCTGTAGCCTCTCTGTGTAAGGTTACACCTCTGCCAAAATGCCTCATTGTTTGTTTGTGAGGCATGCGCAATAAGGCAGTAATGAGTGGTAAAAGCTAAGAAATGTGCGATCTTACATAGTGACCACGTAAAGGGAAATGGACAGAAAAGTCAAGAAAGGAAATGAAAACATTATAAAAAAAAGAAGAAGGATGTTGCTTTATTCAAACAATAACAGTATGAAGCAGGTCGCAACACTTTAAATCATGCTCATAGCTGTTAATGACAATACAGATATTAAGATCGCATAATAGCTAATAAAAAAATTATTAAATGAAGAAGACCAATAAAATAGATGGACATCTTTTTTTAATATTCATTTAATTTGAGCATTGATCTTTTTTTTTTTAAAGTTACAAAATTAAGCGGTTTTCCCCACAAGATTTTTTGAAACCGTAAAATCAAATTTGCAGGCCCGCTCGAAAAACAAATGAAGTGATAACATAACTGGGATACTTCATTTTCTTTCGGTTTTCTGAGAGAAGGAATGAAGATGAGTTTGTAAACGTGGTATCTCTAGTTTTGTATTTTGGACTCAACTATCTTTACCAGTGTCATGAGTCAATTGGGGACTAATTTTTCCGAAAAATAGCGACAGGCAAGGAATGTAAACCCGTCTTTTTACTCAACCACCTCTATTTTTTTTCAATTTTCTCCGAAAACAGAGCAAAAATTGTAGAAGTCTTGTAAAAACTACGAGCACTGTTATAGTTAAGAAAAAATGCAAAAAAAAAATATAAACACAAACATAATTCTGTGAAAGCCTTAGGGGGGCTAAAGTGGATTTTGTTTACTGTTGTAAAGACTTGATGAAGAAAGGCAAGAAATTTTTTTTTTAATTCTACGAAAAAAGTCCATCTTGGGAAAGCTATCTAAGATGACAGGAGAACAAAGTAAAGTTTTGTAACGCATAAAGTTTTCAGGAAAATCTAGAAACTATCGGAAATCATGTTTCTTTTTTCATAGAGCGGAAATAAAATACTTAAAAAAGGCTTTTGTAACTGTTCACAAAACCGAAACATTTAGACGCAAAAATAAAGGGGAAAAAAAACAACAAAAAACAAATACCCAAGACAATGATTTAAACTCCCTCTCTTTTATTTGGAACTTAAATCTCATTTCGATACAAGATCTTGAAAAAAAAAAACCTCTCAAAATAGGCCTACTATTCTAAATGTCATGTTTGAGACTACTGCCACCTGCCACCATCGCTTCGGGAACATTTGTCAGTTTGTTTATAGTGATAGCTTTATAATCTCATTTGTCAAAGTATTAATGAGCACGAGACTGGAGCCAATCATCATCATGTGAACAGTGACTCATGAGGAAGTGCAGAACTGGAGTCGCTGCAGAAAGATCACCACGTGACTCTGTCGAATGATACAATACTGGAAACAATGAAGGTTGAGTTAAGTCAGGCCAGTTTGGATAAAGTTTAAGGTCAAGGTCATTGTTACGGAGTGCTTGGATCACTCGATTGCAGTTGGCGACAATACCCTTTGGTTAGAGTTTGAGTCAAGGTCAAGGTCGGATAGAATAAGAACTGGGAATAAGATCGTCTTAGATTAAGAATGGATTTGGCTACCATTTTAATAAGGGTAAAAGTTATTATTATAGCTAACATTTGAGTTTAGGTCAAGATGGGTACTTTTGTTTTCTTTTTTGTTGTTTGTTACCTTGAGTAAGACGTAACAACAGCTGATTTGAAGATATTGAAGACAGTTATTGTAAGCCACCATTTTGTATTTTTCCCGAATACTTTGTTCTTCCAAAACTGTCTTCGAATCTTGTCATAACTTTAGACTGAAGCACCTGAACAGGTAGTTCACCACAAATAATAATTTAAAAATAAAATAAAGAAGAGGGGCAAAGGAAAAAAAAAATCATAATGGAGTTGTTGTTGGCTTTTTTTTGTTTTTTTTTTGTTTTTTGTTTTTTTTTTAAATAAAAAAAAAAACTGTCTTGTGTCCGTATTGCCTATCGAAGGAATAATAAATTGCCAGTATTTCCTTAAATACCCAATACTTGTTATGAACCACATGACAAAGTCATCCACCTTTCGAACAAAACACTGACTTTGAGAGCGTGGGTAAGTTGCTTGATGTCCGTGGTCAGCTGAAGCAGTCCATTCACTCCAATCTTACCCACTTGATATACAAAAAGAAAAAAATTCCGCAAGCTACGCGGCATTTGTTAAGCTGTTAAACAAATGTTAAGGTTCCCCGACGAAGTCTGCCCGAATAAAACGGAAGGTAAAGACAACGAGAGATACTTTTGCACTCTAGAGGGCCTTATAAAGCAGTTTTGACTAATGCAGACTTCCATTTATGATCATCCACTGGCTCGGGTGGTAAGTGTTTTAAGATGACCAAACTTTGCTCTAGTTGCATTTTAATTGTAACTCAGAGTCCATGTCTTAAACACACGCAGGGACCTTCACGAGCATTGTGTGGCTGTAGAAGTTTACCACATCCGATCCAATAACAGGAAACTCCATAATTTACTTTTTGTCTTAAGATGAAATTACAGTCAACTTATCTGACTTACAAAAAAGAAATGTAATCAAAGAAACAGGTGATTTTTTATCGAGGAGTGGTTATAAACCAAGGTTTTTTTTTTTCTAAATGTAGAAAATGAAACCAGCAAACATAATAAAAATTTAAAAGCATTATTTACTAAAACATAAAACAATCTTCAAATTTTTCATTTTGTTTTAGTTCTTCAATCGTTGGTTAAAATGTTCAGCTTTTATCAGCGGCATTAAGTCTGGAGGGGTAGCCCGGATCAGATCCTCACCGGTTGATCTATGGAGCAGGGGGGTGAATGAAGCGGGTAAAGAGGGGGGGGGGGGGGGGGGGGGGCGGCGCTCATTAGTTTTGTTCCATCTGTTTCTACTGCACACAACTACTTCATAATCGCTCACTTGTGAGTATTTTT
The DNA here is from genome assembly GCA_033675545.1 of Elysia crispata. Taxonomy (NCBI): domain Eukaryota; kingdom Metazoa; phylum Mollusca; class Gastropoda; family Plakobranchidae; genus Elysia; species Elysia crispata. The sequence goes on along the minus strand of JAWDGP010007703.1, from coordinate 120,415 downwards.
CTCCCCTTCTCGTCCCTTTCTCATCCTATTCGCTGTGTGTAGCAGTATATTACCGGTATATCAACTTGATATTTTAAACGTACCGGTATTTTTTTTTTTTTCGAGACTGGTTTTAATTTGTTTTTAAGGAAATTAGATGGCGTGAAAAAAATATTTAAAAAAGTATGTATATAGGCCGATGTATCTCCCCCCTCGTTCCTCCTTGTTTGCTTTTTTTAAATTTTATTTTATTTTATTATTTTTTAGAAGGGTAGCACTATTTTCTTTTTAAAGTTTTCTTACATTTTCTGTTCTGAGTAAATTTTGTTGACCTTCCTATCTATCCAATAGCACATGTGTACATTTCTAAAGGTGCAAGGAAGACAGAGAACTGATACAGACAAGCCTACGCATAATAAAGCCTGGAAACTTCATGCGCAAACCAAAATTTGGATTTTTTTTTTCAATTTCATGTAGGCTATATATTCGGAAGTTCTAGACCAAGCCTACTTCCTACTTCCTGGAAAAAAAGGAAGCTGATTATCAGGGGAAATCACCCTCAAAATATATCCTCCATATTGAATACAAAACAAATGCGCGAAGGGCTGAAAGAGTTGACAGTTTACTTCCTCCTAGCAATTTTAGATTTAGTTCCTAGCAGACAATATTTCCACCCCTATGCAAGCAAAGGGAGGGATATTGTCGTTTTTTCTTAATTAGAGAAGACGCTTAGAACGTGCGAAATGATCGAAGTGAAAGATTTCGTGCGGGAAACATGGGAAGATTTCAATTCACCCACCACGTCCACATTCACCAGCAAGATGGGGATGTGCCGTGTCACCATCTCACAGTTGGAGGAGGTGAGTAAATCTATCTTCGTAAAATCTAGATCTAGATTCAGGCTAAAGTATCCGTGATGAGCCTTTATATACACATCGAACTGTACTGCATTTCTTAGTTAAAGATCTAGATCTAGTCTACTTATTTGGCCTACTAATATACTATAGCAGTATAGATCAACGCTAGTGATTCAAGGAATTCTATAAAGATTAAATTTACCATACAACTAACACTTTTACAAATGAGTTGCAACTCTTTGTATGTAAATTGAGACGAATAAGGATAAATATAAATAAAGATTTAGTTGTAGTAAGTTGTTTGTCAGGAGCCTGCCCTGAACACAAAACAGTAGGCCTAGATTGCATTGCCTTAAATAAATTCAATTTCAATTCAGATAGATCTAGATCTATATTCTTTGATATAAATTGAATGGTCCTAAAACTTTTATGGAGGCTTTCTATTAGTCACCAAAATACTAATGAAATGTAAAGCTAGCTAACTAAAATAGTGGCTCCTGAATGAATTTTAACTTTGTGTAGGCCTACATCACAATCATGCAGATTCTAGATCTAGTATATATACCTTGCTGCTTAATGTTACATTTAGAGGCGGATAGGTATAAATAGAAATCCCAGCAATAGCACTAGTTTTAAAAAAGAGAACATTATAGCTATCTGCAGAGGGGAAGAAATTGCCTGAAAGTAAGGGTGCAGAAAACTCTAGACTTGTCTATTCCACATGTAACAGATGTAAATACTCCAAAACTGACTAGAGGTATACACTTGTGTAAGCAGCAATCAGAGTCGCCTGCTTGAAAAGACTTGATGTCATAGTCTGGCTAAATGTTGACTTCCATCCCAAAAACTAGGACTAAAAACTTGCTGGATTGGCATTATCGGCAAACCTAAAGTTCTGCTGGTGCAACTAGTGAAACAACCTAATTTAAGTGCAGAAACTTTTAATAAAATCTAGATGTCTTTGATAAAGAGAGGCAAACAATTTTTCGACCTCAGAAAAGGAGGGAAAACCTATAAAATTCAATGCCGTCTGGCTACTAGTATTATTGTCACAGTGCTTAGAAGTATTTGTTCTTCCTTTCTGTTCACTAGATGGACACTTCTATTTACAATTCTCTAAAATTACTAGAATTAAGAATCGATGTGTATGATATTTATAAGTTTAGCATCCATGCTAGGCCAGAAGTACCAAATTTTTTTTAAAAGGAAAAAAAAATCACTTCATCGGTTTCCGGGGATGAGAATTTTGTGTAAGTTTACGGAATTCAATATGTTTTGAACAGTCATGTGATCCTACGTAAACCGGGCCCTTTTGCCTTACGGAAACCTTTATCTGAAAGGTTGAACTTGCTTCTTACATATAGCAAAATTTTATGGAAAAAGAAAAAGTGAAAAGATCATCTACAAGTGTGACAAGTGTTATAAATGCACCCTGTGCGAAAGTATAAAACATGGGGATATAGTATATATATATATTAATATCTTTTCTTTTTATGTATTATTCATAGTTTCAATTGCAGTATCGAGATTTGTTATCTATATATAGTTAAAACCATTTAATTGAAAATTGTTAAAGTTCTCTCCATCTTTGCATAATACATAGAATTGTATCTCCAAAGGATTATTATTTCTTTATAGATCTGAAATTGACGACTTGGCATTTTTTTGTGTGTGTGAAGATACATTATCTGTATTTAAAAGTCGATGATCAATGGAAAATCCTAGTTAAAGATGAAGTAAATATAGATCTATAATGGAAACCGTGCATGACAAGAGACTATAATTATCATAGATTATTTTCATTCCAAAGGAAAGAGATATAAATCTAGATCTAGACCTAATCCATATTGATCATATTCAGCTAGTCAGAGGAAAAGATAAAGATTTAAGGAAATGACGGATGAGTAACCTTCATGGTGCCTCAGTTGAGCCAGGGAAATGCAGAGAGCAGTAACATTTAGGGGAAACAGTTCTGTAGATAAACCACAACAGGGCATTCAAGCTTTCACTCTAAGTACAGAAAAAAAATAGCTATATCAGCAACGAGAGCATGTTTCTGTGTGCAATCAAATTTTGTTTTAATTTAATCGTGGGAGGGGAGGAAGGGGGAAATACTCCTGCTCACCTTTCTTGCAGTTCATATTATTTCTTTTCACTGATTTCAAATATAATGAAAAAAAAATTGTGCCCAGTTTTCATTCCTGAATTTCACTTTAATTGTAAACATGTGGCTCTCTGAAAATTTTCTCTTCTCTCAGCGTTTTAGTGGAAAGTTTGAAAGTTAACAAATTTTTGTTTTCTGCTTAAACTTAAGATGTTGGGAGTTATCACAGTCTTGAATCTGTAGCTAAAAATAAGATTCCACAAAATAAACTTGTATTTTATGCTAATTTATACTTCACGAAAGTTACAATTTTGGTCTTTAAATGCAAAACCTAGTTCTGGAGCTGCAGTTGAAGTGACACAAAAACCAGTGAAAGCTGAAGTCTGTGAGGACATCATTGTTTCTTAGAGCTTTTTGCTATACATTACAGAGAAGGACACTTCATTGGGTCTAAGCATCTTCAGCCTATAGTGACTATAGAAAACATGGGAAGCAATTAATCATTAATGAAATGCTCATTCTTTGAGTATTTATATATTAAAAAGCTGGTCTATTTTTTTTTATTATTTCTCAAACTATTGTAACATTATTTTTTTTTAGAAACTATAGAGTTAAGTGTATGCAGACTGGAATGTTTGAGACAATTTGTCCTCATACATAGAAAAATTAAAGAAAAAATGATATTCAAAGAGTTCATAAATTAAAAAAATTAGACCATAATTAATTAGTACTCAATATTTTGTCATAAGTGCAGAATATTTCACGTTAGTTGGGTGACAAGTAGATTTTTTTTTTCTATTTTTATTCACCCTTACCCTAAGACTTCAAGATTTGAAGAACGCAGCTTTGACTTTGCAATAATCAGAGGCCATGACATGAGATAATCATTCATGTTGGACTGGCTACTTTATTTTTTTTTTTCTAAAAGTTATAGGAGGAATAAAACATAAATCTTTTATTTGTGAAATTCAAGTATGATTGGACCTGCTGTAGCATGAATAACTGGATTTTCAATCATTGGGTTGTGTTAAGAAGTAACAGCTCCTTCATTTTAAGCTCAAAACATTGTGAGTTGTCTTTTCGTATGTGCTGTTACAGGCTTTTAAAGATCTCATAATATTTATAATATTGTTTTATAAACTTTATTGTTTTTTTAGCCAGATGGTGTGATCGCAGGTGCATCTTTGTGTTGGTTCTGATGTTCATTTTTTTTTAGTCAACTTATTAAATTTTTGCATTGACTCCAAGTAAAGAGCTGGCAAATATTTACCTTTGTTGTTTGAAACTTCTAACAAAATAATTTTTTTTCCATTTCCCAGACTCTGGATATGGACAGAAGTGGTCTGACCAAGATGAAGAAATCTGTGAAAGCGTTGTACAACACAGGCAGCAGTAAGTAACACCCAACAGGTTGTATGTCTGTAACTCCTTAGGAAATTCCAGACGTCACCATTTAACATGGACAGAGATGAGATGGAGGCGTGATAAAGCACTGTTCAACTTTTTTTTCTTTTGTAGTTTGTGTAAGATTGTGGTCTTTCTAGCAACTTCTTTCAATTTTTGTTTAATTTGAGATTGAAACTGAAAGAAAGTCTTTCTCTTCCCCCTTTCTCTATTGGCTATTTCTTTCTCCTTCATTTCACTTTGCTTACTTTCTGGCTGTGTGCGTCCCTTTCTCTCTGTCTATCTGTCCCTCTTTTGTCTGATTCTCTCTCTCTCCCCACCCCCCTCTCTCTCTCTCTGTCTCTCTCTCTCTCTCTCTCTCCCCCCCCCCTCTCTCTCTCTCTCTCTCTCTCTCTCTCTCTCTCTCTCTCTCTCTCTCTCTCTCTCTCTCTCTCTCTCTCTCTCTCTCTCTCTCTCTCTCTCTCTCTCTCTCTCTCTCTCTCTCTCTCTCTCCCCCCTCTCTCTCCCCCCTCTCTCTCTCTCTCCCCCCCTCTCTCTCCCCCCCCCCCTCTCTCTCTCTCTCTCCCCCCCCTCTCTCTCTCTCTCTCCCCCCCTCTCTCTCTCTCTCTCTCTCTCTCTCTCTCTCTCTCTCTCTCTCTCTCTCTCTCACCCCTCTCTCTCTCTCTCTCTCTCTCTCTCTCTCTCTCTCTCTCTCACCGTATTCACTCTCTCACTCTCAATTTGCCTTTCTCATCTCTGTCGTTTTCTGTTTGTTTTCATTTCCTGCTTCTTTACTATTTGCCATTCCGTCTGTCTCAGAGTCTCTTTGTGTATTCTTCTATCTCTCACATCTAAAAATAAGCACACATTCCAGTAACAAAGATAATCATATCGTGTTTGATCTCTGTCACATATACACAATTATCATGTCCTCCTGATAAAATAGTTACCTGTCTTTGTCAGTTTTCACTTATGACAGTTGAGGACTAATGTAATGCCTATATCTGTTACACATTATCTTTTCTCAATGTATTTTTATCTGAATACGAGCTTACCTTTATCTGAAATATTTTAGGGTATGTCAGTCATGTCTAGATTATTGTTTTTAAACGTTCCCAAATAATGAATATTTTCACCCGGGGAAGGGTTAGCTGGTGGTAAAATGCCAGGATAGATTCATGAATAAACAATCGAGCAAGATAATCGAAACATTAACCCAATGCTTTCTGCATGAAATAGCCACTGTTATAGCGCTTGGTAGGCCATAGGAGCCTGTTATAGGGCATCAGTTTGAATACCTAGCATCCAATGGAATCTCTCTATATCTGGCTTGACGGGGGGCAGAGTTCACTTGCTTTGACAGTGATTATGCAATACAATGAGTTCTTTAATGATAACCCAAATAAACCAAAGGCCGTCAACCTTTGTAAAAGATTGTGTAAATATCAAATTACGGGATGAGTTTGGTTAGGCTATTGAATATACGCGTTTAGAACTTCGTCTGAAGTGCTAAATCGGTTAAAGATTTTTCGCCTTATATTTGTCACGAAAGACAATACGAGGTAAATACGTTCCTGGGGTATTTTTCATAAGATCTTTAGTAGCACCTGTGGTTAGACCACTATTAACACCGGTGGTTAGAACGCTGTTAGCACCGGTGGTTAGACCGCTATTAACACCGGTGGTTAGAACGCTATTAGCACTGGTGGTTAGACCGCTATTAACACCGGTGGTTAGACCGCTATTAACACCGGTGGTTAGAACGCTATTAGCACCGGTGGTTAGACCGCTATTAGCACCGGTGGTTAGACCACTATTAACACCGGTGGTTAGAACGCCATTAGCACCTGTGGTTAGACCGCTATTAGCACTGGTGGTTTGACCGATATTAGCACTGGTGGTTTGACCGCTATTTGCACCGGTGGTTAGACTGCTATTAGCACCGGTGGTTAGACCGTTATTAGCACTGGTGGTTTGACCGATATTAGCACCGGTGGTTAGACCGTTATTAGCACCGGTGGTTAGACCGTTATTAGCACTGGTGGTTAGAACGCTATTAGCACCGGTGGTTAGACTGCTATTAGCACCGGTGTTTGGTGCGCTACTAACACCTGTATAGTCCCTTTTAATGCACCGCTACTAGCACCGGTGTTTATTCCCTATTAACACCATTGTTTAGATCGATAATAACACCGGTGTTTAGTCCCTTACAAGCACCGCTGTTCGAACCGCTACTAGCACCGGTGTTTATTCCCTATTAGCACCATTGTTTAGATCGATAATAACGCCGGTGTTTAGTCCCTTACAAGCACCGCTGTTCGAACCGCTACTAGCACCGGTGTTTATTCCCTATTAGCACCATTGTTTAGATCGATAATAACGCCGGTGTTTAGTCCCTTACAAGCACCGCTGTTCGAACCGCTACTAGCACCGGTGTTTATTCCCTATTAGCACCATTGTTTAGATCGATAATAACGCCGGTGTTTAGTCCCTTACAAGCACCGCTGTTCGAACCGCTACTAGCACCGGTGTTTATTCCCTATTAGCACCATTGTTTAGATCGATAATAACGCCGGTGTTTAGTCCCTTACAAGCACCGCTGTTCGAAGCGCTACAAGCACCGGTGTTTATTCCCTATTAGCACCATTGTTTAGATCGATAATAACGCCGGTGTTTAGTCCCTTACAAGCACCGCTGTTCGAAGCGCTACAAGCACCGGTGTTTATTCCCTATTGGCACCATTGTTTAGATCGATAATAACACCGGTGTTTAGTCCCTTACAAGCATCGCTGTTCGAACCGCTACTAGCACCGGTGTTTATTCCCTATTGGCACCATTGTTTAGATCGATAATAACGCCGGTGTTTAGTCCCTTACAAGCATCGCTGTTCGAACCGCTACTAGCACCGGTGTTTATTCCCTATTAGCACCATTGTTTAGATCGATAATAACGCCGGTGTTTAGTCCCTTACAAGCATCCCTTTTCGAACCGCTACTAGCACCGGTGTTTATTCCCTATTAGCACCATTGTTTAGATCGATAATAACGCCGGTGTTTAGTCCCTTACAAGCACCGCTGTTCGAACCGCTACTAGCACCGGTGTTTATTCCCTATTAGCACCATTGTTTAGATCGATAATAACGCCGGTGTTTAGTCCCTTACAAGCACCGCTGTTCGAACCGCTACAAGCACCTCCCGCGGCTAAGCGTCAGGTTTTCACTGGTACATGAGGAAGGGACGCAACCGTCAAATCATCCACTCTTCTGAGCTAGGGTAAGATTTTGTTCGGTGCGGTAAAAATCCGAGGTTCACTTTCGTAGCTTAGTGCGGAGCTTCCTCCTTCTCAACCAGAACCTGAGTATCCTGGGTTCAAGTCCCGGGAGAGCCACACCCTGCGTTGTGTCCTTGGGATAGACACCCTGCATGACTTGATTCCATCCAAGTGTGAATGGATACCTACTTAAGCTGGGATTGAACATTCTCGACAGACTAGTTTAGTGTGAATGGATAACTACTTAAGCTGGGATTGGACATTCTCGACAGACTAGTTTAGTGTGAATGGATAACTACTTAAGCTGGGATTGAACATTCTCGACAGACTAGTTTAGTGTGAATGGATAACTACTTAAGCTGGGATTGGACATTCTCGACAGACTAGTTTAGTGTGAATGGATAACTACTTAAGCTGGAATTGAATATTCTGGACAGACTAGTTTAGTGTGAATGGATAACTACTTAAGCTGGGATTGAACATTCTCGACAGACTAGTTTAGTGTGAATGGATAACTACTTAAGCTGGGATTGAACATTCTCGACAGACTAGTTTAGTGTGAATGGATAACTACTTAAGTTGGGATTGAACATTCTCGACAGACTAATTTAGTGTGAATGGATAACTACTTAAGCTGGGATTGAACATTCTCGACAGACTAGTTTAGTGTGAATGGATAACTACTTAAGCTGGGATTGAACATTCTCGACAGACTAGTTTAGTGTGAATGGATAACTACTTAAGCTGGGATTGAACATTCTCGACAGACTAGTTTAGTGTGAATGGATAACTACTTAAGCTGGAATTGAACATTCTGGACAGACTAGTTTCCCGGTTGGCAAGTCATTCAGTCGTCTAAGGTTGTTTGAAACATGGATGGCCCAAGAATGTCACTGGTGTCCATACCCCATGAGAGAAAGCGTTGATCAGAGAGATAAGCAGGTCTTGAAATATAATGAGAACCAGCCTAGGGTTTGAGGCCTCAGCTTCTTGAGCCTGCCGTGCTTGACTGCAGCCTGTTTGTTCTTAAAATGCGGATTTATTCTGATAGAGATGTTCTTTTATTTGAAATCACACTTCTTTGCAAGAACTACAGTGGCACTCATCGCGTTGAAATGAAAGACCATCCCTCTTACCTGGCTTTGATATCGAAAGATATGTTTTTGTATCATCTCTTTTCAAAGTTAACACGTCAATAAAGACCACTCCTAGATCCCCCCATGCGACCTGTGTCTCCCATCACCCCCCTCCCCACATTCACACACACACACACCCCCCTTTCCCCTCATTTCATTTCTGTAATTTAAATGAAATACGCTCTCCTCTGAGGACAACTCATTGAATCTTCAAATGTTTGCGACTTTTTTGATGGAGGAAGATTCTGAAATGAAGGCTTCATCAACGTGAGACCGGTAGGCCTACATGTGCAATGCATGTTGTCAATTTAGTTTAAATCCATTCGAGCTTTTTGAGCAAATTGGGTACTACTTCCTTTTCGCCTTGACACTAATTGGTTAAGCACTGTGTGCTCAATACAGACCTGCCCTCCGTTCAGAGAGTGTTTTGATGATACGGATTTAAAAAAAAAAAAAAAAATTCAGTTTCAGGTTTGTTTGTTTGTTTGTTTGTTTTCTTCTTCTGCCCTCAACCCTCTCATGATTTATGGCTAGGTACGAGTTGCTTTAGGTTTTATCCATCGCGTCAAGGCTCCCCCAAATTTCTCTCTTGGAGACAGCGGCAGGTCCGTCTAGTGTTAAGCCACAGAGCTTCCCTTCTGCCCTTGTTGAAAAGGTCTTCCATTTGATACACCTAACTTCAGATCTACATCATTAGTTTTCCCAGTCTAGTCACCCGTGAAGCTGGCAAAACTTCAGCACCAGGTCAAGCCTTTTATTTGCTTCTTCTCTCGAGATTCTTTGATGCGCTGAGCTTATCTTTGCCATTTTTGTTTTGTTTTGTTTTGGGGTTTTTTTTTCCCTAAGAGCTACATTCTCCATCGTTCACGGAGATATGTGTGTGTGTGTGTGTGTGTGTGTGTTAGAGGGAGGAGGGGGTTGGAAACATAAATGTTGTTCTTGTTTAAGTTTCTTACAACTGGAATCAAATATTACCTGCAAGTTTATCTTATAAGAAAGAAGTTTTATAGCCTCTGGTATCTCGGGCTGGGTGTTTTCTCAAATTCCATTGTGTTATCAGTTTAACAGTTGTATCATTCTTTATTTTCCATGTAGACTGCGATCTTTTCGCAGGGGAAAACAATGAAACACAGTTCATGGATCTCTCTCTCTCTCTCTCTCTCTCTCTCTCTCTCTCTCTCTCTCTCTCTCTCTCTCTCTCTCTCTCTCTCTCTCTCTCTCTCTCTCTCTCTCTCTCTCTCTCTCTCTCTCTCTCTCTCTCTCTCTCTCTCTCTCTCTCTCCGTCCTCTCCCCCTGTCTCTATCTCTCTCTCTCTCAGTCCCTACCCCTCCCTCCAGTTTATCTCCTTTTTTTTATCTCCCTTTATCTTGTCTCTTTATTTCTAAGAACCCAGCCAGCCTTCCAAACATAACATTGAGTGGCAAATTGAAGACGTTTAAAATTTTCTTTACCGACAACTTGAAGTGCATGTCTTGTGCGAAACGGTGCTTAATTTTGAACAAATTAAATGATTAGGTGCACAAAAAATGATTGCATGTGAACACAGATGGTTTCAGTTCTTCATACATGTAGCGTTCACGACACTAGTGTGTTCTTGCCAGGCTGGCGTCTAGAAAAACCGAACATCCGAATGTGAGCTCTGCTCTTTAGAATATTCATGGTATATGGAGCCGTTATATATATATATAGTTGGGACCGTTTTACCCTCAGTGGGCGATGCCCAGTTGAAGACTAGCCATAAGGAAAATAAATGCGCTCTAAAAAAAAAAAAAAAAAAAAAAAGAAAAGTTAAGAAGGATATTTGAGTGATTTTGTAAAACACGTCTTATTTCACATATTTTTAAAAAATTCATTATCATGTAGGTTTAAATAACTGCGCGGCTAAGAATTCCTGCAAGGCAATGCGATTTTATGCATTTAATACGACAATTCACAGCTTTCTAATAAGCATTTGTAAGGATCTAAAAACAGACTGGGACAGTACAGAGTTAGTCGATTACCTTTACTGACACTGAGGATGAGGAACGTGTTCAAAACTTTTTACTTTTTTTTTTATTTAGCTGAATGGCTTGCTTGTGAGATCCAGGCCTAGAGTTACCCTAGAGTTAAGCAGGCTGTGTATATACTTTCAAATATCTGCGTCGCCGACGGCTTAGGTCCAAGTGGGCTTTGATATCCTCGATCGCAGTTGCATGCATGATTTTCACTGCACCTTTTTTTCTGCTCTTTACACGTAATCTAGGCTGTACAATTTATTCACAACCATTCTAAAAAGAGTAAAGCACAACAAAGAGGAAAAAAAAGTTTGCACCAATCTTCTCAACAAGAAATTAAAAAAAAATTACATCAAAATTGCATCCTTGGAGAAGGACAGAGTGTCACAGTCGCTACATATTGTGCTGTACCTTGCACATGGGAAAGAAGAGAGAAAATGTTTAACATTTCAAACGTAATTTTTTTCCCCTAAGCTTATAACACAATGCGCGTACCCTTCAAGGCTGTGTTATTTATTTAAAGCCATTCAAAAGAGCTCGATAAATACAAAGGGAAAAAATATATGCAATTATCTTTTGAACAGCACGTTAAAAAAAAAAAAAAAGCCCCACTGTTGTTCCTATGTGGGGAGGAAAAGGGGGGGGAGAGAGGGATGCAGTGTTTTATCTTGTTCATTGGGGGAAAGTGCTTGTCTCACCCTGCACGCGAAAGAGATAAATGCAGTGTTAGATTTGAAATGATTTCTACCCTTAGATTTAAACATTATTCGCAGTTAAAACCTATCGTTTGGATAGAACAAAAAGGATAAAAAAAAAGTATTGAATTGTATTAATTTTTCTCCTCCTCCTCCTCCTCCTCTACTACTACTACTACTACTACTACTACTACTACTACTACTACTACTACTACTACTAATACTAATACTACTAATACTACCACCACTACCACTACTACTACTACTACTACTACTACTACTACTACTACTACTCTACTACTACAACAACTACAACTACTACTACTACTACTACTACTACTACTACTACTACTACTACTACTACTACTACTACTACTACTACTACTACTACTACTACTACTACTACTACTACTACTACTACCACCACCACCACCACCACCACTAATACTTCTACTGCTGCTGTTGCTTCTTTTCCTCCTCCTCCTGTTTTTTTTTTTTTTTTTTCTGTTTCAACTCCATTCATTTTCAATTAATGTCGCCACATCCTTCTAACTCGAAAGCCATGTCGCAGGAACCATAAAATGTAAGAACGGTGTTTTCTCCAGCTGTTTGTTATGACTCACATCCGTTCGCCAGCCTCTAACCATGCTCATTCAGTGCTCAGTGGATTTTTTTTTCCCTCTCGGTTCTTGCTCTGCATTCTCTGCCGCCCACCATGTCTAACAACTGTACCAGTTCTCCCTCAATTACGGCATCATTCCGCCCTTTCCACTCCAACCAGCACATTGATTTTGTATTCTAACATAGGAGCTGCTAGCTGTGATTTCTGCTCTATGGCTCAGCATTAGTTCTAAGCACAAGTTTTGGGGGTTGATGCATGTATCGTGAGTTTCAAATCGCAACCAACACCCTTAAACTCCCCATTGCTGACTTCTTTCTTTGCCTGAATGGCCTATCTCAAAAGGTTTAAACTCTGAGCTAATTTGGTACAATTCAAGATTGTTTCAAACATTCATTATCATGTAGGTGTCAATAACTGTGGCGGCTAAGTATTCCAGCAAGGCAGTGCAATTTTATGCACTAAATGCGAAAAATCGCAGCTTCATAAGCGTTTAAAGGGACGTAAAAACAGATTGGGACAGTACAGAATGAGTCCGTTTCCTGTATTGAGTTTTATTTTTCACTTTTTGTCTTCTTGTACAAGGTTCTTCGGGAAACTTGGGGACGTTCAACGTCTCGAATAACCTTTACTCTAAACATTGTAGTTGTAATGTCTTTGTGTTGAGTCGTTAGGCCTATCGGGCTTGTACAATAAACACGCAGTGTGCGCACTTTTGTGCACGCTGAGCCAAGTTTCACATCTTCTGAGTCGATCTCAGATTTCAGATCGACTTAGGTGACGTGAAGTGGTCGAGGAATATATTAACCTTTCACTATTGTGAGGCTAGACTCGGCACGAACACGCAGACTTGCTGCCTGGAAACGAAAACAAAATAGCGCGCGCATAAAACGCCCTCGGGCTTGCCGTTCTTGTAATAGATATTTATTTTATTTGGCGTCATTACCGATAATTGTTTCTTCCATTCATGATTTGCCGGCGTTGACATGTAAGGTCGCCAAGGTCGTGGTACGAGGCTTCTATATGTCTTTAGTAGACATGCCGTTGGTGTTTCTTTTTATAGAATAAGTAATTCACTTGAAGTCATTCAGCAATGCTGTGCTTCATGGCGAGGCATTGTTTTTGGTTTTCCTAGTTCAGTGGATAGAGCGGTAACCCGCTAATACGGAGATTCTCCGATCAGATCCAGGGCAGGGCGATTCAGCTAGTGGGGTCCCGTCCAACCAGCCCTATCCTGTGCTTTACTCGGCGTTGTAAAATCCTGGAACAGTGCAGGTCGAATTGACATTGCTATGAGGCTTGTTTTGAGAACTGATCTGGAATTCTCACTGCATCAACTCGGCGATGAGGATGGAAGCTTGATATTCTCTCTCTCTCTCTCTCTCTCTCTCTCTCTCTCTCTCTCTCTCTCTCTCTCTCTCTCTCTCTCTCTCTCTCTCTCTCTCTCTCTCTTTCTCTCTCTCTCTCTTTCTTTTTTTCTTTGTCTTTGATTTTTTGTCCGAGCACCCTTTTGCCAAGATCTTTTATTTTGTTTCTTGGGAGATAATGAATGATATGTATACAATTTTGTGAGAGGCGAGAAAATAGTGTGTGTGTGTGTGTGTTTGAGTGCTGGAGATAGACAACACACTTTAAAGAGAGAAGTATTGAGGGGGAGAGAAAGACAGAGAGGAATACAAGGAAAGAAAAAAGGGGGAAGGGGCAGGTAAACTCTAATACAGCTAGATAAATAGATCGATCACGGTATTAGGAAAATAAAGCAGAAAAAGCTGGCAAACTTTAAGGTCAGGAAAAAGAGAATATTCAAATTGATAAGAAGTTTCTTCCCAAAACAGCAATGACGACGAAAAGAAGCTGAAAAATCTCATTCCAAAGAAGCTTGGAGTGTAAAAATATTGTTGAGAACGATGAAATGAGGAAAAGTAATAGATGAAAAATGATGGTTAGTTTTTATATAAACACATACGCTGTCGCACTACGATAAACCTGGGGCAAACGTGTTGACACGAAGGACTAAGTTAAAACATACCATATTTTGTGTGTGTGTTTGTTTTGTTTTTGTTGTTTTCTGTTTTTCGTCCTATTGTACTGTAGATCTAGATCTGCAGTGTTTGAGCCCTTGTTGACTTTATTTTTGATGGTCAGATTTTTTAAATCATTTTTTTTTCCTGGACACCCTGTTGACAGATTGAACGATGCTAGTACAGACAAAGCCCAAATAGAATGATTTATTTCCAGAACGTCGTGAAACAATATGGGAAATTGACTCATTCTGGACATCCTGTTGACTCACTGGCTGCCCAAACGATGCTAGTACAGACAGACAAAGCCTAAATAGACTTATTTACAGAACTTCGTTAAACAATATGGGAAATTGGCTCATTCTGGACATCCTGTTGACTGACTGGCTGCCCAAACGATGCTAGTACAGACAGACAAAGCCTAAATAGACTTGTTTACAGAACTTTGTTAAACAATATGGAAAATTGGCTCATTCTGGACATCCTGTTGATTGACTGGCTGCCCAAACGATGCTAGTACAGACAGACAAAGCCTAAATAGACTTATTTACAGAACTTCGTTAAACAATATGGGAAATTGGCTCATTCTGGACATCCTGTTGATTGACTGGCTGCCCAAACGATGCTAGTACAGACAGACAAAGCCCAAATAGATTTATTTACTGAACTTCGTTAAACAATATGGGAAATTGGCTCATTCTGGACATCCTGTTGACTGACTGGCTGCCCAAACGATGCTAGTACAGACAGACAGAGCCCAAAAAGAATGATTTATTTTCAGAACTTCGTTAAACAATATGGGAAATTGACTCATTCTGTTCTTTCCAAATCTATTTAAAGATCCTTTTAAACGCTTTTTAGCAGGCTATGAATTTCAGCAAAAAGTGCCTAAACGTGCAATACCTTGCGGGAAATCATAGCTGCGCATTTATTTAATTATACAAGCTAATGAATGTTTAGAAGAAAATTAATTGTGCACACTATTCTTATTTGATATTCCTTTGCAATCGTGCATTTTATATTTTTTCCAAGATCATGTGACCAATGACGCAATTTTGGCCGAGAATCTGGAGCGTCTGGGAAATATTGCGAAAATCAGGGACCACCAACCAAGCATAGGTATGCCCTGAACTCTTGTCTCTCATTGGTTGATTACACAAATTTATATGCATCAGTTGTCCTTTGTTTTTGGTTTACGGAATTTTCATTGTAGAGCAAGTTAAGGGTTAGTTAATAAAAACTTTTGAGATTTTTAATGCTTTCAGACTTGAAAAATATTGTTTCCACACCTATCTGATTATCAGTTTGATGACAGTATAATTCACGGTAAAAAAAATTGAATTGCAAAACCGTTAAGTTAGATTTGAAATGTTCATGTAATAAAATCATAACATATAAAATGTGACATTTAAAATTTTTCTGTCCCAATATAAAACTGCTACTCAAGACAAATCAAGTCTCAATCGTTTTAAAATACATACAAAATGTTAAAAAAAAGGAATATTTTGTAACAGATGTGACAGAATTGGCCAATATTTTTAATTTAAAAAAATAGTTATATTTTAAGGTACTCATCGTATTTAGTATGCATTGCATTGCACCATTTATATTTTGTCGTCGATTGTTATAAAATACGTACAAAATGTTAAAAAAGAATGTTTTGTAACTGATGTGACAAAATTAGCCACTATTTTTAATTAAAAAAAAAAAAGATATATTGTAAGGTGCTCATTGTATTTAGTATGCATTGCATTGCACCCTTTATATTTTGTCGTCTTTTTCAATGATATGCTTTTCTATTGTTTCATAATTTAGCCACATCTCTTACATACCAGGAAATAATAGATGTAAATAGAGAAGCTTATTTATCAGCGAATCTAATATTGAACACTAAAAATCTTTGCCTTTGTTTCGCTTGTATAGAATCTTAGCTTTGCAAGTAAGAACGTTTATAGGATAATTTTCTGTCCTATTTATTTGGTTCTATCTATTCAAGAACTTTCTTTTTTTTTCAGGTCATTTTTATGAATTAATTTTTTTTATTAATTCTGTATCCAGGTGATGCATTTATGAAATTTTCTCATGTCAACCGAGAGCTTTCATCAATGATGAAAATAATGGTAAGTTTCGGCAATGAAAACATAATAACTTGTAAAGAAATTAGCAAAATAATATTAGCATTGATAAAAGAAAAAACATCATTTATAAACATGATGATGAGCTTACATAGTGTCATCTTTGGCATATAGCTCTAGAAGTTTTTCCATTTTAAAAAAGTTCCAAATTAATTATAACAAGAATTTTTTATGAAACTCAGAAGATGATTACCAATTAGGAATACAAATAATTCCCCAATAATCCTTGTGATTGCAGCAGTGGATGAGAATTGATAGTTGTGATAGCACTAGTATTATTAGTGATAGAAGCAGTATAGAAAAGGGAAAAAAAATGGTGTGCAGCTGCAACAGTTTATATTGATAATAAAATATTTTTTAATCAAATTTCATTTTTTTTTTCCTTCCCTTTTGTTAGATGGAAGGGCTCCAGAACATGGTGCTAATTCGCCTGGACTCTTTCCTAAAGAATGACTTGAAGGGGGCGAAGGGGGACCTGAAGAAACCTTTCGACAAGGCTTGGAAGGAATATGATACTAAATTGTGAGTCTGGCTTTTCATGATGTTGTTAGTGTTTTCAGGGCTCGTCTGCAGCTAACTTATTATAGACAGTTTACCTTTTTTGTTTTGCTGATATGAATAAAGAAAACATATTTTATAAATGTGCTCAAATATTGTAGATGATGATCCAAACCATTTGCATCACTTCAGTGATGTTTTTGTTTCTGGTTGAGTCTTTTTTGCTGCAGCGCCAGGAATTTTCAACTTTCAACCTGAATTGCTGGATGGATACAATAATGCATGACAACTTGAGGATGACAGGTAAATCCCTTTGTGGGGCAGAGTTGAAAATCGAATGATCAGCCAACAATCTATACTTTTGCTTACACCAGATAGTCAGCTGGGCAAAATTTGCATTGAGAATAGCTGCAGTCAGGATAAAGACTGTAGTATAAGCTATACACTCAACTCCTGCATCAGCAAAGTTTCTGACGAATGAAAGGATGGTCATCCTTCTTCTGACCACTAAGGGTCCAGATCTATACAGAGATAGAATATTGTGGGATCCCATTCAGGTTTTCAGACTTAAACCCAGGGGAAACATAACATTGAAAAGACACAGGGCACAGGTGGCTGTTGACATTAAATCTGCAGGATCTTTGAATTAATTTTTAAAGGACGTCAATTCACAAGACTTTCGGGACATTGTTTAGAGCATACCTATTTTTTGACTTTATATATTTTTTTTTTTTTTTTTTTTTTGTCTTTTCAGTGCTAAAACAGAGAAAGAGAAGAAGAAACAGGCACAGGATGCAGGTATGGTGCGAGCAGAAATATCTGGAGCTGAGGTAAGATAATCTACTCAAATTCAGGTCTGTAGAGACTGTCATTTATCTCTATGTTGTGCGCTATCTATCTCTCTTTCTGACTGTGCGTGTGTGTGTGTGTGTGTCTCTCTCTCTCTCTCTCTCTCTCTCTCTCTCTCTCTCTCTCTCTCTCTCTCTCTCTCTCTCTCTCTCTCTCTCTTTCTCTCTCTCTCTCTCTCTCTCTCTCTCTCTCTCTCTCTCTCTCTCTCTCTCTCTCTTTCTCTCTCTCTCTCTCTCTCTCTCTCTCTCTCTCTCTCTCTCTCTCTCTCTCTCTCTCTCTCTCTCTCTCTCCCTCTCTCTCTCTCATTCTCTCTCGGGATTTAATACTTCCACATACGGAACTACAACTTGGAGTATAGGGCAAGTTGAAAAAGAAAAAAAAATGTGTTCAGTTATTGCCTTCCATCGCCATGCTTGTGAAATACCTTTAATCTAAGATAAAAAATCTAGAGATCTATCCGAGTGAGTTGGAACTATAAACTTTTCAAATGCTCAAAAATGGATTTAAGGAAGTAACTAAAAATTCTACATATGTAGAAACCACAATAATGACTTATGGTGTCTGATTTACCCTAGTGGCCTTATAATTGATTTAAGCAGATTTTGTGTTTCTGAATATTTGCAATCTGTTATCATGTTTGGCGTTTTGTGGATTATATCCATTTTTCAGAGTGTCTAGAAAGTAACAGGAGCAAACTTGGTTCTGAATAATGAAGAGAATCAATTGGAGATCATATTCCAAATTAAATTTCGTTTAATGATTCAACTTTAATATATGGGGGCCAAAGTTTTATTGTAATGATAAGAGTGAGATCTGAATTTGGCACATCAGGGGCCTTAACTTCTTTGACCACTTCCTGACTCTAAAACTTTGACAACAAATTTTAATCCTACAGCAGTACTTGATGTTTCTATCGATTTTATCTTGAAATCATCATAGAGCTTAAGATGTGTTCGATTTAAGTCCTGAAGGTCAATTTGAAAAAAATGCTTAAGGGTTAATGAAGATAGAAACCTTAATCTTTAATATGTAAAAGCTCATAGCAGTTCACCATTCAATTAAGTGATGTCTAACAAACATCAAATAACAGCATATCTGGAGGGATGTATTTTAAACTGATTAGATGCTTTACAGAATGTGGCTTTGATGTTACAGTTTCAAAGAGATAGAACAAAGAAAATTCAAGAGTTTCTTTTAGCCCAGACTATTTTTTCTTTAAAAAAGAAATATTTCCCTATTTTTGTTTATGTTTTGTTTGTCATTCTGTTATCAATGGCAAGTGTCTAGTCTTCTCTCACTCTTAGTCTCTCTTTTCCTTCCCGCCCCTGCCCTGATCTTTCTCATTCACTCCTAAGAACTACATCTTAAAAAAGAGATGAAAATTTCAGCAATGTTTCTTTTTTTCCTATGTTAAATATACTTCCTTTTTGATACTCTTTTAATGAAGTAATAATCATTTCACCTGTGATTTTAATATTTCTTTTTGTGTTTTTCCCAGCTTGCAGAAGAAATGGAGAAAGAAAGAAAAATTTTCCAGCTCCAGATGTGTGAGGTTAGTTGTTTTGTCTTGAAACTTTGTCATACAGAATGTATTCTGCTCAAATATTCTTTTTCTGTATAGGAGAACCCAAAAGTGAACAGAAAAGATAAGAAACTGAAAATGAAAGTCTCTGTTCTTTTACACTGGTCTTTAAAACGAGTTTGCTTTTATGACATGTTTTTGTAAGGAGATTTTTATCTTGCTCATGATTTTATTATTAAATATGTAAAGCTCTTGTAACTATTTAGTGGTTTTCATACTAGGAAAAAGCAATAAATGATTTTTTTTTTATGGCTAATATTTAGCGTTATTTTCAATTTATGTAGTTTGCACCTGGATTTGTATCATGTTTCCAGCCCATTATTTGTTTTTATTTTTTTTTTTTGTAGGAACAAAAATGTTGCCCTTACATGAACATCACTTTAATTGCACTGCAATGACTTGGGTATATCTTTTGTAATTGAAGTAAAAATTTTTTTATACTTTTACTTCTTTTCAGTACTTAATCAAAGTCAACGAGATCAAAACGAAGAAAGGCTCTGTTCTTCTCCAGTCTCTCTCTGAGTATTACCAAGTTCAAACCAAGTGAGTCATCTCTTAGATTTCCCTGAACCTAGTCTGGCTTTTGAGAAAGTAGATGCTTAGATTGGAAGAGGAAGAGCTAACAGTTCTCCTTTCAAAGCAAATTATTTATTAGTTAAAGTATTTTCATTAGGATGTCTTGCTAATCAAAATAGGTTGTATTGTTTGTAAGCAGTTTTAAAATCATATGTCTGTATGTTGGTTATGCTCTCATAACACCTTGTCAAAGCCAAATTTCTGGAAATGGGGCAGTAAAGATTTATCTTATCTTATCTTTTCTTTCACTGCACAAAAATATGATTTGTACAATTTTTCATGAAAATTATCAAATGTTTTTTTTTTTCTGATTTATTTAATTGTTAATACATATCAGAAGGAAAGAAAAAAACTTTTCATGTTTTACTTCCTTTTTTTTTTGTCTTTGCCATCATAGGATTGAAAAGCTTGATCACTGAATATTTTATGATTGACAAACATTTAAGCTTTACAATTGATTTACACATTGTTTAATCTCTGTTCCACATTTTTCCCTGCTCTATTTCCCTGAGTTGTGTTAAACTTTCTTTATCGAGTTACACACCAATATACACATGCAGCATAATTAACTAAATTATTACACTAAATGGGAAAAGATAGAAAAGATTACACTTATTTTGGTGGACAAGACTTGTAAATGAATCATCTTATTGTACATTACTTTTTACACAGCCATCTTTTCCTTCAATCTGTTTCATTTTCACTTTCACCTCAATCCCTTATACATCTATCTTTCAACAATTTCAACAAATCACATTTATAATATACTTATTCACAGCTGACATATTTACCTCCTACGCTTATACCGATTAATCTTAAACTGTGAAAAATTATTGCTGTCATAATTTCCAGATTAAAAAAAAATATTTCATTCAAACTCTTCACATGGGGCAGCTTGTAGCATAAACACTTCCAGAACTTTTTTATTTTTCTATATATCTTTGTTTTGACTTCCACTCATCTTCTAAGAAATCCAAACACTTTTCTGTATGTTTTTTTTTACCATGTCGCCAGTTTTTTCCGTGACGGTCTACGCATTATCGAGCATTACCAAAACTTTGTGGAGGAGCTGCTTCAGCAGCTGCATCAGATCAAGCAGAAGCAGGACGAGGAGAAGAGAGAATTAGTTGATCTCAGGGATGCCCTCAAAAACTCTATGACGTCCTACAAAGAGGTAAGGAGTTAGCACTGGTAGGAATGTCGAGTGTCTAAGCTTTCTACCTTGAGTCATACAAACCCTCAAAGAGGCAAAGTGAAAACGGAACTTTTTAGCTAATTGGTGAGAGTCTTTTTTTTTTGGGGGGGGGGGGGGGGCTGGATTGGGGTGGAAGATTTCTGTTTCCAAGATTATTTTTCAGAAAGTCTATTGACCAGGATAGCTTGGGCATTGACAGACCAACTGTCTAATTGATTTTTAGCCAAAAATCTAGCTTAAGTCAAACTTTCCCATTTTGAGTTACAGGCAATAAAATATGCAAAGTCTGAATGAAATAAAAGTCAAATCAACTCTTTTAAAAATTAAGAAAAAGGAAAATCTTATATAAGATAAGAACATTCTGATTTCATAGTATGTCTCTTTTATATCCTTTTTTATGACTTAAAACATTTAGATATTAACATAGATAAAGAAAACAGGAGATACTCTGCTGTTATTGATAGGGTGGAAACTCTTGAGAGAAAAGCTATCAATGTCTTGACTAAATTCCTACATATTTTAATCTGTTCAGTTTCCATAATAAAAATAGCAGGAGAGGTTTTTTTTTGGGTATTCATATTTTGATTTTATCAATATATGTGCATTTTAATACCATTGTAAATTATATGATTTCTATAATGTATGATGTGAACTGATATTTCATTTTATTTACTCATCTCCCCATTTCGCAAAGTGTGTATCTGTTTCTGTAGGTATTTATTTATTTATTCAAACAAGTATTGCCTAATCCCTTTCATTCCAAACTTTGAAAAACCAGTCACTGAATTTTCCTCATGCTGTGATCTTTATCCTGTGCAGGCTTAATTTGCAAATTACTTTCAGCCCTGCTTTGTAAATGTGTATTATGTTACCGCGTGTAGGAAGGGTGTTGATTTCCTTTTTTTTTTTAACACAGAGATCACTTTTACTTATGCATTGACTATTATTGAAGACAAGACTATACATTTACAAAACAATCACTCTGATTCAGTCGTGTAAACAATTGTGCTACATCACTTGGTAAAGTCCTAATATCCCAGATTAAGGGAATACACTCGATGCTTCTTAGATTGTAACTGACAGGATCTTAAATAGTTTCCACACCCCACACATCCTAAATCAAGATGAATAAATTTTTTTTTTTGCTAGCTTGCGCATTTCAAGCTAAGCTCAGTCTCAATCATGTTTTTGTTTTATTTTTTTTTTTTTGTTCTCCCTCTGCTGTCCCCATGACAGAGCAATCGTTTTTCTGGAACAGGATGGGTACCTATCTGGATGTTGTCCCTACAAGCCCGTTGTTGTCGTCTTTGGCTTCTGCCCCTTTTGGGTTGTCAAATCTTGGACAGACTTGCCAGCTTAAGAACAATGTTTTGGATTTTTTTTTGTTTTTTCTATTTTTTTTTTCCCAGCAGATTCTAATAGTGCAAGGAGAAGGCAAAATAATTGTTAGACTCTAGATTGAAAAGAAATGAAGAAATAATAATGGGAAAAATAAAGTATTTGTTACTTTTTGCTGTTTTGTTTTGGCATTATTGAAAAGTGAACAAACATTTTGATAAATTGAATTTTGAGGCCAAATTGATATCATGGAAAAAGATCAGTCAAACCTGCATGTTGATCAGTAGCAAAGGTTGGCAAGTCTGTCACCTGCGATGTGAACCCTTCATTTCTTTTGCTGCTTCATATGCTCTGCATTTCTGTTGCATTGCAAGGCCTTACGTGTCCACAGTATAAGTATTTAATATCTTCCTGTGAAATTTACATGCACTGAATGGTTCTTGAAATCCCTCTGTTTTTTTTTTTCTTTTGTTGTTTCTTTTTCGGTCAAGTTCATTTTATTTTTTAGGAAACTTTTCAAGCTGATGGAAATAAGCAGTTTTTTAATCTTTTCAAATTTTTTTTGGTGACTTTAATTTAATCTTTACCTTTTCTTTACTGGTTGTTTTATTTCTAATACCTTTGTATGCTTCAATGAGAATACCCCACCTCACCCATAGCATACAACTTTCAAAAGTGAAAAAAATAGTAGGATATTTACTCAAAGTGAAGGCATTAATTCTGCAATATTAAATGGTTTCAGTAAGGAGGACTGAAACATTCTGAATTTCTAAACAAAGCTTGTGATAGCTCATTTTCTACATTCTGAAATTCTAAACAAATCTTGTGATAGCTCATTTTCCACCAAAGAATATTCGCATGTAATTATGTTAGCTGAGGTATAGTCACTCGTCTTCATCATCTCCCTGTTTCTTCATATTTCAGCATCTTTTATTTATACCTTGTTTAACAGTGCATTTGATTCTTGCTTCTAGGTTTGATTTAAGATGAAGATTACTCTGTAAAAAAGGCTTATATCCATATATATATATATATATATATATATGAAAGAATTGTTTGAGATTGGGGTGGAAAAATGTTATTTTGTATCTCTGTATCAATTTGATCATTTTTTTTTCATTGCTGTAGAAATATGAAAAAAATTTTCAGAGTAAAAACTCTTTTTTTTTTTTTTTGCTTTTACACAAAGTTTGCTATGTAAATTGGCAAATTTATGAACAAAGGTATATGAATATTAAAAACTCCGTGTGATTTTTGTGAATACATTTAGGCACACATCATTGTTTTTTAATTCAACTTCACAGCTAATTATCTTAGTGATCCATAGCCTTAAAAACTTTTTAATGTTTGTCTTCTTTCTCATTGGCAGTTGTTCTGCTTCACATCACTTTCCTTGTTAGTTAAATACAATAGTATCATACGTTTTTGATTGAGGCAATACTAAACTCCCATGTGATAAAAAAAGTTGGTTCATGTTTCTTGTTGGGAGTGTTGCAGTAATCCTCTATCTAACATATTATCATTTTGAAAGTGTTTTTAGTAGTATGAAGAGAGATAGAAAAGAACCTTCAAAAAAAAATTAAATAAAACGTGAAAAATTATGTTTAAAAAAAAGTGTCTAATTGGTGCATAGGATATTAAAAATTTGGGGACTGGCAAGCGCTTTGGATATGATCTTTGAATTTCATTTTATTGGTTTTTCAGCTGCTGTATATGACCATTTCTCATAAATCATTTCATATAATCATTCGAAACACAGTTTTAAGGCATGTCTGTCTGTAATGTATCTTGTAAACTACATTAAGCACTTGGCAGTATTTTTGCAAAAAAGTTTTCTATTAATCCATGAGATTTTTTACAGGGTAAACGAAAGATGTACTTACTTTTTTAATATTGGACAAAAGTCCAAATTATTGTATACAAAACAGTTAAAGGCAAACTAGGGCAAATGAGGTGTTTGTTTTAAATTCTCTCTGATAATTTATATTTTTATGGACTTTCTCATGATATCTCTCAGGATCTCTAATCGAATGTGCCGTTCTATAACTTTGACCCCGTGCAGTAGAAATTCTATAATTCTTAAGGGAAGAAGAAGAGCATGACACAAGCTTGTATTATTTTATTGTATTTTTTTTTTTGTTTCTTTCTCTGGATGCAGATTTTATCTAATTAAATCTGGTGATAAGTTCTTTTTTTTTTTCTAAGCTCCAATAATGTTTATTGTTTGTTACCAACATTTTCAATAAGCTCATGAACAATTTGAATGGGGCATGCACGCTGCTTTGTTATCCTTACAGCTTTTTATTCTGGGACTATTGACTCAGACAGTGAAGAAGCAAATTTACAGCCTCATGCAGAATAATATGGATGTTTTCTTCATGTAGATTACAAACTGGCATTGATTAAAACAAGAAGTCCATAATAATGATGTAAGGATGCAAGTACAGCGATAAATGTTACAGTTAACCGGTACCATAATGGAAATACTTTCATAAGCTGCTCAGCACATGAAATTCAAAGTCCATCCTAGTGCTGAAAGTTCCATTGCATGGGTATCTCTACCTGTTTGGCTTACAGCATGCCAGTTAAAGAACTTTAAGAACAAGAGAGTTCAGCTTTGAAACAGTTCAAACTCAAACTACCCTTTTCCTAAATAAACAATGGAGTATTGATAAAGATGGTTTTTGAACTAGTTGCATTTGAACTGGAGGCAAAATAAGTAGGGCATATTTTCTTTGATAAAAAATATAGCATTGTTTACTTTTTTATTTTTATTGACAGGATGTGAAAAATTGCAAAACACTTTTTTTTTTAAATTACCTATGTATGTAAGTAAACAAAGCTAAATTGCTGCACATGGTGTCAGATCCTGAATTGATAGACAGCGGGAATGGTGGTCATAGTAAAGATAATTCACCTGGCTTCATCTTTTTTTACTGTCACATGGGGACAATAATATACCAAAAAGTGGTTTAAATCTTGTATTGCTAAGTGAAATAAGATTAAATACTTGTGGTCATGACATAATAATATGTGTGGACCCCAAAAAAATTGTATTTCATTGTATTGCAATTCCATGGCTTATTAACCTTACATGAGCATAAGCAACTGTGAAATAACCAATATTTTATTTTGTTATTTTTTATTTTAAATAATTACTCATCTAATTCTAAGCATCTTTACCTTCTGTCCGCTAACCTGCATGGTTTAGGCTCCAGTGAACAACTCTAGTCATGCAGGCTACAGCCTACATCAACTGTCGGGCAACAAGTCACACGGCTGCGAGAAGGTTGGTTACCTGTCAAAAAAGTCTGAGGGACTTGTCAGAAAGGTCTGGCAGCAAAGGCGCTGTGAAATCAGGGACGGAGCCATGTACATAAGTCATCAAGATGTGAGTTGGTGTTTCGGTTTGAAAATGATGCGCAATTCTAGTGAGTTAGTGAAGACTGTTTTAAAGCATGGCCATTCAATAGTTTTCACTCTAAACACTCAAGTATAGCAGGCTGGTTGAATGGGAGGCTACTCAATGCAGATTTCTCACTTTTTGTATTGAAGTGGAACATCATGCAATATTGCAAACTGGTTGAAACTTCTAAAAAGAATTTTAGTCATGTATCTTTTTGTTAATATTTCTTTCTAACCTTAAGTTGACTTGGACTTTCTTAGATTGTCTTTTGAAATGGAAAATACCTTTTTGCCATTGTCTGGGATTTCAGAAACCTCTTATTATTTGTTTTAAATATCATTGCAATCTGCCATATATGTGCATATTTACTGTGTGAAATAAGAGACTCTCTGAAAAATAACTGTCATATGCCATAAGGACTCTGACATAATTATGTTGTGAGTTTAATATCATTAAACTGCCTTCTCTTTTATAAACTTTGAGGAATGTTCTTAAGTCTGAAAGTTATTAAGTTATTGCTTTTACTGTACTATAACTAGCTTAATAACAATTTATTGAATTTTTGCAGGAAAGTAAAGACCCAGTGAAATTAAACTTGCTCACATGTCAGGTCAAGGTGAGAAAAACTTTCCGCCATTTTTTAGATTTTTGAGTCAATGTTTTGTTTTGAGACATGTCATCACTCTGAATATAAACAGATACATCAACTCTCAAGTTCTGCTTATTTATATTTTAAAAAAAAAATGTTTCTGTGTTGTCTTTTTTTTTTTGACTCTTCCGTCATTTTTCAAAATGAGAAAGCACAGGTGTTATTGAATTTTTTTTTCATTTTTTTTCTTCATTTAAAAAAAATGGCTATCACTTTTTGTGAGACTGTTTACATAAGGCACAGTGTTTCTGAACATTGTCAATCTTGATGAGGTCACAAGATTTTAAAGCCAAGCCTGACTTGCTCATCTATTTCAGCTCATTCCAGATGAAACGGGCAAACACTGCTTTGACCTCGTCTCATCTCTGAGTGAGTACTTCCAAGTTTGTGAAATTTTTATTTAAAGAAGAAAAGCCTTTTTTGTCTTTTGTGTTTTGAAGATGGGCACGAGAATAGATTTCATATAATAATTGATGCGAAAAGAAAAAAAAAACTAGTGCTAACAGACAAAGCAATATGCAAGTGTTTGAGTAAAAAAAAAAAGAGATAAGGTGTGGGTAGTTCAAATGAAGTGTCAACATTTCAATTCTTGTGTACATTTTTGGATTTGACAGAATCTTGTCAGGATGTTGTAGAGGTGAAATTTTTGGTTTTTTTTTAAATGATACAAGTCAGCTACATGTACTTCTGTCTCATTTCTTTTCTTCATTCTTTCTCTGCTTTGCTTTATCAGAACTGAGCAGGCGAAAAGAAAAATTTTTTTAAATACTGGCCTCAATAATATATCTAGCTCTTATTTTTTTTGTCTTTTCTTCTTTAACCCCACCAGATAACCGTACCTATCACTTTCAACTCAAAGAAAGTAAAGAAATGGAAGAGTAAGTCTGTTTGTCTGTCCTTCTCTTTCTTTCTTTTATTATTTTTTTTTTCATTAGTGTAACTGCTCAAAAATGTTCAGGTGGAACTCTGTAAAACATTTTTCTTACTGTATTCTCTTAATATAGTACCAATTCATGTTTTTAAAATTTCAACTGTTTTTATTAAAATCCTTTCGTGGTTAAAAAAAAAAAAAAAGAACTCACAATTAAGAAATAAATAAAGTTCTGTGTTTATGTTCTCAATAAAGACATATTGTCTTTACCTCTTACAAATATTGTATTAGTTGCCATCAAAATTGAATCAAAAAAAAAAATAAAGAAATTATTTCTGTCTTTTTTAAAATGTGATTGATCTCTAAGCTTAGATTTTTTATCATGTTAAAATACCTTTTCATAGAACAAGCTATATGTTAATGAGGGTGTATTTATCACTGTCCATTCTCGCAGGTGGATTTCTGTACTGAACAACGCCAAAGAACAAATTCTCATGCAGGCTTTCAAAGACAACTCGAGCTCACCTGGCCTTAACCAGAATGTGCGCGAGCTCACCTCCTCCATCATGGATCGTATTCGCAGGTTGCCTGGCAATGAGGTGTGCTGTGATTGTGGTGCACCAGGTAAAGCATAACTCCTTATGTCTTGAAGCAGTTTGTCAGTCAATAAATCTTTTTTTAATTGTTCCACAATCACCTAGTCTGAGATATTCAGAGAAAACTAGTGCAAACTATTTTTACTGTAACACTTTAAATGAGAAAAATAAATTGCTACAAATGAAATCACAATCATAATTACTTCAAGTTCAATGATTTCCATATGCAGATATTCAATACTGCTGGGATATTTACAAGCATATTCATCATATTTCTTAAGAAGTAAGTAAAGAAGGATTTCTGGATTTGTTCAGTGCCCTTGCCGTTAGCTATCACCATTAATCTTTGTAAATCGTCTCGGTATGTTCACAGATCCAGAGTGGTTGTCCTTGAACCTTGGTGTGATGGTGTGTCTAGAGTGTTGCGGGACGCATCGAGAGCTGGGAGTACACATCTCCAGGACACAGAGTACAGTTATAGATGAACTGGGTACCTCCCAACTCATGGTAAGTATTACTAGCAAACATTGCTTATAATAGATAAGATAGGGTACATAAAAACTTTAGGGTTGAAGGAAACTCATAATATGCAAAGATTTTTGAGAAGTTATTTACTTTGTTTCCAAATAAACAGAGATTCCGGAATATTTTTAATTTTATACGCCACATTTTTTAGAGAAATATACTTAGTTTCATAAAAAGTGTTAAATTTTCATCTCCTCAATGCTGGGCAAAACTGCTCTGTTCAATAAAGCAACACATCACATTTGTTTTTTAACGTCGTTCAGAGCCATAAGTAGTGTTAGTGTGGTCTGGATCAGGATATGATCTCTTTAAAAAATGTCATTTTAGAGATATCAATGGTTGTTTTTTTTTTTTTTTTTTGTTATTTCATTATTTAGCTTGCAAGGGTAATAGGGAATGCAGCTTTCAATGACATCATGGAGGCGACATTAGACCCCAATGACAGCATCAAACCCAAACCTACTAGTCACATGTGAGTATTAGTGATCAATGCCTTGTTACTATCACATCTTGATCTGCTAAAGTCCTAAAAGCTGACCTTGAAACGTTGGTTTGAGACCATCTGATGTTGCTTCGTAAGCCATACCTGAATATTGCTATCAATTTGTCTTTCCGTAAGGGCGAGACTTAACAACTTCATAAAGGCCATCATAATTAGAAATATTATTAAGATCAAGATAATTGAAATGTATAGCCGTGAAGTTTCAATAATGGCCCTCATTATCATAGGGTCATCATACAATGTACTTATTCAAAACTTGTTCTGTGTGTGATTTTATGCTCATCTGTCATTAAATATTCATCTGCTACCATAATGTCACAGATGTAAGAAGGGTTCTATTGATTGGATTAGAAACTATGTTTTAGATGTGCTTTCATTTTGCATTTTTTTCTATAAACAATACTGGTTGAAATTTCAACATGCATTTGAAATTGTTGATTATAAATCTGGTGTTGCTTTCATCTCAGAGAATATTTTGACACTCTAATGATCAAAGTAGAAGAGATCTGATTACTGCACTTTGTTTCTTTGAGGAATGCAGATGATAAGAAGTTTGTTTGCAGGTTTGTAGAAACAACTCAAACTGTTCTATTTTTTTTATACAGGAACGAGAGACGAGAGTTCATCAAAGCCAAATACGAGAAACACAAGTTTGCCATCATGACATGTTGTGACGCAGAGGAACGCAAGCAAGACTTGAAGCAGGCAACACAAATGAAGGACTTGCTTGCAGTATTACAGGTCTATGCTGAAGGCCTTGATCTTTCCACACCCCTTCCTGATATGGTGGGTCTGAGGAGTTGATGTCTACCTGTCTGTCTCTGTCTGTGCCGCTTCTCAAACATTGAAAATTAACATCTACATTTCATTTTTCCTTTTTTTATCAGTATTTTCGAAAATCAAAATTGATCTCCAGAAAAAAAGATATGATTGTGTTCATTGCTCTTAGGTGGTAATCTTATCTAACATGTGTCTTCCTCTTGAAAAGCTAAACATTGTATCAAAAGTGAAAAAAAAAACTGGCTTCTACACACAGAAAAAGTAGTAGAGGCTTTGGCAAGCATTGATTGTCATATCATAATAAGAAGCGCTGTGCATATAAGTGATCTGTCCCCATGGCATTCAAGAGGAGAAAAAGAGTAAAAATTTAACTGATATATTGTGATCAGAGTTAACATATGGCTTTGTCTTAGTCATTCTCCTGTGAGAATTCAGTTGTTCAGTCATAAGTTAATGAACAAAGGATTTGAATTTGACTAGACTTTACCAGATTTATCTAATGGAGAAGTTCAAATTTCACTATTTGTGTGCTATTCCACCTGGTAGATCTGGTTGATGGAATTTCAACATTTTTGTATCATCCAATCAGCTGGATAGATTTGTGTTGAAAAACTTATGATTTTTTTTTTAAAATATGAGGTGGCCTGAGATTTTGAGGCTTATTTCAGAAATAACTATTTTTAGCTATAGGATTTCAAACATGAAAATTAAATTTTTCAAGGTTGACAGCTTTTTAGCTTCTCATGATCATTAATATTTCTATCATGTTAAATTATTTCAAAATCCAAAAGCAACTTAAAATATTGTTGTTGTTTTGTTTTTTTTGTGTGTGTGTGTTTTATGTGAAGATATCTGCAACTCTGTATGAAAACGTTCCTGAACTTTAAACGCATTTTTCTCAGTTTCTTGTTCCCCAACTTTGTGTTAAATTTTAAGTCATATATCAGGCAAATATCAAGATATTAATAAAATTTAATCTGTAGGGAATGGGTTGATCTTCCATAAAATATGAAAATCACAATTTGTCCAAACTACTTATTGGGCCTAAAAATAGCAGAAGCACCTCACATATTGTCATTTCACTAATTTCTTTACCATGGAACATTGGTATTAATTTGATAATCAATACATGTGTATGTCTTAAGGAGCAAAAAAATTTTACCAGTATTTCACCAGCCTCGGTACCTTTTTACCTTCAGGTTAGACTACATTGATGATCAGGTATTTTATTACAGGTGTGGGCAGGAACACATGGAAAGGACCTAATAATGGGCCACATGTGTCACCAGTCTGATCAGGCTCCCCACCATTCCACTCTCTCTCTTTCCACATGTTTACCTCGCTTCTTATTTTTTACAGGAAAATGGTGAAACAGCACTGCATTTAGCAATTCAAGAGGATGACGGGACGTCGCTTCCCCTCATTGACTTTCTCATACAGAATACACCTGTGTAAGTGATGCTCATAAGAAAACAGTTAATTATGTAATTCTTGGAAGAACCTAGGGGTATATGAGACCAATAGCTGTTTCTCTGTCTCCTTTTGGAGTCGAGCTACTCTGTTGTGGACAGACAAGTTTTGGGCCTGGTCTTCTGCTCTGCCTAAAAAAGGCTGCAGGAGAGACTAGTTGGAATGTGAAGAATGCACTTTGAGGCATAATAGTTCTATGGTAACTTGAGACCAAGCAAACATCTTTTTAATATTCTGCCAATGTGTGAAGTGTTCAGACTTTTGTAGCAGTCAAATGAAAATGAGTCGATTGGCAGATATTAATCTCTAAAATACAAGGACTAGCCATGAAGTGTTGTGTTTCTGTTACCCAAATATAAGTTTCCTTTATAGAATTTGTAATAAGGCCACCGCACTCCTCACTTATCTCCCTTACAGGAGTTGCCTGGACAAAAAGATAACCAGTGGAGACACAGCTCTACACATGTGTGCGGAACTCAACCATACTGAGTGTATGAAACTTTTATTGCGGACGCGGCCAGATCTGTGTCAGGTGGAGAACAATGTCGGACGCACACCACTCGATGTTGCACGCATGTACAATCATCAAACATGTGTGGAGCTTGTAAGTATAGTGGACTTAGGGGGCTTTGAATAAGTTCTAATTACAAAGTACAGCAGAAAACTAATTCACTAAAGATACACCTCAATAAGCACCTGTTTAGGTTATAATTTCACGTATAAATTGCTTTGGATTAGCCAAATGTGTAAAATTAAAGTTGTTTCAACACAAAGTAGAGGGAAATTTTTACGACGCTCAACGTATCTCTTGTCCTCTAAATGTATTCATCTCTTTATTGTAATTTCAAGTTTTGAAAGTTAAGCTGATTTTGTGCTCAAAGCCTCAAGTCTAGTAAATAAATTTTCTCTCTTCTTGTTGAACCTGGGGCAGAGAACCCATTAATGATGTAAATCTACGATTTTTTGCCCTTGCTTTTTCTTGTGCTTTGAAAGATAGCTTTTGAAATAGTTTCACTTACGGCAGAGGCCAAGATTACAAGAAACAACTAACATCAACTGATCATTCAAACACATGTTATTTCACAGCTGACAGCAGCCCTTACAGGGAAGAAAGACCTCTTCATACACATCAACATTGATTGGGATTTGAATGCTGTAAGTATCTAGCAAAGTCATTAGAGTTGAGATTTTGATATATTGAGAAAATACCAAACGTTGAGGACATTTTAAGGCAGTGTAAACAAAAATCCAAGTCCATAGCCCTTAAGAATAACAGTCCTTTAAAGAAAGCTAGATTCCTTTTGCCATGCGTTCTAGAAGGCGAATATGCTTAACTATCTTGGGATTGGCTTGTCTGTTTTTGACACCTACACCTTTCTTGGATGCTTTGGTTTTGCTCACTCCATCTACTTACCTAAGTAACAATGTTATACGTTCTAAAACTTTTAACAGCTTAAGCATCACTAAAGTTCAACAAAACTTATGAATATACAAAAATGAAAAAAGATTGTTTGGGAGGACATCTAGTCCAAATTTGATGTGGAGACGATATTGTCAGCTCTATTCGGATACTAATGCACGAAAAGATAGATGGATGTAGGTGCCATGTTACTACATATAAGGTAGTAATTTTTCAGAAAAGAGTAAAACTCTCTTATTTCTTGACTCAGCTAAATATTCATGATAGAAATTTAGAAATGTAAAGAGTAAGGAAGTTAAAATATCTTACCCTATACGTTTTTAATATTCTCTAAAGAAAATTACTAAGAAAGTATTAATTGCAGGTTATTACTATTTCCTTTTCAGGATGAACGTTACTACGATATGGATTACAGTGATGATGACTTGGACGTAAGTGGAATGAAAAATATTTTGTAATTTGTGGCTTCTCCCCACAAAAATGTATAGAAATTACTGTCAGTTGCATATTGTCTCGCAAGTTTACTACCTCATGTATCAGCAGAACCTAAAGGGGAAAAAAACTGATCAGCTTAGTCTAATGAGCAATGCAGCTTAGCCATGACAGAAATATCAAGCAA
Source organism: Elysia crispata (assembly GCA_033675545.1). Classification (NCBI taxonomy): domain Eukaryota; kingdom Metazoa; phylum Mollusca; class Gastropoda; family Plakobranchidae; genus Elysia; species Elysia crispata. Next base: position 87,346 of record JAWDGP010007703.1, on the reverse strand, counting down.
TTGGAAATAACTTCAGAGATAAGAAAAAAATCAAATCTTTGGGTTTTTTTTTTAATTTTATGTGAACTGAGCATTGTGCTCAAACAGGTTTCAGCTTCTCATTTCTGTTTTCAGTAAAACAAAAAAAACCTTTTTTTAACTCACTTCTTATTTCAGCATACACCAGACAAACCAAAGACAAGGTCTCGACCGTCCAGCTTGATAGGCGTTCCGGAAGTCCTAGCTGTGATCAACAAGGATAAAGATGGAGGACTCCTAGCACCTGGCAGCAAACCAAAGAGTTCTAGTAGGTTGAACATGTTTGTCTGGCTCCTGCTGGAATACTGCTTGAATATATTCAGAATTTTCAAAGCTTATTACTCCATCATCACTGGAAGGATTGTACAATTTGTAGCAGTCTCCACCTTGCTAAAGCTCACCAAAATCCTTTCAATACAGGTCTTTCTCCGGTTAAAGGCACTAAAACAAAATTTTAAAACCCTTCATCTCGATGTTTTCAGATTTTGCAAGTTTAGAAGAACCATTATTTATGGTAGGATCTTTTTTTTCTAGATCCTTTGTGGCACCTTTGTTTCTAATATTTGGAAAAACAGTTAAATGCCTAACAAAAACAGATATTTTGTTTCATGCAAGTCTCAACCTAAAAGTTGATTGACGTTGCAGTTTTATGTATGAAGGTTAAAATTCTTGCCTGGCCAGTTGTGACATTAAGTCCTTGAGAAAGACATTTTTGCACAGGTTTCCTTCACCTCATTGAGATGTATGTTAACAGGAGGCTAGAATTTTCTGCAGTTTTAATACCTGTTTCCTGGTGAAAAATGCATAATAATTAGCAATAGTGTGAGGGATTTCATGTGTTGAGCACTGTATTAAAGATTCATTTGGTTGGGTTTTTTTTTTTAACATTTCATTATCAGTGATCAGAGCCACAATATCTATCCACAGAGATAACATCTGCTCATTTTGAATATAGCTTGAGTTTATCTTTTTGGAGACAGGGCTACTCCAACTAATTTATTCTTTTCTAGGTAAACACGTAAAAATTTTCTGCCATAAATCTCATTTCTTAAAATATTCCTCATAACTTTCTTTAGTAAGTCCTCAATTTCCTTTCTGATGTGTTTTCTCTCTTCTTTATGTGGTTTGAATGTAGAGGTAGGTCTTAGCTAAGTTCATTCATGCATTATGGAAAACAAATAGTGCTGTAAAACGCCTGCCTACATGTTGGCTGGGTGTGCTTCTGCACCATCACATAGGAATTGACTGAATCCTCTGTGAGATAAATCACTTTCAATCCAGAGAAAGATAAATTTAGGTGATGCATTTTGAAAAATGCCTTTAATATCATATTTTGCATTTTCCTAAAAAATTAGAAATTAGAGCTCTAGGCTCTAAAATGGACATGTGTTACATGTGTGAAAAGATATGAGGTAAACAAAAAAAATTTCTGATGTCTGGTATAATTGACAGACAGAGCAATATAAGTAATTGGTTATGGTCTTTAACTTTTGTATGGTGTTTATGTCCATCTATTTTGGTTTATTTTTTTTTGGTCCAAAGAACTCTAGCTTGGCTGATTGTTATAAAGACAGAAAATAAAAAAATCCTGTCATTAGAATGTGTGGAGGTAGGGTTGTAGAAACAATATCAATAGAGCTAAGTCAATGGAGCACTGTATATCACAGAGAGCCTCAACAGCAAGTACCGTCTGTCCCATGCGTCAAGCACGACCTGCGCAAGTCTCGACCATTCTCTGGATGCAGACACATGTTCCATCAAGTCTGGTGAGTGGCGGCACAGCACGTAGTGGGCCGCATGTGGATACGGCTGTTTGTTAGCTGTGCAGCTTGGCAGAAATGTTGCATTTGTTAGTTGTAGATGATTAGGAAAACTCATTGTTTATATCACATAGTTGTCATAGCAAAAGACTGTTTTTGTTGGGCATTACAATGGATATAAAATTGTTTAATGAAGAGGATGGCGATAGCTGAAAGTACTGATCTTTTTGTGTAGAAGTAGTTTCCAGGCGTGAGGCATGCCCTTGATAGCCATTTTAATTTACCTGCCATTTTGTATTGGAGTGCAGAATAATTAAAATGTTGGGAATTTTTTATCCTGGAGGTTAAAATTTTGGGAAAATGAAATGGAACTTTCACTCCAAGCAGTTCACCTTTAAGTTTGGTCAATCAAAATGTAAGTTTCACTCTTGTCTTAGGATTTCACATGTAACATTCAACATTAATGGTCTTTTCTTGACAACTTTTTACAAATATGCACTTTTTTGTATTGTTTGTTACTTTCCTTGCATTTTTTTTTCTTTTCGCTAATGTGTTTGAATTGCCAAGACAAGCAAAATTGGCTATTGTATATGATCGTCAAAGTAGAGGTATTCTGAGGATCTTTTAATGAGACTGAAGAAAGGTCTTGCCATCCCTTCTTCTAAAGTTTCCAAAACTTGACTGACATATGCTTAGATGGTTTGTTCGGTTCTAAACTTGCACACTCTCTTCATATTTAACTTTTTAGAGCCACAACTATTACGAATATTTAAGGAATCTGATCTCTTTTTTTTAAGTCCTAAAGGCAACAAGTAAGTGAGTACAGTAAAGGAATGCACCTAATTTATTTAGAGTCCTAGGGTCAACAACTTAGCCTAATGCTGATGAAACTTCTACAACACAGAGAGCACCAGACTGTAGTCAAGCCATACCTTGAAGAGCCTAACATTTCTTAAGTTTTGCAGAGAAACTTATCCTGGGAGTCTGGTCAAAGTTTAGGATGTGGCTGATTTGATGAGTTGATTTCTTAACTAAATAGTCCAAACCAATATTAGAATGTGATCCTCCTTTATTGTAAGCCCTAAAAGGCTATCTCTGCACCCCTTGGGATACTAATATACCATTTGCTTCCTAAAAAGAGTGCAGATCTGACATATGTGATTTTTTTTTTTCTTTGAATGTGGTACCGACAAGATAGCATACCAATTTCTTGCATAATGAATGTTCCAATATCAAGCATCCATGAAAAAATATCCACAAGTTTATTGAAACCCTAAACATAAATAAAAAAAAAAATGTGTTCAGTCTGGCAAATTATATTACTTGATTTTGTTTGCAAAGTCAATGTGGTCTAATTTGATAGTTTGTTTTTGTTTTGTTTGGTTTTTTTTTAACATTCAGTATTGTATACATTATAAAGTTTGGTTCAAGCTTTAGGTCAATCAACTTTTCTTGGCAAGCTAGATGTGGATGCCACTGTTAAACAGTAAATGGAGAAGCGCCTTTTAATATTTACTAATGTGTAATAAGTGTAAAAGATCAGTCATTAATATTTCAAATCTCTAATAGCATGTCATTAGTTATTAATATGCTTAGTTTACCAAATGCTATAGTGCTTTTTGTAAAAGCAAATTTTAATGGTCTTTATTCAGAAGAACAAAATGTAGTGCATTTTTTTTTTATCTTTTAATTTTTAATGAAAACGTTAAACTTGTTTTTTGAAATGGGATAGATTTGCTTAGATTGCCGCACAGTTTATCTACTCATTAGGTGTTGCAAACTTTTGAAGCATTAAAATATTACTGTTGTGAGACTAGTGGTAGTCATGTTGTAAAGGCATAGAACTTGACATTCCCCCAACAGAGTTTGGTTTTAAAGGAAATGCTTTCAATATTTCCAGTTATATTTTGCTTTGCATTTGATGTTTTTTTATATTTGATATTTGGAGGAAAATTTATGTACATGCTTTGGCAACATTTTTTGTTGTTTTTTTTCTTTCTTTTTTTGAAATTTTGGCTGATGACATGGTCATTTTTGTTCAACATTCTTGTATGACTATACTAAGAGATAGGTGCTTGGTACTACCTTTTATTTAACACTCATATTTTTTAATTTAGAATGCAGAAAAACATGATGTAAGCCAGTACCAATTTTACCATTGTTTTTTTTTTTTTTTTAAACACTAAGTTAAGGATGTACATTTAGGTCAGCAGAGTGACTTGTTTTACTTTTTTTAATCTCTGCATTTTTCATCAGGCCTCAAGGTGCACTTTTTTTATTTCAATTTTTATCTTATCAGTGTATCATGATTCAGTGTGTAGTAGTTATAAAGATTGTCCTTCGTTTTATTTTGTTCTCCTCCTTAATATTATTTTTATTATCTTTTTGTTATTATTATTTCTTGAAGGGATCTCTGAGTAAATGTAACATTAAATACAAATACTTGACATAACACATATTTTTTTTCTCTTCTGAGATATCTATGAATCTTCATGATATACCCTTTGATTAGATTAACCATAATGGACCATAAGATTAGGTCAGTTTCCTGTGCTTAAGGTTTCTGACCATCGAAAAAATTACATGATTCTATCAAACCATATTTTGTAGAAATTTACCTATTTTTCTGGCTGTATCATTGAGAAGCACAAGCTGGATATCTATATCAGGTGTATCTCAGATGTTCTTTTAGGGTTTTTTTTTTTTTTTAAGGAAAGTCATTTTAAAGTTTGCATGTGGTTGGCAACAAAAATTGGTCATTTTTCATGCAGACAAATAATGCTTCTCCAGAAACTCAACACTTATTTTGTGAGCTTTTGTTTTCCAGTTCACTAGATTTGTATGGTTTAATTTTGCATTTTTGTATAGAAATTTTTTGTTAAAACAGATCTCTATTTTGCCTTGACAAAGTCATGCATTTCATAAATCTAAAGCAAAAATCACAAACAAGCATTTGTCACAGCCTCAATGTCCTTTCTTCCTTTCAAGCTTTTAGCTTATTACATCAAAGTCAGAAAATATGTGACAGTGAGATAGAAATCTTATCAGCCCTCTAAAAGCTGGGGTTTTTTTCTTCACATTTTGTGTAAATATATGCATGTATTGTGCCTTTTTGGAAACTTGTTCTGAATCTGCTATCAAAGATTTTTTTGTTGCCATTCATGCCATTATGTTAAAGCTTCCGCCTTTAAGTCTAAATGTTGTGCAATTAAGATTGTTTCTCTTTATTTTGTTTTCTCTACTTTTCTTATTTTGTGGCTAGAAAACCATTTTTGTGTGTACCATTTTTGATTTTTGCACTGTAAATAAAGTCTTATGGCAGGGTAAAATTACTGAAAAGCCCAAGTTATTATCAGTTCTGTGCATATATTTTTATGTCTATCCGTTTTATTAATTATTCAGTTGAATGAGAACTGCAAATAAATACAGTGGACCTCGACTATTACAAAATCGGCCGCAACGAAACCTCGGCCATAATGAAGGGATTATAAAGGATGTTTTTTTTTCTCTCTCTAAACAATGGTAGGAGAACCTCTGTCTTAATAAAAAAAAAAGACGTGATGAGAACCTCGAACATAACGAAGTTGTCGAGTTAAAAGTGTAGTGAAAATACCATTGCCAGACCGGCGCCTGTAAGTCTGGTCTGCGTTTGCACGTCTTCAACGTCTATACGCAATGCCTTCTAGGTGCGAACTTGAGTAAAGGCTAGAATTAGCCACCGCCTGTGGGCTAGGGTGAGGAGTGGGGTGCGAGTCTACGATGAGTCACTCACTGGCTTTGTTAACTGAAGATATCAACTGTCATAAGGCTGCAGGCATCCTCTGTGTCTACAAGCAGAGAGGGGTGTGTGTGTGGTGGTGTGTATAGGGGAAAGGGGAAAAGGGCTAGGTGGGGGGAGGAGGGTTGTGCATGTGGGGGTTCAGAGCTAAGGCAGTTCTGATTAGGAGCTAAGGTTGCCATCGTTGCATTGTCTGTAATTGGCTGATTGCAACATAAGCCCAATCTTCACTCCCGCTTGAGGTAATGCGTGCTTATGAAGGAAAATTTGGGAATTACTGATGCTTAGATCTACAGCTATCTGATTCTAACATTTCAGTCTGTCAATTTCATTCTTGAATTAACCTTCACATACGTTGAACTAGATCTAGATATACACTTTGTCTCAACAAGATTCATTTACCGTTTCATTTTAGAAATTTATCTTTGATGCGGCGTTATGGCATCGATGAACAGGAAGTGATTATCGTTTGAGGCAAAACGTAAAGTGATAGAAGCAGTAGAGAAAGGGGATAAAACTTTGCTTGTGTGTGTGTGTGTGTGCATGAGTGTCATAAGTTGCTCGTCAATTGCACAAAATAGGCAATGTGTTGAAGTTTGTGAAGAGGTAAGACTACATCAAGAGACAAAAGGACAGAAAAAGATAGGGATAGGGTAGAGGCAAAATGAAGAGTTTTAGTTGACCTTGTCTGTAACAAAACCTTGGTTATAACGAATTTTAAGCCCTGGTCCGTTAATTTCGTTATATCCGAGGTCTACTGTAAAGAGAAATGTGTGTGCTCAGGGTGGTCCGCAACTTGAACATTAGTTGTAGCAGATGTTTTCATGATTGAATATTTGGCTTGCACTATGCTGCTCAGGTTCAAATACTTTTCTTCATCAAAATCTAAATTTTGATAATTGATGCCAGATTCTTCTAATATTTCTTCAAGTACTTCAGTTTGAAAAGAGCGTCTGATTTATCTGTCGTCTCTGCACAATTTCTGTCTTATCTGAGCCCATATGCAGCTACTTCCTTACGTTAATTTCAGTTGAGATTTTATTTTATTAGTGCGTCTGCTGCTTGTATTGAATGCTTTTAAAGTTTTAATATTTGTTGAGCATTGGCAAGTGCTAGTAACATACACACACACACATATAGTTACATGTCATTTTCTTTCCTTTTTTTTCATTTTTTCGTTATTCAGTTCTCTGTTATTGTTTTTGCATGTTGCTTTTCTTTTGATTATGGTGAATTATTTTGCAGGAATGACATTTTTAATTGATGCTGTTTTTTATGATGTACTGAATTTGGTTTTTTTATTGAAATTTGTAAAATCAAATGCTATTTGAATCCTTTTTTAGTTTCGGTTTATTGTCCTAAATGCTGCATGTGACTCTAAGATTTGCTGAAAAGAAAGATTACCATTGCTTTTTTAAATTCTTTTTATGAGTGTTTTTCTAGCAATATTTTTTTTACGAATTAGCTAGAACAAGCTGTTTAAAGGGAAAAAAGTATTCTTTTCCATTTTTCTGTCATGATTTTGTCAAAGTTTTCCTAAACCGCACATATTAGCATCTGAGAAGGAAAAGAAGGGACATTTTTACTATGTGAATGTGGTTGATTTAATCTTTTCATGGTTATTTTTTTTTTTATAATTCTTATTCTTTGTACAAGTTGTTGGAAGTGAAACTTTTATTTATAATTTTTATTTTGGAACACAACATCATATAAACATCAATTATTATAAGCTTGTTTTAAATTGTAAGAGGCGCAAGCAAAAAAAAAAAAAAAAAGATTAAAGGCTTTTGAAAAAAACAGAAATATTCCAAATTAAGTTGGGCTTACCAGGTAGACTTAAAAACCTTTGAATTTCAGCAGAAAAATGTGACTAATTTTGTGTTTTTTTGCAATTTGATTTTTCTGCTACCCTGCTTCAGAGCCCATCAAGAATATATTGCTGGTCACATTCTTTTGTCCAATCAAAATACAAAGACTTTGTGATGTTTTCTGTAATTTTTCTTATGATATAACCTAATTTGCCGAAGTTGTCCTGGGAAAGTCTACATTTCATTCTTAAAAAATGAGCAAATATGGTTAGGAAAAACCTAAATTTGCTCTAATATTCATTGCAAAATCTATATTGACCTGGAAACTGCAAGAATATTTTAAACCTTGATGCATTTTTGTAATATGTAGCTGCAAATGAAGAAACTGAAAATCAAAATAAAAAAAAATAGCTGTAAAAATTCTTTGAGTTGAAGCAGGGAAATGCAGAAAGTTTTGATAAAAAATTTCATCGAAAGAATTACAATTTCATCTTTTTTTTTTAATTTAAGAGTTGCCTCTCCTCAATTCCTCAGTTCCTGCATCATCTTCATCAATGTCGTCGGTTGCCGGGGGAAACGGGAGGATCAGTCCCTCCAACGTATCTCTAGGAGCCATAGGTCATTCAGCACAGTCAACTGGAAGTCACGGACTGTCATCTAGTCATATCACTCAGGGTCAAGGGTCAGCACTGGAGGGCACTGGGGTCAGGGGTACTATGTTACCTCCCTTGCCACCCAGAGGAAAACGTCCACCACCTCCACCTCCTCCAGTAGCATCAGGACTCAGTAGGAATAAGTGAGTAACACCATCGCTCTGGCCATTAAAAATTATTAGTTACATTTGTTAGATAACAGGTTGCCCTCTTAGAACGTTCCTATTTGTGTTTCAATTTTTTTATAATCTATTCAAGTTGTTGAAGAGAAGAAATTTTGATTATATGGCAAATGAAATAGGCGTGAGTAATCTCATTACTACATTGCACTAAGGTGTATGTTAAAAAAAAGTGCAATGTGTATGTCTCTGAAATGTCAAATCGTAAAAAAACAAGATTTATGATTTTGGGGGGGGGGGGGGGAGGGAGGGGTGAATAACTACCGTTTGTAAGACCTAAGTGATAGAGGTATTTATAATATTTATTGATGTTCAGAAGCCTTTCAGCAAACATTTTGCAAAGAAGTTATTTGTGGCTGTTCAGGGGTGACTGAAGTTTGCTACAGGGATAGCTTACTTGGGTGTTGGAAAGTACTTAATGAACACTCAATATTCATCATGCGCCCAAACAAAACAAAAAACAAACAAACAAAGCAAAAATTGATGATTTGCAGGTTAAACATCCCTGGAGCTGAAGCAGTACCTGTGCATGCCTATGTGCAGAATAAAACTGATTGAATTTTGAAAACCACAGTTTATATTGCTGAAGTTCCTTCAAACTTTTTTTTTAAGGATACAAATCATGTTTTTACCTATTCTATAAGACCTGCTTTGTCAAACTTTTGAGAAGAAAATTTTTGGCCCATAATGCAATAATACTATGCCTTTTGACATGTTCCTTATTTGGGTGTAAATATTGATTGAAATGATTCTTTAAATCATCATATAGATCTGATGCAAGTGAGCCAACATTTCTTGTACACAAACGAACAATATCAGAACCACCTCCGCGACCACAGCAACCACTTCCAAATCACACAGCTGGTGTCTCTGGTGGTAGGTCACTACATCATTTTATGTGTCATTTTTCAGTTGCACTGAATTCCCTTGTGTTAGATGTATCTTCATGATTTTCTTTTTTACAATTGTATATGCATGGTAATAAATTTGCAAGTAGGTCTGTTTTTTATATTTCGATAAATGCCTTGATCAAGAAGTGTAAAGAAGTGGTAATTGTGTTAGGTCAAGGTGACCATCGCTTGGTAAGAGTGGTTGCTCTTACATGGTCAGTTGTCCACCTTTACGTACATGGTGAAATGTCTATCTTGACCATGACTTAAGGAGAGTGGTTGTAAATAGTTAGTCATAAGTCCACCTGCACCATGACTTGAGAAGAGCGATTGTACTTACATAATCAAGTGTCCATCAGAACCATGACTTGCGGGAAGTGGTTGTATTTAGAGGGGGAAGTGTCCAACTTGACCATGACTTGTGGGGAGTTCTAGTAACTAGTCATTAGAAATTTTTTTTTTTTATTTTACTCTCCAAGTGTTATTGGACAGTGCATAAGTTTTTAACTGCAACCTTTTAATTCTGGTCTGCTAAAGGGGGTTTGGGGGGGGGGGGGGAACTTGAGGGTAACCTTCCCTGTCCAATTATTGTCTTATACCGTTCTGGAAACTAAAGGTCTGTTCAATAAGTCATCAGGCGCTGAGTGTGGTACACAAGGTAAAAATTTAGGGTAGGCTTAACTTGTTCACAACTCAGAATGTCCTAACCAAGTTTTGAACCTGTTATTCTCTCATTCTCAAGTTAGTTTCGATAACAACGCCAGTTTTTCTAATTTTTTTTTCTCCTCAATAATTAAACAATAATGTCATTGTATGTAATTAAACAAGTGTATAATGTAAGCATTGAAATAAATCAGAAAGTCTTGGCATCTTTTCATATAAAATAGCAAAACTGTATATATCTATTAATTTGTTGTTGTTTAATTGTTTTTCACAGAATATAATCATATTCTTCTTTACTTTTCATTTTTTTTTTTTTAAAATATGATTGCACCAAACAAACTTATAATGCGAAGAAATGTTTTTTTCAGGGTCAAAACAACCATCTGTCTCAAACATTTCTGATAAAGGGTGAGTATTTTGTTATTTTTGTGATAAGTGAGAAAATGATTGATGTAAGTTTTCGCAAGTTTCCCTGTAGGAAACTATCTTAGAAAATTTTAGGAAAATAGTAATAAATATAAGCAATTCATAGTTTTAAGGAAAAAAAATGTTCATGAAAGTGGTTTTACTCAAGTATTGGAGCAAAGGTTATGTCCATAATTTTTGATAAAGTTTAATATACCCTGTGCTATTTTATTTTTTTTAACCAAGTGATCAGTTTCACAGCTGAAGATGTTGTTCTTTGCAAAATCCAAGATATTAAGGGCAAATCAGTGCTCACTGGTTGAGGCGGTGAAGTTATTGGGTTTTCTGAAAATTTACATTTTTTTTTATTTTTTTGATACAGGGATATTCAAGGTCAAGGTCAGTTTCAAGTCAGAAGACTTTCTAATCAAGGTAGTCCTTTAAGTGTGTCTGCAGCTGTTTACATAAGTCTAATATCTTAATCTATTTATAGCTGTTTATATAAGTCTAATATCTTAATCTATTTATAGCTGTTTATATAAGTCTAATATCTTAATCTACTTGTAGCTGTTTATATAAGTCTAATATCTTAATCTACTTGTAGCTGTTTACATAAGTCTAATATCTTAATCGATTTATAGCTGTGTATATAAGTCTAATATCTTAATCTACTTGTAGCTGTTTACATAAGTCTAATATCTTAATCGATTTATAGCTGTGTATATAAGTCTAATATCTTAATCTATTTATAGCTGTTTATATAAGTCTAATATCTTAATCTATTTATAGCTGTTTATATAAGTCTAATATCTTAATCTACTTGTAGCTGTTTACATAAGTCTAATATCTTAATCGATTTATAGCTGTGTATATAAGTCTAATATCTTAATCGATTTATAGCTGTTTATATAAGTCTAATATCTTAATCTACTTATAGCTGTTTATATAAGTCTAATATCTTAATCTATATATAGTTTATATAAGTCTAATATCTTGAGCTACTTATAGCTGGTTATATAAGTCTAATATCTTAATCGATTTATAGCTGTTTATATAAGTCTAATATCTTAATCTACTTAAAGCTGTTTATATAAGTCTAATATCTTAATCTATATATAGTTTATATAAGTCTAATATCTTGAGCTACTTATAGCTGGTTATATAAGTCTAATATCTTAATCTATTTTGTAGCTGTTTATATCAGTCTAATATATTAATCTGTTTGTATGTGTTTATATAAGTCTAATATCTTAATCTACAGTAGAATCACTTTAAACCGTAATTTTGGGGCCCTTTGAATTCATTTCGGTTTAAAAGCATTTTGGTTTAAAGCTAGTTTTGTTTTCGGTCGTTTTTCAGGGGAAGTAACCGCTATTTCTGTTGCCTTGTCAATAATAACTGGGCCTGACAATGGAACATTTATTGCCCTGGCTTGTCGAAACCAGAGAAACACTGCTTCTTCCAGCTCTTTATGACTGCAAAGTTTCACTTTCTTGCTAGTCGGGCAAAATTTCGAATCTTCACGAGCCTTCTGTAACTTCTCTCTGTCTTTAAAAATTGTAGGCAGCGTTGAGTTTGGGATGCTATGTTTTTTACAGATCTCTGTCTTCGATAGGTTCTTTTCATCCACTTCGGATAAGATTTTCAGTTTAAATTCCAATGTGTAAGCAGAGTGCTTTCTTTTCGACATCTTAGAGTTGGATAAAGCTAAATTTTGAAAACTTTCACAAGTTGTAGGCCTAATGCGAATTCGAAATTGAGTACATGTACTGATCAGTAGCACTGCGTCGATGTTCAATGCTGACGATGTAAAAACTGGAACTGTGGTGGTGTGTGTATGTGTCATGGTGTCTGTCCCCACCCCCCTCCCCCCTCCCCCCCTTTTGAAGAACATACAACTGCCTTACAAAGAATGCAGTATCTCTATCAGTATCAGTGCGTTGGACAAAGAAAGAAGGCTCCGTGTGTCTGTCTCTACCGTCTCCCAAAGCACTAGACCTCTATTCATACACAGACAAGTGCAAAAGCATAATCACTCACTGCGCGAGCGAGACGGTGCAGTGGTGATCCCTTGTGTGAATGTCCAATCACCATCGCTTGCCACCGCCACCACCCCTCCTCATTCAGGTTCATCGACTGTGTGGGTGCGGGTCTAGTGCAGGGTTTGATCGGTGTGTCCCTCCCCACCCCCCATCAGCTATTAGATTGTCAAAAAAGGCCTACTCTTCCCTTCATACAATTACGTGTACTAGGCATTGGGTGTGTTTTGATTTTTTTCCCTCTGGGTTAATAAAGAGAAGGGGAAGAAAGAGAAAAAATAGAGATTTCGAAACAGTGCAATTTCAAAGCATTTCGGTTTATCTCGGGCAAGGGTACAAAGGCAAAGAGGAAATTTGCACAATTTATCGGTTTTTTTTTTTTTTGGTTTATCGAATTTTTCAGTTTAGTGGCTTTCGGTTTAAAGTGATTCTACTGTATTTGTAGCTGTTTATATAAGTTTAATATCTTAATCTGCTTTTACTTGTTTATATGAATCTAACCTCTCAGTATGTTTGCAGTTGTTTATGTGAGTCTAACCTCTCAATGTGTTTCTAGCTATTCGTATGAGTCTAACCTCTCAGTATCTTTGTAGCTGTTGATACTAGTCTAACCTCTCAATGTGTTTCTAGCTATTCGTATGAGTCAAACCTCTCAATATGTTTCTAGCTATTCGTATGAGTCTAACCTCTCAATGTGTTTCTAGCTATTCGTATGAGTCTAACCTCTCAGTATGTTTGTAGCTGTTGATACTAGTCTAACCTCTCAATGTGTTTCTAGCTATTCGTATGAGTCTAACCTCTCAGTATGTTTGCAGTTGTTCATGTGAGTCTAACCTCTCAATGTGTTTCTAGCTATTCGTATGAGTCTAACCTCTCAGTATGTTTGCAGTTGTTCATGTGAGTCTAACCTCTCAATGTGTTTCTAGCTATTTGTCTGAGTCTAACCTCTCAGTATGTTTGTAGCTGTTGATACTAGTCTAATCTCTCAGTGTGTTGGCAGCTGAATATGTATTTACCTAGTTTTGTTGTGCCTAAGTGTATTATGAGTTCTTGTGTCAAGACAAGGCAGCTATCAACTCAAGAAACTCAAGGATAGGTCTGCTTAGATAGGAATAAATCCCACCACCAAATAGTTTGTACCATTGGGGTGGATTGCAGAACCTTTTTATAGACCAGCTGAGCCATGTGATACATTTGTTTATTGCTTTGTTTACTCTACAGTTGCTTGTCTTTAAAAAAAAAAAGACTGTTACAAGCACTATTTCCTGTGGAAATTTTGAATAATTTGAATTAGTTGTGTATGGACTTTCTCCAAGGCAGAAAATCAGGAAGAAAAAGTCGACAAAAAAATTAAAAAGAATTAAAGATTTTGTAATTAAATTAATGAAACATAATAAAACATTAACAAAACATGTTTCAAAAATGTTTTGGAAGCAGACTGCAATTCGAATAAATGTTTCATAGAAAACTCAACAATGGACTTATGTCCATTAAGTTTATTATGTTAGGAACAACATCCATAACAATTGTCAAAAACGTTGCACGTATGATATGGATGTTACATTTAAGTTTTATCTTGAACCTTCTTTAGCTCTTGGTTCAAAGCCTGTTTACACTGAATTCATGTGAATTGTGGTAAACTTTTCGCACAAATTTAATTATTTTGAAATTAAGCTTTCTCATTAGTTATAAATTGACTTAATATTGTACAGTGCTGATTGAATGGACCACTAAGGTGGCGAGATGGGGGAGGGGGGGAGTTAGCTTTGAACAGAGGTAATTCAAGAGGCAAGTTTCACTGTATATTTCACAGAGGAGAGGAAGAAGAAAGAAAACCAACCACCTGCCAATGCAATGCCTAACTCTAAACAACAGGTAAGCTTCACTGCTATGCCCTCCACACAGTGTCTTTGGTTAGTTTTAACTTCCAAAATTAATGCAGATGGAGTTAGTATATTTCTGTCAAGCAAAGGCAAGACTGGTTAGATGGGATCGAATCTCACCAAAGATATCACAGCAAGGGAGTGAATCTGAGATGTTTTTATGAGTTCAGTGTCTGTGTCTGACAGACAACTCTGTCATCTCGTTCTACAAAATCTTTTAAAAGCTTGATATTTCACTCTTGTGGATTTTTTTTCCTTTTAACCCAAGTCTGCTCTAAGTTTTTTTTATTTGTAACTGTCGAAATGTTTTTTTTAAAAATTTGAAAAAAAGCAAAGCTCTCTTTCTTTGTTTGTTATTGATATTTAGACTTCTAAATTTTTTTGATTAAATCAGATTTTACAAAATTTTAGCTGAGGCAGTTATGTGTGCTAAATGAGGTAGTTTAAAGCTTTTTTTTTAAATCAGTAAACATTTAGTGAATATAATTTGTTTGATTTTTTCTATATAAATAAGATAATGTATTTGTGTAATTAATGGCCTTTAGAAGAGTGGAATGTGCATTAACGAGACAAAGCAAAGTGCTTATAAAATATGCCAGCCCATTATGTAAATCACTTCAAATTGTGGGAATGTTAAATAACTGTAGCAAGATAGATTTTTTTGCAGCTCACCTGTTTGTTTGATATATTTATACGTTAATTTAACATGTCAGAGTTATACATGTACTTGATTGGGTTCAATAGCAATTTTTATTCTGCAGCTGGCCATGAGAAGCAACATATCTCAAAGTAGAAAGTTGAGCAGTTCAATATAAACTATACAAAGATAAACTTTTAATTTTTTATTTATCTTTTGAGCTTGAGAAAGTTGCAAGAGAGGATGAGTTTTACTACCTAATATTCCTACATAGGGTATTGATCCAATGTTTTTTATAACACCCAATGTAAATTCATTTTTATTCTTAAAAGGGCGATGTGGATAATAAGTTTAAGTGATACTTATATTGATCCATAGTTTATAAACATTCAATACTACAGAAGAGTTTACTCCTTAGAGAGATTTGTACACCTATGACCACTTCATGGCCAGTTTCAAAACAGTCTAATAGTCACTACGTGTCTCAATTTTGAGTGTTTTGTGATTGGCTGTTGAGTCTTTCTCTCTTCCACGGTCCAGCCATCTCAGCCGACAGTTGCACCCAAGCCGCAGCCCTCTGCCACACCTACTTCAGGTCAGGGGTCACAAGGGAAGAGAAGATACCGAGCTCTGTACGACTGCGAGGCCGACAATGAGGACGAACTCACCTTCAGTGAAGGGGAAATTATTATTGTTATTTATGAAGAAGAGGATGAGTGGTGGGTAAGTAGAATGAAGATTTTTTTTAAAGACAATTACATGTGAGATAATACTCTATCTCCTCACGGATCGTTACCTTGACGAGGTGAGCGAGCTTGCGTGCCTTGATAACCCTGAGAGCTATGCCGGCGAGAGCCTCGTGCTCCTGGTAGGGCCACCCAAGCCGGACAGGTCAAAGGATAGAGGCCAGACTAGATACGATCCACCCCCTCCCCCTACTTGTAGGTTTAGCATAGGGCTAACAACTCTATCTTGTAAAAATGCTATTGTTACAGAAACAGCAACGCTGCCCTAATTGCCCACGGCAAAAAGGGCAGTAAGTAAGTAATACTCTAGACAATTACCACACAAGATTGGGATATTTTACAACTATCTGACTTGAGTCTATTTACACAGTCTTCACATAAAGTTAATATGCCTTAAAGTCATTTAGTATGACATGAGATTAAAAACAGTTTATCTCTGTAGTTATGAAGAACTTTTATGATCTCAATCAGTGATGAGTCGATACAGTCTTCACATATGGTTAAGATGCTTGTGAAAACTTTTATCTGTAGAGTTAAAGATGAAACAAAGAGATCAAAATATGTGTACTTTTAAAATTTTGCAATCCAAATTCATATTCTCATAAAAGTTTTTGTTTTTGCTCAGTGTAGATCTTGTACTCATTTGAACAAATCCTTCAAGGTTCAGTGAGGGTCAGTTGTCATGTTTTTTTATTTGTCTCATGTACCTCCCTCAGGAAGGAGAGATCGAAGGACAGCCAAACCGACGAGGGTTGTTCCCCTTGAGTTTTGTCACGCCCGTCAATGAATGATGTCCGACCTTTGTCAGGGGAGAGAAATCAACTTTGGGAAATTTGTTTCAATTAATGGCTGTGGTTTACAAGTTGATGAAAATTGTTACCTTATTTGTTTGTACTGTTTTCCGTTTTTGTTTTGTTTCGTTTTTTTTTTTTGTAATTATTACTTTTATTTTTCTCAGACTTAACATGTGTCTGTAACAAAAAAAAACCATGAAACAAAACTTAAGTTTCATAAGGAAACATAGAGACATTGCAAGGTAATTGACTTGTGAGATGTAAATGTATTGACTCCTAATCAGTCCAGTGAAAATACTCAGTCTTGTCACTGGGAGGGTTACTTCTATGTGAAATTTTTTTATTTACTTTTTTTTTCTGCTTTTTTTTAATCCTTTTTTTTAGTATGTGTGTGTGTGTTTGGGGATGGATTGAGCAGAGGGGAAAGAGGGAAGATGGAAAATCCAGATCTTAAGAAACAAATAAGCTTGTGTATAGAATTTGTAATTCTTTCACAAAAATAATTATCTGGAGGAACCATAGTTTTAATTCATATTATCAGAAATTCTTAGTTTAATCAAGGTCAGTAAATAAGCATTGATTTTTCCAGCAGTTGATGAGAAACATAAAAAAGGAAGTAGCACCATTGGATTTTTTTTTTATTGATGATTCGTTTGATTTTTTTCATACTCTGTTCAGAAGACCCAAAATATTACTCTAAAATTTATCACAATTTTCCTCAACCCGTTCACGTTCTGTCTTAACAAACTTGTGCTGAGGATCAATGATTAGATTCTTGGTCATATGTTTGTATGTCAGAATTTTTATAATATATTTCTTTGATTAATGAGAACAAAAGTTTGATCACTAAAGTAACCTAGCACCTTGTGGGGACTTGGTGGTCTCGATAACAAGGCCTTTTCGATAAAGCAGCAACTGTCGACTCAATTTATCCTTGGAAAAATGATAAAATTAATATTAATATATTTTTTTTAATTTTATTTTGAGTGCCCAAGTCTACATGTCTGTTGCAAATCTGTAAAGCTGTCCCTGGCAAGAAACCAATTTCTGAAACAAACAAAAGCAAAAATCAAAATAATCCTTTTAAAGACAGAGAGACAGGAAAAGACAATGAAAGAATGCGATAGTGAAAGCCATCTCGATGGAAAGAGAATGTATGAATGCTTAGTAATGAGTTGCTGCTTCAAGCTCTGAGATGTATTTCAAACTGCCTAGAAACCTCAGTTTTCAGGTTTGTCAGTTCTATGGTTTTAGTATAGTTTGATATGAGATGCAGAATTGTGAAGGGAGCTGAGTTTGTCATAGTGTGAAAAGCTTAGAACATAGAAAGTTAATTTGCTTCCACATGATTCCTTATGTTGCAGAATTGGCACGGTCTGTATTGAAAGCTGTTATAGTGCACCATATTGTAGGATTGAAACAAGTTAACCTGAAAGCTGTTCATGTACCGTTGTGTTCATCAAGTGCCATATTTGTGTGTGTCGGTTATCCTAGCTGCACACAAAGAGTTGTCACTCTTGGTTCTCCTTACTGTAGATAATATTGTAATTAAATTGTGAAGCTTTGTCTTCTGTCCACATCAACCAACCATAGACATCTGAGGCTATATTGTGGTAATAAGAATGATCAATGATCAGTGGGGCATGAAGAGACCTCTCTTCCTTTAGCTTAAGGGGCATTTTTAAGTTTGACTCAAGCATTATTTAGCTTAATATGACATAATAAGAACATGTTGAAAATTTCTCAAAACTGGAGGAGCCTATAGACTATACTATCTTCATCAGCAGGTGGCCATATGGAGCTGTTGGGGTAAAAGAAAAAAGAGTTAATAGTATAAGGAGAAGAGCCATTACATCTTCCTGCTGTGATTTTGAGAATCACTGTTTGACTCCATGCATTTAGATATCAATTTGTGCATTACTAAATTTGATGTATACCCTCAAATTTTGGTAAATTCATACCTGTTGGTTTCCTATCTTAATTTTGTACTTTTTTTTATCCCATATTCTTTTGATACTTTACTAATAAGTCGGATATTGGCAAAATATGTAGGTCAAACAGATATTTATAAGAACTATAAAAGTAAAAATACCCTAACCTTTGCTAGTAGTATTTTGTCACCAGGTTGTTATGGCAGGCAGCAATATCTACCTTACTCTCAGCTGCTATTAATATCATTGAACATGCTTTTTGAGATCACGGACAGATCTAACAGAATACAAATGCAGTCAAAATAAAAGTCACCTTGAAAATAGTCTCATCATTTTGAGATTTGTTCGTGATCATAGTTTTATAGGAAAAACGCTTAAGATGTGTCCATCTCACTGCCAAGGTGGTAGTTTTTTGTTTGTTTTTTTTTTTGTTTTTTTTCTTCGTCTTTTTTCTGTTTTTGAAAAAACTCCAATAAGCATTTTGATGTGTCTCACATCCAGTCCACATGAGTTGGATGTCGCATTTACACTTTTATTAAAGATGATGTTATTTACACCAATGTACTTGAGTTTAGCTTGGCTAGTGTTGGAATCGTTTACTATTATTGCAGTTCTTGGAAGAGATATTACATTTTAAATGTTTTGAAATAGTAGTGACAGGAGGAATGTATCAACGCTGTTTCTACTTATTTTCTTGCTGGCATCACACTCAGTGAGTCTGGTTGCAAGACATGTGATGTTAACCTGTGTTAGCTGTAATGTGAGTGATATTTTTTTGGGGGGTTCAAAATTGTCTACAAATTTATTTCTAGTTCTGTGGCATTTGTTTAGAGCCTCTGAGTTTTTAGTTCATTTCCTTCGAATTGTCAACTCATTCTTTCTCCTCAATTTGGGGTTTCAGGTCATCAAATCTTCTCTATGAGTGCTCTTATATTATTTGAAACATTATGCAGATTTGTAAGTTTTTTTTAGTTTCAATTATTTTGAGGGGTTTTTTTTTTCGTTTTTTTTTTTATTATTATTTTTTGCTTATAGAAAACATTAAAATGTGGTATTGTTTAGATTTCAACCTCTGAATATTATTTTTTTAAAGCAAATGTTGGCTTTCTGTAAAACCACCTTTGGATGTTGAATCTTTTTGAATATGAAGGTTCTGATATTTCTGTTCAAGATACCCAAAGGTCCTTAGAGAGCAAAGGCAGAGCAATCACCAGTTTAACACGGCATTATGCATTTCACTGTCTCACACGTTACCTCTCATCTATTCTCAAGTGAAAAAGATTTTGATTTTGTATATATAAATTCTTTTGTAAGATTTATCTCCCATAATTTTTTCACAAACTTTTCCTACAGTTCTGTTGTCTTCACATATACTTAGACCAAAGTTTCATAGACTTAGCAGGCGCATAAGAAAGCAATGCTCTCTATGAATACCCAATTTCTCTGTGCAATTTTCAGTGGTGCAAATTGTTCTCAATATTATATTCTTCTCTCACTTCCTTTTTTTTTTTTAATCTTGTTTAGCTTTTTAAGTTTCCATATATTGACTCACGTTCCACTCCATCTGTATAAACCAGCTTAAAGAAGTATGAACGATTTCTCACCATGTAGATAATCATGATGTTTGTTCCATGTTATCAGTATTTACGGAAGTGCAATATCCATTAAGTGTTGTCATACTTGATTTACTCAGCATATTCAACTCTCTACTAATCATGAAGGAGCCTGTTCATCGGACTTATGTTTAATACTTTTTATTGTATTTTTCGTTTGCTTTTGGTAAGCATAATGTGTAATAAGTATAAATAAATATTATTATTATTATTATTATTATTATTGCAACATAGTGCATGGATCTCTTTTTTGATGGGGTATGTAAGAAAGAGCTCATTTTTCTCTGAACACTAATCCTTAGTTTTGAAATTGCTATTAAGGAAGAAGAAGACACGAAGAATAGAGTGAAAAATGTTGGTGATCGCAATTTTGGGTAATTGCTGGAGCTTTTGGGTTTTTGGCGGGGGGACTTTTTTGACACATGTGCAAGCTTAGTCATGAAATTGTCCTCTTGTAACAGGGTTGGACAGTATATGCCTGGAAACTAGATCGGCTTTGCCTTTAATTAAAGCAGAGTGGGAAAACTGTATCCTCCTGGTAAAATGACATTGTGAAAATGTGGGCATTTAGAGTGATTCAGTTACGCAGCAGTCAGATAGAGTTTTTTAATCTAGAATGCACCAAAGTTGAGAGCCGAATATTTTCTGGACACAGAAATGCCAGAGCTTTAACTTTCTTGTTCTTTTTAAGGTAAAAACTGTTCAAGGATATAAAATTAATAAAAAAAAAATCCGGCGGCCACTCTTCAGGACAATAGGATTAGCACCATCCTGTCTAGAGAAAGGACTTTGTTTCCTTTTGCTTAACCTCAACTCAATAGAAATGCATTTTTTTTCTTTCCTTTAAATACTTGGCATAAGGTTCTGCAAGTAGGCCCATTGGTATTTTAGCTGATACTGAATGCGTGGTTGTTGCTTTAATGCGCTTCAGTAATAAAGAAGGAAGCAAGGTCAGCCTCCGCAAATGTTTTTTGCTACTTGCATTTTCCTTTCTTTTTTTTTTTGTTTTTCTTTAGTCATTTCCTTTAAAGTTTTACATTTGCTTAAATTAACTTTTTCTATTAAGTTGACTTTACAAATTTGTTCAAATATTGTATGTTTTTGCTTTACACTTGTGTTCCTGGAGCATAAATTTGTGATTTATTCTTGACGTACAGCACTTTATTATGTTTTTTGTTTTGTTTTTGTTTTTTGTTGTATTTGTTTGTTTTGTTCTTTAATTGCATATCTCTTTAAAAATAATTTGCACAATCATGAGGGCCGTATCAAGATTCTGAGAGAAATTCTTCACCAGACTTGTATTCATATCAAGATTTTTGACATCTGCAAGATCTTTAATGTATATGAAGTGAGCCAGATATCACTGCTTTGTGGATTTGATATATCCAAAGAGCCAAAGACTGATTTGTTTTGTTCATAATGCAGAACATATGATTTATTTTTTATTTTTTTTTAGTTTCTTCGCCTTTCTAATGTAGTTCCAGTATCCAGTATTTAGTAGTGATTTAGCACGGCATATGTCTATGCTTAGGCTTGTGAAAAGAAATAGACTGAATATGACATGAATGTACTATTTATAATTTGTCCACATATGGTACTAGGTTTGTTCATTTCATCAGTCATATGTTGCAGTTGTTTAAGTTTGATGAAATTTTCACGACCCACTTCATACTCCGTTTCATGGCATGTTTTGTTGCTGGTTTCATGTTTGAACTTTATGTTATTGAAGTCTTGTATTTTTTTTTCTAATTACTTGCCCATTCCACATTCAATCTTTAAATGTTTACATTTCTTTTATTTTTCTCTTGTTCTTTATTAACATGCTTAAGCCTTCTTGACCAATGATGTACATTGCAATTAACTATTTGAAAAAATTCCCTGTATCATTCCTTTAAAATATGTTTTACATAATAAACCTATGATGTTAATCATTAGATGAACAGAATATTAGAGAAGTGTGAAGTTTTCAAGGAAAAGCTTGCAAACTACAGTACACAACTTCAGCTTTGTTGTTTGTTTTTGCCTGTGCATGAGGGTAAAAGTTATTGTCTTAACAAATATATATGCTTGTACATTTATTATATGTGTGTCTGCTTCAATGCTGTGTTTGTGTGGGCTTTTGTTTATGAATAGCTTTCACAAATATTCAGTTTAAGGAACATATGATATATTTGTATTACCTTTGCCAGTCAAAGATGATATGATTTGATGTTATTATCAAAGACAGCACTCTCAACCATTAATGTTTATGAATAACGTGCACTCTTATAGCGCTACCATAAATCTCCAGTTCTGGTAATGCTTTTTCAATTAAGCATACATTATCTAGAGACCTGCAATACCACGTCGATGATTTTACCAAACAATCTGTCTGAAACATTGCATATGGAGATTTTCTCCTTC
Source organism: Elysia crispata (assembly GCA_033675545.1). Classification (NCBI taxonomy): domain Eukaryota; kingdom Metazoa; phylum Mollusca; class Gastropoda; family Plakobranchidae; genus Elysia; species Elysia crispata. The sequence goes on along the minus strand of JAWDGP010007703.1, from coordinate 65,146 downwards.
AAACTGTACAAAATTTTAGTTTCTCTTCCAATTTAGGCAACTTTAGTGGACATTTAAATGACAAATGGATGAGTTTGGATCCCCTTTTCAACTCCTCAGTGCTTTACATAGGGCCTTGTCATGATATTCCTTTCTAGTGACGAGCTATACCAAAAAGGCAAAATTTGTCAAGTAAAGAAAAATAATGTTTCTTCATCTGATTATCCCAGCTGAAGTAATTAATTATTCTTACTCATAACATCATGTTTCAGAAATATTTACCATCATCACCTCTGTGTTTGTGTGCATGTTCTGATCGCTACTTTCTTACTGTTAGTGTGTACGTTCTGATTGCAACTTTCTTACTGTTTGTGTGAATGTTCTGATCGCTACTTTCACTGTCCGTGTGTATGTTCTGATTGCATGGTGTACTTCATTACATATACTTCATTTTTACTGGCATGAGTAAGTTAACATGAAGACTTGCTAAATCTCAAAAACTACAGAGAAATACATTTTTCCAAAACTTAAAAAGGAAAAAAAGATATGGGAAAAGTTTGGAGTTGGCCTTTATTTTGTAAAAAGTATGTAAAGAAATTTTAAATGTCCTTCCCTCCAAGAAAGCACAAATTGAGAATAGCATATTCAAATGCACTCGTAAAAGTAATAAGCAAATAAAAGTATAAGAATTCTTTGACACAATACTGAATTTTTGTTTACTTAAAATAGTGAAATGCAGAGCACAATATCAAACTGTTTTTCCATCTGTTCAAAATTCAAGCATCTGGAGTATATCTAAAGACTTGCTGCGTTGACTTTCTACAAGATGATGTGATGTCACTGATTATTTTAGTTTTAGGAGGTTTTTAATAGGACATTGATCTGATAATCATAGTACTTCATCAGACAATTTGAATTTTCAAGGCATCACATGAAGTATTTCGAAGGCTTTCTTAGATAGTTTAAGTAAATAAGTAAATAAATTCATCAGTACCATATCGGTGAAAGATTAACCATCATTTCTATGACTTCCGTGCTGCAGCATAATCAAAATAAAAATAATACAAAATAAAGATTTTGATGGCATTGGTAATTTAATTTATCTCTTCCATGCTTTGTGTTGCTTAGAGATTAATTTTTTTTTTCAATGTGCGGAAGTGTTAAACCTCTGATATGTTTGTCTATAATGTGGACTCTAAACTACAGTTTGTGACTCGTTGACACAATTCCATCAGTAGAGAAAGATGATGTATCAGTGTTTAGGATTTTCCAGGTATTATGTAGCAATCTCTTATGACTCAACCTGTTTTGTTTTTTTTTACTGGCTAATCTTGTACATTACCTCTCGGCCATGACTGTTTGATCTTCTCAACCTGCAACTGTATGATTAGCATGACTGCACAATACTACTTTCAATAGAGTGACTACATTATTATTTTACCATGAATGAAACCACATGTATATTGTATAATAAATTACCACTTACCCTGCCAATATCGCTTTAAGATCCATTTGTTGTTTCTTTGACACTGTTTTGTTTACTTGTGAGTGGTTGAAAGGAGGGGCAGGGGTGGGGAAGACAGAGGGCATACCTGGGTTTTTGAAAGAGATAAACTGTGAAAGAAATAAGCTATACTTTGTATTCCTTTCTTTAATACGATTTCTTTTTGGCGTCTCACACAGGGATACTCAAATAGAGTTGCCAAACCTGTCGATTTCTTCGCGAGACTCAAGAGAGTTAATCTCAGGCTCTCTCGAAAGTTTAGAGAATCTCACGAATTTTTATTTTCTATGTGGACCTAAAGTGTTTTATAATATATTCTGTGACAAGTTTCAACAAAGCAAATCATGGAGAAAGAAACCTTCTAAAGTTGATGCGATGATAACTAATGGAAATCAATAACAAATTGAGGTATCTAATCTCTTATTATTAAACTGAACATACAAAAACTATTATCATAACAAATGTCGCTTGGCTTTATTGGTACGTGACGCATCATCTCACTAAAAAAAATTGAAATCTCACACAAAAACTTCGCAAATCTCACCCAAAAGAACTTTATGGGGTTGGCAACTCTGCTCAAAGAAAGAGTAAAGTTAGGTGCTTCGTTGAACTGATTCTTCACCCCGCACCCATACCATCACAGAATTTGTTTTCTTCTTATTGATTAAGAACCTTCCAGGAAAGCAGGGAGAGAGTGGTAGAAAAATAAAATGCTTCAAGTCATTCAGCAGAAGCTATGGATTAAGGAATTTTCTATGTGTCTTTTTGTCATTGTTGTTATCTGTCAGTTCTAGTCTCATGTAACAAAATGTTTCACTGCTGATCTGAAGGGGAAGACAACACAGTTCAAACACAGTCACCTATAGTGCTGAATTTAGCCTTCTACTACTAGTACTAAAATCAGAAAGCCTTAGATAAAAACTTTGTTTTTTCAACTCCTTGGCTTCAGTTTTAGGAATATACAATACAATTAAAAAAACCAGCATCAATTTTTAATAATATGACATGTTGAAAACTGATGTCACAGAAACAAAATCATCCATTTTTACTGCGGTCTTGTACAATATGCAGCCAATTCTTAATTTGTATTTTCACTTCTGTTGACGATGTAGAGTCAACATTGCAGTCCTCCCACAGCCATCATTTACTCAAGCTACACCCATCTTCTATTCAGGTTTGATTGGAAACAAATATGAACCTATCAACCTCCGGCGTAAACCTTCGTCAATAATTATTTTGTGAGTCAAAAAGACCATTATCTCTGTTGAAAGTGGTGAATGCACTTCCATCGTAAAACCTATGAACTCATAAACCTCCGGCGTAAACCTTCGTCAATAATTATTTTGTGAGTCAAAAAGACCATTATCTCTGTTGAAAGTAGTGAATGCACTTCCATCGTAAAACCTATGAACCCATCAACCTCCGGCGTAAACCTTCGTCAATAATTATTTTGTGAGTCAAAAAGACCATTATCTCTGTTGAAAGTAGTGAATGCACTTCCATCGTAAAACCTATGAACCCATAAACCTCCGGCGTAAATCTTCGTCAATAATTATTTTGTGAGTCAAAAAGATAATTATCTCTGTTGAAAGTGGTGAATGCACTTCCATCGTAAAACCTATGGAAATCCCCGGCCGTGCCATCATAATCTCCGATACTTAGATTCTAGCTTGAACTTGTTCCACTCGCTGGCAATAGAGAACTTGTAATGAGCGTAGCCACTTCTCCCCTTGTATATAAGTTCAACCCTTAGCTCCTAAGTCCCTTTGCTCGTTATAGCGTGTATTTTAGCGTTGCCCAGCCAGAATTCACCGTCGAATGAACCAAAGCCTTGTTTCTGTCGGCCCAGTTTCGGTCGAAGTTAGTTTTTCCCGTGTCACGGCGCTGGATGACGATCCAGCCTCCACCATCACTGACAGAGTCACACAGAAAAGATATATGCAGGTATTCTTGGGATGCGTCTTGGCATATTGGAAATACTTTGACATATACAGAATCACCTTCTGGCAAATGCGTGGAACTTGACGTCTTTGATAGATTGTAGATCAGCTGACAATTTCGGCTCCAGTACTGTTGGGCAAACAAATCTCTTAATTCAAATTGTCTGCGCCAGAAACGTGTTGCTTTCTAATTGATGATCTGTGAAACTGTTAGCAGCTTACTGTTCCTAACGAGCGATTTCTACCACAAACGATGCGACAAGTTTTCTCAAGACATCATTTCGTTTCGTTCTTCAGTTGGCTATTTGACATGAATGCATGCAAATCAAAAACATTTTCCACCGACGAAAGTAGACCAAATTCTGAGTTTGAAGCTCCCTCAACGCTGTTTGTGATATTTCACAGACTCTCTTTCAGTTCATTCTGCACTTCCTGTCTCAGATCATTTAGACTAGTCTGTCCCAATGTCTGCTTTAGCTTCCAGAAATATGGACACTTTGACGTCCATATGTATCAATTTATTCAGATTGCTATTGTCTATTTTTTTCTTCCATTCTGTTGTCAAATATGATTAGTCTGTTCTCAAAACGACGCTCAAAAGAATCACTTTGATCTCTCAGGTCGTTCTGCTGTTGTGCCAATTGATTTGCCATTGTGCTTTGTAGTTGTCATATTTTATCCTCTATTCTATTTTCAAAGGAGTCGCTTCGATCGTTAAAGATTCTTTGCAGTTTTTCTATCTATCTTTCAGATCTTCCACAGACTGCGTGACAAGCTGCTGGATTGAGGCCAGAAGTTGTAGTGACGCGGTTGACGTCATTCCCCCACAATCCTCTCTGGTCTCTTTATGTCCAGGCTGTTGTACCAAGCTGGACACACTCACCGCCTCTCTGGTCTCTTTATGGCCAGGCTGTTGTACCAAGCTGGACACACTCACCGCCTCTCTGGTCTCTTTATGGCCAGGCTGTTGTACCAAGGTGGACACACTGACCGCCTCTCTGGTCTCTTTATGGACAGGCTGTTGTACCAAGCTGGACACACTCACCGCCTCTCTGGTCTCTTTATGGCCAGGCTGTTGTACCAAGCTGGACACACTGACCGCCTCTCTGTTCTCTTTATGGCCAGGCTGTTGTACCAAGCTGGACACACTGACCGCCTCTCTGGTCTCTTTATGGCCAGGCTGTTGTGCCAAGTTGGACACACTCACCGCCTCTCTCCCTTGACTGTCCAATCCTCGGACGTGACAAGTAAACTCGGACTGGCAGTCTTCCACCCGAATCGTGGCTTTCTCAGCCACCAGGGAGCCGGAGACTTCCCAAGTCGGTAACGCTCGGCTCATCCGTTGTTACAGAGGCGATGGGAGTTTCTCGTTCATCATTGCCATCTGCTCTAGAACCGCGTGGAATTCTTTTAAAAAGCGACAAACTCAAGATGGTGTTGAAAGAAACGGCAGAGTCAGACTGCCCATTGTTTGTCTTTGGTGTCTTCGAGTTTTCTGTACAGGTTAGGACATAAAAGAATGGACTCTCTCCGATGACTGGATCTTGAGTCCGATGGAGACCTGTGTTAAGAAAAAAGACCTGTTATAAGAAAAACATCAAAATACCATGAAAAGTGTGGACCCAAAGGAAGAGTTCGCGGTATAATCGCTGAAATTAAATGAAAAATCTGAATACAGGGTAATGATTAATTTCATGCAGGTACCGAGGTGTGTCATGAACTAAGACATAGCCTTGGTAAATTAACGAATAGGCTGAGTAACATATACGACTTGTAAAAAAAAAAAGGTGGATTGTTGAAGTTCTTCAAGAAAATGTGTGTGGAAGAAACTAGATGGGCAACATATTTGTTACTGCCGTTTTATAAGAAGTCTTCTTTCTCTTACACTATGACCAAAGGAATAAATTAATGTTTAAAAAAAAGTAATTTAATTTGTTGTATGTTTTTGTGAATTTGATTACTTTTTTAATTAACTTTGGTATGCTGAAAGCTGTCTGTTAGTGTTATAAGCTTATTGTGTGCATAGTTATTTACATTTAAAACGTCTACACCAACATTGTAAAGAAGAAAAAAACCCTAATTTGAAATATTCATTACTCAAAACTGATATTTGCAACATACGATTCATTCATATGCATTACTTTTGATATCATCATACCATTTATTTATTTAGATGGCTTATTCTTGCTGTGAAAAAGAAAGAGATAAGAGGGATATATATATATATATATATATATATATATATATATATAGATAGATAGATAGATAGATAGATAGATAGATAGAGAGAGAGAGAGAGAGAGAGAGAGAGAGAGATCAGCTTAAAGTTAGATAGTAACAGATCAGATTAAAAAGAACAATGCAAATATAAGATTTTAAAACGTTGATCATGCATGTATGATATTGTTCGAATGCATTATGGGAGAGATAGAGAGAGAGAGAGAGAGAGAGAGAGAGAGAGAGAGAGAGAGAGAGAGAGAGAGGGGGGGGGGGAGGAGGAGAATGCGTGCATTAGAGAGAGAGAGAGAGAGAGAGAGAGAGAGAGAGGGAGAGAGATAGAGAGAGAGAGAGAGAGAGAGAGAGAGAGAGAGAGAGAGAGAGAGAGAGAGAGAGAGACAGAGAGAGAGAGAGAGAGAGAGAGCGAGCGTTAAAACATAGCAAAACTGTTGATATTGAAGTAGATTTGGTTTTTTTGTTTTTATCTTTACAGTTTGGTTATTTTACCCTTTTTGACTGTAGGGGGTAGTATAACTGTTATTTATATTTTAATGCCAAACCATAAAATTATGACTGAATTTTTATATATAACATTTAAATATCCATTTGGTTGCTCTATAAAGATCACAACAGAATTTATCAGTCTGAATGGAAAAAATATAATAATTTTTTATAGAATATATAAGGGCCAAAAAATTTAAATAGTCTATATATTAATTGGCTTATCTCAGAAAAAAAACAACATTGGCTTAAATCTTGTGTACTCTCACTGTAAATCTGACACAACGACCTTCAGTCTTCTACCGGTAGATCTAATGCTAGGCAAGAATCCAGCTGCTGGTACAGTAACTCAGTTGCTATTTACTGAACTTGATCCATCCGAAGTTTTTTTTGCCAATACATTATTGTGAAAAATTGAAATGGCCACAAGATTGCCCGCTGTCATTCGATCAAGCACTCTTAGACTTCTTGGGTGAGTCTCATCGCAATATTTAGATCTAGATGTAGATTCTAGTCTAGAACTGAATACAGTCCTCAATCTTGAATGTTTGTAACAAGTTGCATCGGACTGGACCTTTTGAAACTCAAAGCCCAGATCATTCTAAACTACAACCTTTAGAAGAAGCTTTGGAGTCTAGAATCTTCTACTAATATGGATTATTTCGGACTTAACATATAATAGAGAAAATATTTACAATTAGGCCTACAAAACAAAAATATATTCATGACAGCTTTGAGCACTCTTGTCTTAGTATCAGTTTATTGGAACAGGGTTATTTAAATGGGTTCGAATTTGAATAAATGCAATAGTAATACCCATTCATAAGGTTAAGATCTAGTGTATCTGCTACAGTACGGTCTAATCGGTCTAATCTAGATCTAGATGATTGCTTGCTCGAAGGAAAAAGAGTGTTAAAAGGACTCATCTTGAAATCACTAAACACTGCAGCTGTAATTTACAGTTTAAAATTCACAAGAACTGCGATCTAAACAGTTCTGTACCAATAAACTGCAAAAATGCAGAGTTTTGTAGAGGCAGAGTACTAATTACATTTACAGATCAGTTTTCAATCTGTAGATTTGACTGATAACGCAATGGTGACTGGTGCAAAAAGTATTGTATTTTTATTGTAAAATGTTTATATTAATATTAGTATTCAAAAGGACCCAAAAGTTTTTTAGCAAAATCATGTACCTTAAATTTCATTTCATGAAATTGTTGCAAGATCGATATTGTGATACTTGATATTCATTTTCTGATTTTTTGAGAAGCAAATTTATTTTTATCAAGCAAAATGAAAAGAAGAGTCAGGAGGTCCTTATGGAAAAAGATGAGGAGAGATTGGTACTCCAGTAGTAATCTTTGTGGACTAATATAGTAATAAATTTTATTTTTAATTTTTATCCCCCAGTGTCCGGGCCATGAGTACTGGAGAATTTGGAGATGGAGCTGGCAAGGTTTGAACCTTTTCAATAATGCAAAAAAAAAAATTCAATTTTGAGATTTTTCTTTGAAAACATTTAAAAATAATCTGTTTCAAGGGGAGCTTTTTGTACAAACATAATTATACTCAAGTGGAGCAAGGTTCTAGAAGAATATTGTTCTCAGCAAAATCTCTTTTATTGTCATTTACTTAGGCAGTAACACAAGGATTACTTTAGCGATAAGCATTTCTTTAACCTTTGCCATGGATATATCTAGCTTTATCTTAAAATCTCTGTCAGAAGCAAATGAAGTAAAATAATATGGCAGTCTCTCATAGAAGTATCTCAGCATCTGGAAAACAAATAGGGTTTTGATTTTGATGCACATGTACCTTTTATTTCTACACCTCCCTAATTATAAGGCGTACCTGATATGTTTACAGTAGTGAAGGGGTTAAAGCAGTAACATAAATAAGTTTACAATTTGGAATTAATTTGGGGATGGTGAATTTGAATCACAGTTAAGTGCAGCAATGGGACACAATCTTTCATAATGTTAATGGATAATACAGGGCTGAGAATTCTCCGTCTAAAGGCAGATTTCCGCCCAACTTGTCATTTCCATCCTCCTAACGAAGATCGCGTCCGCCCAAAAAAAAAATTAAAACAACACAAAAATTCCGAAGGCTTCTTTTCGATTTTTTAATGCTCCCAAATTAAGTTTACTTTTCAATAATTCTGTATCTTTAGTTTGGTGACTAAAAAAAGTTTTTAAAAAAAATCTAGTCTGACACCTTCAGTGATTAAATTCAATTCAATATTCTAAGATTGTTCCAGATATGTTTTAGGTTTACCTTATTTTTTTTCTTACATGTCAACAAAAAAAGCAAAGGATATAACACAATAATCAAGGGAAGTTCAGTGCCAGAGGGGCCTAAATAGCTTAATTTTAACGCAATTTTTCAAAATTTTCCGGGGGGTCATGCCCCCGGACCCCTCTAGGTGAATCTCGCGCCTTCAGCGCTCGATTACGAGCCTACGGCTCGTTGGCTGGTATTTTTAGACTTTTTCTTGTCTGACCATTCTCAGCCCTGATAATAAGACTGGTGCCCTACAAAATTCCAAGTTTACTTCTTAAGCTTGGAGCATTTAAGGTTGTTTCGAACGAAGTTGCCATTATAATAGTTTCCATATTTTCTCAATAATACATAGCAATTAGATAAGACAACTATAAATTATTAGCCTTCTGGGTAATGTTGAATTCTAGTATATTCGAAAAAATTATCACAAAATTTCAAATCTAAATATTTCATTATCTCATTAAGATTTATGGGTTATGTTAACACATTGATAATACTTTTAGTTTTTTGACAATTTCTCTTCTCTAAAACGAGACTAGACCTTTTTTTCTGTCTTTGTGTCTTGTATCAGTAAGCCATACTTTCAATACAGATAATCCATTAAGCAACCGAAAAAAAAAAATTATTTGTCTTCTTTTGTGTGTTCTCAGGGCGGCGGCAGTGGAGGTGCTGTGAGGTGAGGGCATGGTATTCAACAGTGCTCAGTCTTGGGCAACTCATATCATACCGCATCATAACAAATAATTACATATAAATATTGAATAGCTCAACAATTGATTGAACAGCTCAAGTATGAACCATGGCAAATTCTTGATTTTTTTAGAATCATGCTCTTTATGCTTTTTAAAATGTCAGGACTGTTGGTCACTATATAGAATTGGGAAGGTGAGGGCAATCCACATGGAATGCATTATTCATCTTTTTTAGCAAGGTTATTTCTATTTTAATTACATTTTGCATTTTTTAATGCTTCTCTGAAACACAAAACTTTAATTAATGGCGTTTTCCTCTTGTCAAATGATCCTGAAGATATCTATGATCCCTATCTATGCCAAACTTAAAGTAATATAAATGTGATCCTTACAGAATAACATGCATTTTATGTAGCTCTCAAGGTGGCAGACAAATAGTTTATAGAAGAACGCTTTGCAATTATATTGTTTTTTAAAACAATGGAGTTTAGATTTATTAAAAATGATAACTGTCCTCAAGATGTGCTTTTGGAAAGTTAAGGGAAATCCTAAGAAATATAAAAAAAAAAAAGAAATTTAATGGACTCTCACTTAATGGTAATTAAAGTGTGCTCAAATTATGAAAATTTAATCAAATGAAGATACTTTTATTTTCAATTAATGTGGAAAAAAATTCCTCAAAATTCTTCTATTTTCTTCTTTCTCTGGGTACCTCAAAATAATTGTTGTAATACTATGTAATTTTGTTTTAAGAGTTTCCAACTCAATTGAGGTTTTCTTTTGTGTGTTTGTCTTGGTTTGTTTACATTCTACCCAACTTTTTCATTATTTTGCCTCATGTTTTGTTGTGAAGGAGTGCTGGTGGTGCCTTTGGAAAGATGGAAGCTGCTCATGAAGAACAGTATTTCCGTAAACTGGTAAGGGTAGCAGTTATAGTGTTGGTATTATACTTAAACTTGGTGTCTCAATGGTTTCATAGCTTACGATTCCACCAATTCAGATTTCATTGTAATTCATATGTATGGTAGAGAACTGATACTTATGTACTCAGACCTTTTATTTGATCTAATGGAGCCTGGTATAACAGAAAAAGCTCAACACCAAGCTTATATGCCTATCTTAAAATCAATTGCTGAGGTTTTTCTTCAGTATCTGAAATTTCAATTGCTCAAGTGTGTTGATCAAACATTTTTACTTTATCTCTGTCTCAAAACTAAATTTATCCAAATCTACAAAGACGCGTCCAAATCTAATTCTAGATCACAATAAAATGCTCATAGTCTGGAGGTAGATTTAATTAAGATGCATAAAAGTTTTTCAATCTCCTAGTAGATTATCTAGAATTATATCCTATTTAATATCTTTTTTTTTTTTTTCGGCTTTTAAGGATAGAATTGAGGTGTAGAATCCTTAACTTCTACATGTTTTAGTAGTTCATCCAGATTGATATAGATCTTAGACTCAGGTTTGACAAATACAAAAAATCTAGACTACTTATGTAAGATTGTATACTAGCTGCTTTCTCCTTGTTTGTTATGTCATTTTTTAGCTATTATTGGAGCACCTGTTTGTTAATTTTTCCTTCTTCTATTAGTATTACTATTAGTCTGCAGAAGTGGTTAAAACTTTGCGGGTTTTCCAGATTTGGGGTACCTTTTCAAGTATATGTTTAACAAATTAATGTTCATTTTAACACTTCCCAATTTTATAGCAACTATCCTAAAAGCAACAAACAATTTTTTAAAAGCCTCATATTGATAATATTAGCTAGTAGCGTGAAGATTAACATATGGGCAAACAAGTGTGAAAAGTGGGGAATAAGAGTCTAGAGTAAATATGAGATCTATATGTTTATATTTTTCTCCCTTTAGCAACAAGAGCAGTTGGAGAAGTTGAAGGAGATGGTGGAGGATGAAGTGGCTCACCACGAGCAGCAGATCCGCATCCATCAGGTGAGAGCCTTAAAGCTGCCATTGCTGCAGACAATTCTGACAACCCATGATTGTTACCAGATTTAGTTATCATAAGAAAATTTGCTCAAGTTAAAGCATATTCTTTATGAACATTCTTGATATGTTTTTATTTTTATGGCTTCAAAACCCGTTGTGTTTGAGTTTTGCCTCTCCATCCTTTATTTTTTTCATCAAAACATTTGTTTTTTCCTTACCTTTTGGAAAGGTTTGATGAGATGAAATGTTCAGTTTTAGTTTTGTTTTTGTTATTTTAAACCCAGATTCTCATTACAACCTTTTACCCAAAACCTTCTGCTTCTCAAATGACAACTTTTGGTAACTAGACTAGGATTTTTTTTTTCTTTTCACTACTTCCTTCACTAGCAGTTATCTTTTTTGTGGATGTCTAAACTTGAAATTCAGTTACTTAAGCCAAATGCAATACTTGTACATAAAATTGCCACATTGGCATCATGGAAAGCCTGCTCCCTTTCCCTGTTTTGTTAATTTGAAAGTAAAATTTAGGGGGACAGTATAAAAATAAAGATATTAGGCTTTATTTGTGACAGGTAGCTTTTGCCAAAATGGATGTTAGAACGATGATTCTTAACCTGGGTTTGATCGAACCCTTGGGGTTCGGTGGGTCAATCTCAGGGGTTTGGTAGAGCTAGTAAAAACATATCTATGTCTTGAATTTGAAATAAATATTTTATTTTTCACTAAAGAGGGGTTCGGTGAATCTGAATATGAAACTGGTGGGGTTCGGTACCTCCAACAAGGTTGTTAGAATAATACACATAAGAAAACTCCTTTAACCTTAGATTTGTCTTGGTAATTGGACAGTTCATGTAGATTTTAGAGGGCTACCTCCGCATGAATGTGATGGTTGTTAAGGTCCAGTAAATTGTATCACATGCATGGTCCTCTAAAAAGGCACAAAGATATGTTGCCGGATAGTAGTTACTTGATTATCAAATAGGCAATGCCATATGGTCAGCTGATATTATTTTTATTAATGGATCACTGTGCAAAAAAGTTCTGAAAAATGGGTGTCCAACACTGATTCATCCTCATTTTCCAGTGATGACAATATCAATTTTTTTTCTTGGCACTGAGGTCAAAGCTGTAAAGAAGGATAAAGGAGTATGAATGTGTTGCCTCTATTGAAAAAAAAAAATCCCTTTTTTCCTGGATACTCAATGTGACGATAATAAGTACCTTACTTATGTAGACATTTTCTTGAAGAAATCTTCTAAAAGTTCATGGTAAAAATCAAACGTACTTGGCTTGATACCTTCCCCTGCTCCCAAAGTTGAGTGTTTTTTTTTGTTTCTTTTGTATCCCTCAAAACAGTGTCTGTGTTTCTCTTTAGAAAATATTCCGTTAAGTTGGTCTCCATCAAATTTTAAGCTGTACAGTGCTCATTAACATATGTCTCAATTTTATGTTCGTTTGTAATATAGAACAAAAATGATTTTCAGGAATTTCAAATTGAGCTCCAATTGGACTTGAATTTTTTTCGCCACTATTGAACATACTACATTGCACCCTCAATTTGTTAGTCTTCCAGCTGTTTAGAAGCTTGAAAAACTTATTAGTCTTCCTATGTTGAAATTGCTCTATGTCCTCTTTTATGCAATGTTTTCCCTGGGATTCTACCTTCCATTAAGTTCTGTCTGTTTTTGTACTCCTTTTTCTCTAGGCCTCTCAATTCAACCTTTTTTTTTGCCTGTTCCTAGTGTTAGGTCCACCAAATCTAACATCCTGTCTCTTTCAGCTGGGTTTTCTAACAACCTTATCTTTATTGCGCCATAACACAAACTTCGACTTCCCCTTCCTTCATTTTACTCCAGGAGGCAATTGAGCACCACAAACGGAAGATGTCAAGAATCGAGAAGCAGAAGGACTCAGACACCGACTAACTTTTTTCTTTGTGTATTCTGGAAAGCAAGATTTATTTTGTCCCTTCATGTTTTTGGAACTTGTATACACCACAGTCTGTTTCTCTCATTGTTTCTATGAGTGCAACAAACTATTTTACATAGAGGAGCTTTGGTCTTCTTTTTCTATGACTTTACTTTGTATGTGATATATTGAGACTGAGAATGTTTACCTCTGGTCATATATCTGATAGCTTGAAATTCCTGGAATATTGATACTTGAGTTGAACAAGCAGTGCGTTGCTTTTTTCTTAATTCTTGTGTGTGTGTGGTTTGTTGTATCCATTCAGGCAAAATTGTTTGATAGAGAAAGTAAGTTCTTGTTCTGATTTAATGTGTATATATGAGAGAAAAAACTTGTCTACTTTGATGTATTGTCAGTTAACAAAAAGCTTTTTTTAACGCTGATAAATACATGCTGAAAGGTTGAGAAATAAAAATACACATGGATGATGGCTTTCTTGACCCCATTTTTTTAGATCTCTTGTTTTAGATGCTCTGACTAGTCTTTGCCTCTTATTGTGTGTTATGTAGATTTACTCATCTTGAACCAATATTTGTATCTGTGTGTGTATGTGTCTGTCTCTGTCTGCCTCTCTCCCTCTGTCTGTCTGTCTGTCTGTCTCTCTCTCTCTCTCTCTCTCTCTCTCTCTCTCTCTCTCTCTCTCTCTCTCTCTCTCTCTCTCTCTCTCTCTCTCGCTAAGGAGCCTTTTTTTGTCTTTTCACTCACTCAAAGTTTATTGTGGTAATTCAGTTCAAAAAGAAAATTGTAATTGAATTGAAGATTATGAGAAACATGATTCAAAGTTAGTCAGGAAAAAATCATACACTCGGCATCATCAGTGTTTCATGCATAAACCAAAAGCTGAAATTGATTTTGAACTTCATACATGTACAGGTTTTTACATACTTTAGTGACTAGCTGGGAAAGTTGAAATTTTAAATTCAAAAGTGTCAGTCTTTCCTCTTTCTAAATATAATTTATTAAAAATTACTGTGATTTTTATAAACTTTGGTTAAGCAGTCTCATTCCATTTTAAAACTTGCTGAGGGATGTCAATGTCTCTCTCTCTCTATCTAAAGAGTGCTAACCCTAAGGTTTTGTTGATGGCATGAGTTCAATATGTGGACATCATGAAATAGATGGCAGAGATAAAAGGACCTAAACTCTCTCCTTTCACATCCTTTCAACAGAAGCTCTGAAATTGTCAATCAATCTAAGTTACATTTAATCATCTTGGTCATGATCATAAATCATGATTTGGATGTAAGATATGTTTTAAGAAAGGAAAAATGTTCAATACATCATTACATGACATAAGAAGTTGACTGATCTTATCTTTTTCATACGTGAATACTGTTATCTAAAACAATCCAGTCTAGGAAATTAGAAGGCATGGAAACAAAAATAATTCATTAGATTTTCTTCCTCTAATTCCTAGTACATTGTATTACAAATATTTTTTAAATCTATCTTTTCAAACTATAGTAAGTTTAAGTAGTTTTCTATTAAGAGCAAAGAAATATGAATTGCATATATATAAATTGTACATAAAATTGAATGCATTTAAAGCACTTGCACAGTTGGAGGACATATTTAATTCTCTACTTCTAAGAGGAGGAAAATGTGGTGAATAAATACAGAGAATGTTAAAGTTTCAATATGTAGTGGATAAAAGAGTAAAACTTTGCAGGTTGGATAACATTATATACATATGTACAAAATACTCATCAAAATCAATTTGGCCTTTATCGTCAAAAAGATTAAATGAAAGATAGAAAAATTAAAATAACACTGAATTAGTCATCATTCTATAATACACTGTATAACTTTTGAACTGTAAGCTTTGAGATAAGCAAATAATACTGAATTTTTTAAATACCAAGTTCGATAATTAAATATATTTAATATTACATTTGAAACCAATGGAAAAAGCTTGTAAAGTTACTGTATGCATTTGAAAAAAAAAAAAAATATATATATAATACATTTAGCAATCATATTTCAAGGGCATGAATGTGTACAAAAAAAATTCATGGTCTTGAAATAAAAGTGCTATATTTTCTATGGAATTTTATACCTCAGATTATTAAAAAAAAAAACAACCAACAACCTAGCCTAAGGAAACTCTCTGAGTGCTTCACAGTCATCAAGCATTGGATTGACCAGCTTTAATTTTCATCTGTTCATCACATTGGTCATGCAAAGCTTTCTGTGGTTTTCTGCTCAAAGAACTGCAGTAAATTTTTTTTTTACATCTTTTTGTCATCTAGACACTGGCACAAGTGGCAAAAATTGATCAGTTAAAAAGAAGAGATATGCTGTATATGGTTTTGCCTATGAAGCTTACAATCACTGTTTTCGAATTCAACATTATAACAATACATGTAATTACAGAATGTTTATAAGTAGACTGCATTCTTTTTGCAACCCTTAATTTAGGGGTCGGCAACCTGTGGCTCTGAGCCGTATGTGTCTTATTTATCTCACTGATGCAACTCCCTGTGATTCTGAAAATGATTAATGTTTCTAAGTAAAACATTTTTTTTTAGATAGTTGGTTTTTAAAATGTAATTCTAAATTTGAAGGTTAGGTTGATCTTTTAACGTCTAAATAAAATATGTTTAAAAAAATTGTCACTCTTAACCCTAGTGGCTGGGGCCATGTGACCGGGAAAGATAGTGCTATTTAAAAAAAATTAAAATATGCATTCAGTGTTATTTCATTTTGATCTCTAAAGGGTTTTGTGGCTCCGCATGTTGTCTGTACTGTGGGAAATGTGTCCAAATAGCTCTTTGAGTGGTAAAGGTTGCCGACCCGTGTCTGAATCTTTCATGTCCATAATTATTTATTTATTTCTAGTTTAGATATTCATAACACGAAAATTTATTATCATTTTCTGTTAGTTTTAAAGAAATTGAGCCTTATTTTTGAATGAGTATTAATGTACAGTAGAAGCCATTTATATTAAGATTGGAGCAGCAAAAACCTGGAGAATTGAAAGACTTTTAAAATCTTTGTTTTTTCCCCCATACTTTAAGTGCAGGAAAAATACATATATTTAAGTGCTTTAAAAATTAATGGTAATAACAACACTTAAAAAAAAAACCAACAGTTTGATAGCAAAAATTGCAGCACACATGTACAAGGTTTAGATCCAATCAAACAGGTTATATCATTCACAAATAGATACATTAATCCCTAACCCACAGGCACACTCACTTTTGATAAAACTTTACTACCTTGGTAAATAGTTTCATGAAGACAACTCTGAGCAAGGGACATAAAATTACATAAAATGAGTAATATCTCTTTTACAGACCTTTTTTTTCACTCTTTGTTATACCAATTGGCATCAAGTCACCCAATACATTTTCTGTAATTATATGAGATTTAATTTGGAATAAGAGCGTTGTTATTACTATGTTGCACTTTGTTTCTTTTGAACCCTCTAGAAGACCTGAAAGAAGATGATTTTGCTCCACTCAACCACAGAGTGATTTTGATGTACTCAGCCACAGAGTCATATGGCAGCTATGATAGACTGATATGGTTCATTATAATATGATTTGATAACGATTTGATGTGTTTAAAATGATCAAGAATTGCTTGGTTTCTCCTGTCATAAAACAGGTGAAACAATTATTGTCTGAAAAAAGAAATGGTTAGGCTGAGTATTTCTCACTGCTCTACTTTTACAGTTTTACACTAATGAACGCTTGTGCAGCTTATTTTTATGAAAGATATTTTTGTTTTAGTATTACATAAAGTAAAGAAAGAGTAAAGACGTCAAAGCTAAAGTCCCCATACTCTCTTGCCCCTTTCTGCTGTCTTAAGTCTATCTTTTACTTCTGTCATTGAATAGTCTCTCAGAAAAGGTGTGGTTATTTATTTATCAATCATTTTGTACTAGCTAGATAAGACAATTTTCAAATGCACACCGCTATATTTATTTTTGTTGTATTAGGCTTAATGTTCTTATTATGTTGGTAAAATCAATATATCTGGATATAACTTTTGGCTCTGCAGGAAAAGACGACAAAAGCATCTAATTATGTTAAAAGAAAATATTTTTATGTGAAAATGATTTATTTTACACAAAATATTAACGTCAGTGCCACATAACTGAGTGGAGGACTTCGTGTCTTGCTGATTTAACAAAATGTTTTTCATTATTATTAGGGCTGGGTTGATAAATGCCACCATCTTTCATAAGTTATGTTTGTAAATCTTAAATGGTGAAGCACATAGTCAAAGTTTGGTCAATACTTTTTTGTTACATTTAAACAACCTAAGAACTGAGAATAGCTAACAAGTTCATTGGAGATTTGAATCATACAAATATAATTGCGCTAAGTATTTATTTTGTTTGCTTAACTTTGATATCACTTGTTCTTCACAAAATCAACAATGTTGATCCCAAAACAAAATACATGTTCAATGTATACTTCAATAAAAGAGAGGGTAAAATGGTCAAAAAGAACAGTAATGAATTTTTCAATTTTAGTAACATTTGGAAAAATCTTTTCTTATCAATATATTTCATATAACTGGAACCCACTCATATGTGTTTTACAGGAAGCCATTGACCGCCATAGCAAGAAGATAGAGAGAATCCACAAAAGTCACAAGAAGAGCCACAAGTAGAGACTGGAGGATCAAGAGTAGCATTACGTGTTGGTCCTGTCTCTGTGAACTATGAGGATCCAGGAAGAGTTACTAGTGTTCAAACTTTTTTACAAGATAATCTTATTTTTAGAGCAATCTGTGTATGTAGTAACAATCAACAGTAAACTGGTGTAGTGACCTTTAGATTTTGATTTAAAAGTATTTTTGTTACAACCAGTGTGCACTTGTAAGATGTAACATCGAGCGCTAAAAGTAAAATTGTGTTGCTTTCCATACAATGGATTATACACAGATTATTGTGAGGTACTTTATTTTTTTTTAATGGTCCTTTTGGTATATTTACTAAATTAACTATATATTTTTGTCCATGGTGTGGAAAAATTGCGGTGCCAATTTTGAAGGCTTCATGATCATTTAATTACCTTGCTGAAGAGCAAAAACTATATAAACTAATTTCCTTAACTGGAAATAGAACGCTTCACAGAATACCTTTGGCTGGTGAAATAGAGGCCAGAATCAATCGCACTCAATGTGTTGTGAAATAAATGGTTTGACCTAAAAAAGTATCTAGATCTGTGATATAAATCCTTGATGTTTATAAGCCAAATGCTTTTTTAGTTTGTTTTGTGCAGGAATGGTAGTCAGACAATGTCAGGGATCTTTAAAGCATTGCTTCGGCAAATCTCATGAAGCATTTTGAATGATGAATATATATATATATGCAGAGCTGTTACTGAAAGTATTTACGACACAGGAAATGTGTGTTTCGTTGTATTACAAAACCTCAGGTAATCGTTATTCGAATATTTGTTTACGTCTATTAATATTATGATTTCAATTTTTTTATATCCCCATTTCTTATGAAATGACTAATGCAATCACAAAATTAGGAGAATAAAACACAGTTGAACCAAACAAAGTCATTGCAGTGATAATCTGATATTTTTTTTTCTTTCCTTAATTATTTCCAGTTTAATGCTATTTTTTTTTGTCAGTCTTACAGCTCATAGAGTCTCTGTCTGTCTGTCTGTCTGTCTGTCTGTCTCTCTCTCTCTCTCTCTCTCTCTCTCTCTCTCTCTCTCTCTCTCTCTCTCTCTCTCTCTCTCTCTCTCTCTCTCTCTCTCTCTCTCTCTAACTGTGTATTTCTTTCTGCGCTTTTCTCTTTATTGCACGAGATGACTTTCTCTTCTTTCTGTCTCCTCCCAAGACGATAAGCCTTTAAGGGCCACAACTAGTGCAGGTAAATGCAGTGGCGCCAAATGTAACAACTGAGTGCAATACAGAGATAATTAGTCTCCCGTCAAGCCCAAGGATGCCCCACAACTAGTGCAGGTAAATGCATTGGCGCCAAATGTAACAACTGAGTGCAATACAGAGATAATTAGTCTCCCGTCAAGCCTAAGGATGCCCCACAACTAGTGCAGGTAAATGCAGTGGCGCCAAATGTAACAACTGAGTGCAATACAGAGATAATTAGTCTCCCGTCAAGCCCAAGGATGCCCCACAACTTAATTATCAAGCTATTAAGTTAATAGCTTAAGCCAGGATAACTCTAGATGCTACTACTGTACAAGCTGATTTTTCAATTCAAAGCTAGTGTCATTTATCTGGACAGCACTATTAAAAACAAGGAAACAAAAGAAAAATTTAAAAAAAAAAATAAAAAGACAGCAAAAATGAGTCACTTTCAGTTTCACGCACAAACGCCATTCATTCCATGAAGCTATGTTTAACAAGCAATGTTTGTCAAAATAAACATAATGAAAGCTTAACTTTCAGCAAACCTGCAGGGGAAATGCATCTGGCAATCAATACGAAAAGTTTGCAATCCTTCCTTCAAAAAAAAAAATGAAGTTGCATATCCTCAGACGAGAAAAAAAAAGAAAGCGCACGATTAGTGATAATTTCTGTTTTAAGACACTATTCTCCGATAAAACAAGCTCCACATAGGCCTCTTGCTATCTGTTTCTCTACTCTATAGGAAAAGCTCAATTTTTTAAGCACTCTGACTGAGTCCCAATTTAAAGACGGTTTTTCACATGAAAAATGATGCGTATGCAAATATTGTCGGTCGGAAGAAAAAGCGTTTACGCGATATGAACAAAATGCTGTATGTGCTATAGAATCACCAATTTTCAAGATATTGCTACCAGAATACCACTCTATACGTAATTTTCAATGCAGAATCATCTGAATTTCACATTATTTTTTGGCTTAACTATTAACCAGCCAAATGCTCCAGAAAACTAATATTTGAACTGTTAACATGGAATACAAATTTTTTCTTGGGCCTCTTAATTAGTTGAAGCTACACTTTATTGAAAAATGTATTACAAAACATACACTTTTCACTGTCTTGATTCGTCTAAATAATTTTTCTCAAAGACAGAATTTGCGTGTAATTTTTAAATTAAGAACATTTCACTTCTGAGTGTAAATTAACCCATAGTCAATATGTATCCCGTAGGCCAGATTGTTATAAAAAAAATTCTTCTGCAAAATTCAGCCAACCTTTTGCCTCTGAGTTCCCTGTTTCCAGGTCGCAGGCTTTGGACTGCCTTTGGCCCATTAAGAAGGTGTCCTGAAAGGGGCTGTGGTGTTTCAGCACGGTGCTCTGCGGGTTGGTCTCTGTAGTCACACGTTACTCAAGGAATTTCAGTAAAAGAGCCATAGAGGGCCTTTGAATTGGCAGTCACGATGACGGATTCTCCATTAAAAACTTTCTGTACCTTGCTTGAGCTCGAAGACATTCAAAGGCATTTGAGGTTTCCATGAGGTTTCAAGATCCTCCTTTGTCTAACAAATGCCACCACACTTGATGACAGCATCCATAATGGTTGAGCGCCTTTCCAGTTCTAGTCCAGTGCTCTATCAACTGAGCTATCTGGTACCAAATATATACATTGATAAAGTATGGAAGAAATGAAAGCTCAGTTGCGCGACAGTCATGGAGTTAGGACAATAAGAGGTTTCAGAAATAATTCTACGTCGATTGATTTATTGTGACTTACTTAAGGAGTCTAAATCCAAACAGAAAGCAAAAAAAAAAAAAAACACACTTGGAAGATGACTTGGTAATTATAAAGGATCCAAAAGGACACGTGTCTAAATAGCATAATACAACGTCTAAAAGGAAATATGCACACAACTTTATAATTACGGGACAAAAAAGAAATAACAAAACTATTATCAATTCAACATATAAACGTTTCACTTTGCAAGCTTTCTCAACAACGTTAGCTTTACATAAAGTCGAGTTTTTTTTTTCCATATCTAACCTCTTGTGACGGATAATCTCTTGTACCAAAATAATCCGAGAATATCAGTGTGCTCCGCCACTATACGCGCAGCAAACCAAGGAACATGTTTAAAACCATGTGTGGAAGCGAAAAGAAAAGACGGGTGTTTACCGTCAACAATAATTATTATTCTGATGGAGAAAAGGCTAACATTGTAAAGACCCTCACAGAGGATACAGTCGTTTATGACAATGTCGGAGAGGAGAAGGGAGCTTCTGGTACTCCGCATAAGCAGGGATTTGTCAACATGAAGAAAAGAAAATGCCTGACAGGCATGAAGAAAATAGTAGGAACGAGCGTGTATCTCGAAGGCGCAAGGGGATCCAATGAACAGAACCAGTAGTAATGCAACAAACAAGGCAATATACTCTTGAAAGTAGGATCGCCGAAAAAAGGAACAGCGGAAAGGGAGGTCGGTCGTTTGAGGACAGCATTAGCAGAATCATAAAGGCCGCTGCATAAGGCGAGGACGAGTTAAAACGGACCCTTGAACACATATCA
This sequence comes from Elysia crispata, assembly GCA_033675545.1. NCBI lineage: Eukaryota > Metazoa > Mollusca > Gastropoda > Plakobranchidae > Elysia > Elysia crispata. The sequence continues at coordinate 43,706 of JAWDGP010007703.1, read as the reverse complement.
TTGCGGACCGTGTATACGTGCTACTAAAGAAGCATTGGCCTACAGACAAGAAGACTCAGTCTCCGGCAGGGGAAGCAAGGAGTCAGAGATATATTCGAAGGACTGCAGTGACGGCCCTGGCAGAAGCTTGTCCTGAGCATCACAGTGAGCCCCCCCCCCGGATCCCCGAAAAGTGTATTGGTTTACAGATGAGGAAGGCAACACCGGCTAGTCGTATCTGACAGATTACATCAGTCTGGACCCAAAGTATGTGGAGATGGCAAACGGACGCACACAGGATCTAACGTACACTTATAATGGCCACAGGGTGGTCATCTTCGACATAGCGAGGGCGGAGAAGGGCTGATTAAATTGGTCCGGCATAGAGATGATAAAGAATAGGCGGGTGCATTCCACAAAGTATGAACCGGTCATTAAACAGGACATGAAACACATGTGATTCTATTCAACAACCATTACCCAGATCGTACGCACCTCTCCAGCGATAGGTGGAAGCATTCATAATTGAGGAGATGAGTTTAAAAAAAAAGGAAACATAATGGACGAGCCCCGATAATTGGAACAACAGAGTATGTGTAACCGTTCCGGTGTCTACCTAGTCGGTTTCTCATTAATCTGTGTGTGTAACTGATCCGACGCTTACCAAGTGGCGCTTTAGGCCTAGTCGCAACTAGTCAAACATCAGCACTTAGTCAGTTACTAATAATATACATGAGACATGTTCGATTTTGCTTTATTCAAGAGGGATTACTTTGGCTATAATTGATTTAACATCGGCGATCTTAATCTATCTCTATAAGCAGAAACAGGCTCTTATTTCATAGGCTTGTAGTTAACAAGATCACACTGACAGTTAGGCCTATAATTTATCCTGTAAAAATCTCGTTTCTGTTATTATGGTATTTGTGTATGGGCCACATTTTGGGTTTGGGCGACTAAATAAAATGCACACGAACGATTTGTGCAAATTTTTCGAACTATCATAATTATCAATTAGCCATCAGATTAGCATCACTGTTGTCAAACTAGTTATGTGACTTTCCTTATTATAGCAATATTCTTCTTATTTATTATTATAAATCATTATTTAAATAAAGTTAATTTGTGTATATATCTAGAATGGTTCATTAACAAAGAGTGGTGGAAGAAAATAAAGTGGAAACCATTTTTTTAATTTTATGTATTCTTCAATAAATCTTAACAACGAGGCTCAGCTTGGCCTGTGACAGGTATCATCTCTTCTCTCTCTTCGCACTAATCTTTGAAGGCCTTGCGTGACCTTGCTTAGGGTGGACCCTCACTTTCAGATACCGCCCTACAGTGTAGCCAGAAGAAAAAAAAAAGGCACAATTGTTACCTCTCCAAAGCGGACACTCTATTTCAAGCAATAAAGTAAATATAGGCTAATACAATAGATTCTTGAAGTATAAAGACCAAATATAGTCTTCGGCACTCTCTTTTGGGCACATTTTTAGAAGAAGCCAACAAAATTACGAAGTTGTAACATTTTTCTATAAATTTAAGTGCAGAATTCAGAGAGAGAGAGAGAGAGAGAGAGAGAGAGAGAGAGAGAGAGAGAGAGAGAGAGAGAGAGAGAGAGAGAGAGAGAGAGAGAGAGAGAGAGAGAGAGAGAGAGAGAGAGAGCCCGATTCAGTCACTGCCTAGAGTAATCAGCAAAGACCAGTTATTTGTTCTTTCCGAGCAAAGGATTTGAACCAGCTAAGATTGGTTGTATAGGACCCTGAACAATGGTTGAGTGTAACTAGCTGTTACAGAATATTGCCGAACGGACAACATGGATGCCTAAAGCAAAACTAATCAATCAACTAAGTTGAACATGAAATCCTGCCATTATGAATATTCTTGATATACTCCTTAAATATGGAATGAGATCTAAAAGTTTACTCAGAAGGAGTGGAGTGGAGGGGGGTCGTTTCCAAAGTCAAATATGAGGTATGCACGTAGCCGCTTCTCTGTTGTTTGATGAAGCCCATCGAGAACATGGTAAGCTCAGATCTTGTCGCATATCAAACTTAAAGTCTCTGTCGAAGAGGGCAGAATTATAAAAATGAACCTCTGAACTTTCCTACCGATGGTGTGAGGCTGGAACCAGCAAGGAAAATTCTACGAATATCAGAGCGGCTGCTGTAGCCCTGCACCCACAGCCACTGGGCCCCTACCTGTACGATATCAGAGCGGCTGCTGTAGCCCTGCACCCACAGCCACTGGGGCTCCTACCTGTACGATATCAGAGCGGCTGCTGTAGCCCTGCACCTACAGCCACTGGGGCTCCTACCTGTACGATATCAGAGCGGCTGATGTAGCCCTGCACCTACAGCCACTGGGGCTCCGATGTGTACGATATCAGAGCGGCTGCTGTAGCCCTGCACCTACAGCCACTGGGGCCCCTACCTGTACAATAACAGTGCGGATGCTGTAGCTCTGCACCTACAGCTACTGGAGCCCCTACCTGTACGATAACAGAGCAGATGCTGTAGCACTGCACCTACAGCCACTGGAGCCCCTACCTGTACGATGTCAGAGCGGCTGCTGTAGGCCTGCACCTACAGCCATCGGGACCCCTACCTGTGCGATATTAGAGCGGATGCTCTAGCCTTGCACCCACAGCCATTGGGGCCCCTACCTGTACGATATCAGAGCGGCTGCCGTAACCTTGCACCTACAGCCATTGGGGCCCTACCTGTACGATATTAGAGCAGCTGCTGTAGCCCTGCATCTAAAGCCTTTGGGGCCCCTACCTGTACGATATTAGAGCGGATGCTCTAACCCTGCACCCACAGCCAGTGGGGCATTTACCTGTACGATATAAGAGCGGCTGCTGTAGCCCTGCACCTACAGCCACTGGGGCCCCTACTTGTACGATATCAGAGCGGATGCTGTAGCCCTGCATGTACAGGCATTGGGGCCCGTAGCGGTACGATATCAGAGCGGATGCTCTAACCCTGCACCTACAGCCATTAGGGGCCCCTACCTGTATGATATCAGAGCGGATGCTCTAACCCTGTACCTACAGCCATTAGGGCCACTACCTGTTCGATATGAGAGCGGCTGCTGTAGCCCTGCACCTACAGTCACTGGGGCCCCATACCTGTAGAACATCAGAGCGGCTGCTGTAGCCCTGCACCTACAACCACTGGGGCCCCTACCTGTACAACATCAGAGCGGCTGCTGTAACCCTCCACCTACAGCCACTGGGGCCCCTACTTGTACGATATCAGAGCGGATGCTGTAGCCCTGACCTTACAGCCACTGGAGCCCCTACCTGTACGATATCAGAGCGGCTGCTGTAGCCCTGCACCTACAGCCACTGGGGCTCCTACCTGTACGATATCAGAGCGGCTGCTGTAGCCCTGCACCTACAGCCACTGGGGCTCCTACCTGTACGATATCAGAGCGGCTGTTGTAGCCCTGCACTTACAGCCACTGGGGCCCCTACCTGTACGATATCAGAGCGGCTGCTGTAACCCTGCACCTACAGACACTTGGGCCCCTACCTGTACAACATCAGTGCGTATGCTGTAGCCCTGCACCTACAGCCACTGGGGCTCCTACCTGTACGATATCAGAGCGGCTGCTGTAGCCCTGCACCTACAGCCACTGGGGCTCCTACCTGTACGATATCAGAGCGGCTGCTGTAGCCCTGCACCTATAGCCACTGGGGCCCCTACCTGTACGTAATCAGAGCGGATGCTGTAACACTGCACCTACAGACACTGGGGCCCCTACCTGTACAATAACAGTGCGGATGCTGTAGCTCTGCACCTACAGCTACTGTAGCCCCTACCAGTACAATATCAGAGCGGCTGCTGTAGCCCTGCACCTACAGCCACTGGGTCCCGACCTGTACGATATAAGAGCGGCTGCTGCAGCCTTGCACCTACAGCCACTGGGCCCCTATCTGTACGATATCAGAGCGGCTGCTGTAGCCCTGCACCCACAGCCACTGGGGCCCTACCTCTACGATATCAGAGCGGCTGCTGTAGCCCTGCAGCCACAGCCACTGGGGCCCTACCTGTACGATATCAGAGCGGCTGCTGTAGCCCTGCACCTACAGCCACTGAGGCTCCTACCTGTACGATATTAGAGCGGCTGCTGTAGCCCTGCACCTGCAGGCACTGGGGCTCTTACCTGTACGATATCAGAACGGCTGCTGTAGCCCTGCACCTACAGCCACTGGGGCCCCTACCTGTACGATATTAGAGCGGATGCTGTAGCCCTGCACCTACAGCCTTTGGGACCCTAACTGTACGATATCAAAGCGGTTGCTGTAACCGTGCACCTACAGAATTTGGGGACCCTACCTGTACGATATCAGAGCGGATGCTGTAGCCCTGCACCTACAGCCGATGGGGCCTCTACCTGTAAAATATCAGACCGGATTCTGTAGCCCTGCACCCACAGCCATTGGGGCCCCTACCTGTACGATATCAGAGCGGATGATGTAACCCTGCACCTACAGCCACTGGGGCTCCTACCTGTACGATATCAGAGCGGCTGCTGTAGCCCTGCACCCACAGCCACTGGGGCTCCTACCTGTACGATATCAGAGCGGATTCTGTAGCCCTGCACCCACATCCATTGGGGCCCCTACCTGTACGATATCAGAGCGGCTGCTGTAGCCCTGCACCCACAGCCACTGGGGCCCCTACCTGTACGATATCAGAGCGGATGCTGTAGCCCTGCACCCACAGCCATTGGGGCCCCTACCTGTACGATATCATAGCGGATGCTGTAGGCCTGCACCTAAAGCCACTAGGGCCCCTACCTGAACGATATTAGAGCGGCTGCTGTAGCCCTGCACCTACAGCAACTGGGGCCCCTACCTGTACAACATCAGAGCGGCTGCTGAAACCCAGCACCTACAGACACTGGGGCTCCTAGCTGTAAAAAATCAGAGCGGCTGCTGAAGCCCTGCACCTACAGCCACTGGGGCCCCTACCTGTACAACATCAGAGCGGCTGCTGTAGCCCTGCACCTACAGCCACTGGGCCTCGACCTGTACGATATGAGAGCGGCTGCTGTAGCCCTGCACCCACAGCCACTGGGGCCCCTACCTGTACAACATCAGAGCGGCTGCTTTAGCCCTGCACCTACAGCCACTGGGGCTCCTACCTGTACAACATCAGAGCGGCTGCTGTAGCAATGCACCTACAGCCACTGGGGCCCCTACCTGTACAACTTCAGAGCGGCTGCTGTAGCCGTGCACCTACAGCCACTGGGCTCCTACCTGTACGATATCAGAGTGGCTGATGTAGCCCTGCACCTACAGCCACTGGGGCTCCGATCTGTACGATATCAGAGGGGATGCTGTAACCCTGCACCTACAGACACTGGGGCCCCTACCTGTACGATAACAGAGCAGATACTGTAGGCCTGCACCTACAGCTACTGGAGCCCCTACCAGTACGATATTAGAGCGGTTGCTGTAGCACTGCACCTACAGCTACTGGAGCCCCTACCTGTACGATGTCAGAGCGGCTGCTGTAGGCCTGCACCTACAGCCATCGGGACCCCTACCTGTACGATATTACAGCGGATGCTGTAGCCCTGCACCCACAGCCATTGGGGCCCCTACCTGTACGATATCAGAGCGGCTGCCGGAACCCTGCACCTACAGCCATTGGGGCCCTACCTGTACGATATCAGAGCAGCTGCTGTAGCCCTGCACCTAAAGCCTTTGGGGCCCCTACCTGTACGATATCAGAGAGGATGCTCTAACCCTGCACCCACAGCCAGTGGGGCTTCTATCTGTACGATATCAGAGCGGCTGCTGTAGCCCTGCACCTACAGCCACTGTGGTCCCTACCTGTACGATATCAGAACGGATGTTGTAGCCCTGCATGTACAGGCATTGGGGCCCGTACCGGTACGATATCAGAGCGGATGCTCTAACCCTGCACCTACAGTTATTGGGGCCCCTACCTGTACGATATGAGAGCGGATGCTCTAACCCTGCACCTACAGCCATTAGGGCCACTACCTGTTCGATATGAGAGTGGCTGCTGTAGCCCTGCACCTACAGTCACTGGGGCCCCTACCTGTAGAACATCAGAGCGGGTGCTGTAGCCCTGCACCTACAACCACTGGGGCCCCTACCTGTACAACATCAGAGCGGCTGCTGTAACCCTCCACCTACAGCCACTGGGGCCCCTACCTGTACAATAACAGTGCGGATGCTGTAGCTCTGCACCTACAGCTATTGGAGCCCCTACCAGTACAATATCAGAGCGGCTGCTGTAGCCCTGCACCTACAGCCACTGGGCCCCGACCTGTACGATATAAGAGCGGCTGATGCAGCCTTGCACCTACAGCCACTGGACCCCTACCTGTACGATATCAGAGCGGCTGCTGTAGCCCTGCACCCACAGCCACTGGGGCCCTACCTCTACGATATCAGAGCGGCTGCTGTAGCCCTGCAGCCACAGCCACTGTGGCCCCTACCTGTAGAACATCAGAGCGGCTGCTGTAGCCCTGCACCTACAACCACTGGGGCCCCTACCTGTACAACATCAGAGCGGCTGCTGTAACCCTCCACCTACAGCCACTGGGGCCCCTACCTGTACAATAACAGAGCGGCTGCTGTAGCCCTGCACCAACAGCCACTGGGCCCCGACCTGCACGTTATAAGAGGGGCTGCTGCAGCCTTGCACCTACAGCCACTGGGCCCCTACCTGTACGATATCTGAGCGGCTGCTGTAGCCCTGCACCCACAGCCACTGGGGCCCTACCTCTACGATATCCAGAGTGGCTGCTGTAGCCCTGCAGCCACTCAGCCACTGAGGCTCCAACCTGTACGATATCAGAGCGGCTGCTGTAACCCTGCACCCACAGCCACTGGGGCTCCTACCTGTACGATATCAGAGCGGCTGCTGTAGCCCTGCACCTACAGCCACTGGGCCCCTACCTGTACGATATCAGAGCGGCTGCTGTAGCCCTGCACCTACAGCCACTGGGGCCCTACCTGTACGATATCAGAGCGGATGCTCTAACCCTGCACCTACAGCCATTGGGCCCTTACCTGTACGATATCAGAGCGGCTGCTGTAGCCCTGCACCTACAGCCACTGGGCTCCTACCTGTACGATATCAGAGCGGATGCTGTAGCCCTGCACCTACAGCCACTGGGGCTTCTACCTGTACGATATCAGAGCGGATGCTGTAGCCCTGCACCTACAGCCACTGGGACCCCTACCTGTACGATATCAGAGCGGATGCTGTAGCTCTGCACCTACAGCCACTGAGGCCCCTACCTGTACGATATCAGAACGGCTGCTGTAGCCCTGCACCTACAGCCACCGAGGCTCCTACCTGTACGATATCAGAAGGGCTGCTGTAGCCCTGCACCTACAGCCACTGGGGCTCCTACCTGTACGATAGCTGCTGTAGCCCTGCACCTACAGCCATTGGGCCCTTACCTGTACGATATCAGAGCGGCTGCTGTAGCCCTGCACCTACAGCCACTGGGCCCCTACCTGTACGATATCAGAGAGGCTGCTGTAGCCCTGCACCTACAGCCACTGGGGCTCCTACCTGTACGATATCAGAGCGGCTGCTGTAGCCCTGCACCTACAGCCACTGGGGCTCCTACCTGTACGATATCAGAGCGGATGCTGTAGCCCTGCACCTACAGCCACAGGGGCCTCTATCTGTACGATATCAGAGCAGATACTGTAGGCCCTGCACCTACAGCTTACCTGGCAGAGCGGCTGCTGTAGCCCTGCACCTACAGCCACTGGGGCCCCTACCTGTACGATATGAGAGCGGCTGCTGTAGCCCTGCACCTACAGCCACTGGAGCCCCTACCTATACAATATCAGAGCGGCTGCTGTAGCCCTGCACCTACAGCCACTGGGACCCCTACCTGTACGATATCAGAGCGGATGCTGTAGCCCTGCACCTACAGCCACTGGGGCTCCTACCTGTACGATATGAGAGCGGATTCTGTAGCCCTGCACCCACATCCATTGGGGCCCTACCTGTACGATATCAGAGCGGATGCTGTAGCCCTGCACCTACACCCATTGGGGCCCCTACCTGTACGATATCAGAGCGGATGCTGTAGCCCTGCACCTACAGCCACTGGGCCCCTACCTGTACGATATCAGAGCGGATGCTGTAGCCCTGCACCTACAGCCACTGGGGCCCCTACCTGTACGATATCAGAGCGGCTGCCGGAACCCTGCACCTACAGCCATTGGGGCCCTACCTGTACGATATCAGAGCAGCTGCTGTAGCCCTGCACCTAAAGCCTTTTAGGGCCCCTACCTGTACGATATCAGAGCGGATGCTCTAACCCTGCACCCACAGCCAGTGGGGCTTCTATCTGTACGATATCAGAGCGGTTGCTGTAGCTCTGCACCCACAGCCACTGGTGTCCCTACCTGTACGATATCAGAGCGGCTGCTCTAACCCTGCACCCACAGCCATTGGGGCCCCTACCTGTACGATATCAGAGCGGATGCTCTAACCCTGCACCTACAGCCATTGGGGCCCCTACCTGTACGATATCAGAGCGGATGCTGTAGCCCTGCACCTACAGCCACTGGGGCCCCTACCTGTACGATATCAGAGCGGATGCTGTAGCCCTGCACCTACAGCCACTGGGGCTCCTACCTGTACGATATCAGAGCGGCTGCTGTAGCCCTGCACCTACAGCCACTGGGGCCCCTACCTGTACGATATCAGAGCGGCTGCTGTAGCCCTGCACCTACAGCCACTGGGGCCCCTACCTGTACGATATCAGAGCGGATGCTGTAGCCCTGCACCTACAGCCACTGGGGCCCCTACCTGTACGATATCAGAGCGGCTGCTGTAGCCCTGCACCCACAGCCACTGGGGCCCCTACCTGTACGATATCAGAGCGGCTGCTGTAGCCCTGCACCCACAGCCACTGGGGCCCTACCTGTACGATATCAGAGCGGCTGCTGTAGCCCTGCACCTACAGCCACTGGGGCTCCTACCTGTACGATATCAGAGCGGCTGCTGTAGCCCTGCACCTACAGCCACTGGGGCCCCTACCTGTACGATATCAGAGCGGCTGCTGTAGCCCTGCACCTACAGCCACTGGGGCCCCTACCTGTACGATATCAGAGCGGCTGCTGTAGCCCTGCACCCACAGCCACTGGGGCCCCTACCTGTACGATATCAGAGCGGCTGCTGTAGCCCTGCACCTACAGCCACTGGGGCTCCTACCTGTACGATATCAGAGCGGATGCTGTAGCCCTGCACCTACAGCCACTGGGGCTCCTACCTGTACGATATCAGAGCGGCTGCTGTAGCCCTGCACCTACAGCCACTGGGGCTCCTACCTGTACGATATCAGAGCGGCTGCTGTAGCCCTGCACCTACAGCCACTGGGGCTCCTACCTGTACGATATCAGAGCGGCTGCTGTAGCCCTGCACCTACAGCCACTGGGGCCCCTACCTGTACGATATCAGAGCGGATTCTGTAGCCCTGCACCCACAGCCATTGGGGCCCCTACCTGTACGATATATATCAGACCGGATGCTCTAACCATGCACCTACAGCCATTGGGGTCCCTACCTGTACGATATCAGAGCGGCTGCTGTAGCCCTGCACCTACAGCCACTGAGGCTCCAACCTGTACGATATCAGAGCGGCTGCCGGAACCCTGCACCTACAGACACTGGGGCCCCTACCTGTACAATAACAGTGCGGATGCTGTAGCTCTGCACCTACAGCTACTGGAGCCCCTACCAGTACAATATCAGAGCGGCTGCTGTAGCCCTGCACCTACAGCCACTGGGCCCCGACCTGTACGATATCAGAGCGGCTGCTGTAGCCCTGCACCCACAGCCACTGGGCCCCGACCTGTACGATATCAGAGCGGCTGCTGTAACCCTGCACCCACAGCCACTGGGGCCCTACCTGTACGATATCAGAGCGGCTGCTGTAGCCCTGCACCTACAGCCACTGAGGCTCCTACCTGTACGATATTAGAGCGGCTGCTTTAGCCCTGCACCTACAGCCACTGGGGCTCCTACCTGTACATTATCAGAGCGGCTGCTATAGCCCTGCACCTACAGCCACTGGGGCCCCTACCTGTACAACTTCAGAGCGGCTGCTGTAGCCGTGCACCTACAGCCACTGGGCTCCTACCTGTACGATATCAGAGTGGCTTATGTAGCCCTGCACCTACAGCCACTGGGGCTCCGATCTGTACGATATAAGAGGGGATGCTGTAACCCTGCACCTACAGACACTGCGGCCCCTACCTGTACGATAACAGAGCAGATGCTGTAGGCCTGCACCTACAGCTACTGGAGCCCCTACCAGTACGATATCAGAGCGGTTGCTGTAGCACTGCACCTACAGCCACTGGAGCCCCTACCTGTGCGATGTCAGAGCGGCTGCTGTAGGCCTGCACCTACAGCCATCGGGACCCCTACCTGTGCGATATTAGAGCGGATGCTGTAGCCCTGCACCCACAGCCATTGGGGCCCCTACCTGTACGATATCAGAGCGGCTACCGTAACCTTGCACCTACAGCCATTGGGGCCCTACCTGTACGATATCAGAGCAGCTGCTGTAGCCCTGCACCTAAAGCCTTTGGGGCCCCTACCTGTACGATATTAGAGCGGATGCTGTAGCCCTGCACCTACAGCCAGTGGGGCATTTATCTGTACGATATCAGAGCGGCTGCTGTAGCCCTGCACCTACAGCCACTGGGGCCCCTACCTGTACGATATCAGAGCGGATGCTGTAGCCCTGCATGTACAGGCATTGGGGCCCGTAGCGGTACGATATCAGAGCGGATGCTCTAACCCTGCACCTACAGCCATTAGGGCCCCTACCTGTACGATATCAGAGCGGATGCTCTAACCCTGCACCTACAGCCATTAGGGCCACTACCTGTTCGATATGAGAGCGGCTGCTGTAGCCCTGCACCTACAGTCACTGGGGCCCCTACCTGTAGAACATCAGAGCGGCTGCTGTAGCCCTGCACCTACAACCACTGGGGCCCCTACCTGTACAACATCAGAGCGGCTGCTGTAACCCTCCACCTACAGCCACTGGGGCCCCTACTTGTACGATATCAGAGCGGATGCTGTAGCCCTGCACTTACAGCCACTGGAGCCCCTACCTGTACAATATCAGAGCGGCTACTGTAGCCCTGCACCTACAGCCACTGGGGCTCCTACCTGTACGATATCAGAGCGGCTGCTGTAGCCCTGCACCTACAGCCACTGGGGCTCCGATGTGTACGATATCAGAGCGGCTGCTGTAGCCCTGCACTTACAGCCACTGGGGCCCCTACCTGTACGATATCAGAGCGGCTGCTGTAACCCTGCACCTACAGACACTTGGGCCCCTACCTGTACGATAACAGTGCGGATGCTGTAGCGCTGCACCTACAGCCACTGGGGCTCCTACCTGTACGATATCAGAGCGGCTGCTGTAGCCCTGCACCTACAGCCACTGGGGCTCCGATCTGTTCGATATCAGAGGGGATGCTGTAACCCTGCACCTACAGACACTGGGGCCCCTACCTGTACGATATCAGAGCGGATGCTGTAGCCCTGCACTTACAGCCACTGGAGCCCCTACCTGTACAATAACAGTGCGGATGCTGTAGCTCTGCACCTACAGCTACTGGAGCCCCTACCAGTACAATATCAGAGCGGCTGCTGTAGCCCTGCACCTACAGCCACTGGGCCCCGACCTGCACGATATAAGAGGGGCTGCTGCAGCCTTGCACCTACAGCCACTGGGCCCCTACCTGTACGATATCTGAGCGGCTGCTGTAGCCCTGCACCCACAGCCACTGGGGCCCTACCTCTACGATATCAGAGGGGCTGCTGTAGCCCTGCAGCCACTGCCACTGGGGCCCTACCTGTACGATATCAGAGCTGCTGCTGTAGCCCTCCACCTACAGCCACTGAGGCTCCTACCTGTACGATATTAGAGCGGCTGCTGTAGCCCTGCACCTGCAGGCACTGGGGCTCTTACCTGTACGATATCAGAACGGCTGCTGTAGCCCTGCACCTACAGCCACTGGGCTCCCTACCTGTACGATATCAGAGCGGATGCTGTAGCCCTGCACCTACAGCCTTTGGGGCCCATACCTATACGATATCAAAGCGGATGCTGTAACTGTGCACCTACAGCCTTTGGGGACCCTACCTGTACGATATCAGAACGGCTGCTGTAGCCCTGCACCTACAGCCAATGGGGCTCCTACCTGTAAAATATCAGAGCGGATTCTGTAGCCCTGCACCCACAGCCATTGGGGCCCCTGCCTGTACGATATCAGAGCGGATGCTCTAATCCTGCACAAACAGCCATTGGGGCCCCTACCTGTACGATATCAGAGCGGCTGCTGTAGCCCTGCACCCACAGCCACTGGGGCCCCTCCCTGTACGATATCAGAGCGGATGCTGTAGCCCTGCACCTTCAGCCACTGGAGCCCCTACCTGTACGATATCATAGCGGATGCTGTAGGCCTGCACCTAAAGCCACTAGGGCCCCTACCTGAACGATATTAGAGCGGCTGCTGTAGCCCTGCACCTACAGCAACTGGGGCCCCTACCTGTACAACATCAGAGCGGCTGCTGTAGCCCTGCACCTACAGACACTGGGGCTCCTACCTGTACAAAATATGGGCAGCTGCTATAGCCCTGCACCTACAGCCACTGGGGCTCCTACCTGTACAACATCAGAGCGGCTGCTGTAGCCCAGCACCTACAGCCACTGGGCCCCGACCTGTACTATATGAGAGCGGCTGCTGTAGCCCTGCACCCACAGCCACTGGGGCCCCTACCTGTACCACATCAGAGCGGCTCCGTTAGCCCTGCACCTACAGCCACTGGGGCTCCTACCTGTACAACATCAGACGGGTGCTGTAGCCTTGCACCTACACCCACTGGGGCCCCTACCTGTACAACTTCAGAGCGGCTGCTGTAGCCGTGCACCTACAGCCACTGGGCTCCTACCTGTACGATATCAGAGTGGGTGATGTAGCCCTTCACCTACAGCCACTGGGGCTCCGATCTGTACGATATCAGAGGGGATGCTGTAACCCTGCACCTACAGACACTGGGGCCCCTACCTTTATAACAGAGCAGATGCTGTAGGCCTGCACCTACAGCTACTGGAGCCCCTACCAGTACGATATTAGAGCGGTTGCTGTAGCACTGAACCTACAGCCACTGGAGCCCCTACCTGTACGATGTCAGAGCGCCTGCTGTAGGCCTGCACCTACAGCCATCGGGACCCCTACCTGTACGATATTAGAGCGGATGCTATAGCCCTGCACCCACAGCCATTGGGGCCCCTACCTGTACGATATCAGAGCGGCTGCTGTAGCCATGCACCTACATTCACTGGGGCCCCTACCTGTACGATATCAGAGCAGCTGCTGTAGCCCTGCACCTAAAGCCTTTGGGGCCCCTACCTGTACGATATCAGAGCGGATGCTCTAACCCTGCACCTACAGCCATTAGGGCCACTACCTGTTCGATATGAGAGCGGCTGCTGTAGCCCTGCACCTACAGTCACTGGGGCCCCTACCTGTACAACATCAGAGCGGCTGCTGTTACCCTCCACCTACAGCCACTGGGGCCCCTACTTGTACGATATCAGAGCGGATGCTGTAGCCCTGCACTTACAGCCACTGGAGCCGCTACCTGTACAATATCAGAGCGGCTACTGTAGCCCTGCACCTACAGCCACTGGGGCTCCTACCTGTACGATATCAGAGTGGCTACTGTAGCCCTGCACCTGCAGCCACTGGGGCTCCGATGTGTACGATATCAGAGCGGCTGCTGTAGCCCTGCACCTACAGCCACTGGGGCCCCTACCTGTACAATATCAGAGCGGCTGCTGTAACTCTGCACCTACAGACACTGGGGCCCCTACCTGTACAATAACAGTGCGGATGCTGTAGCTCTGCACCTACAGCTATTGGAGCCCTACCAGTACAATATCAGAGCGGCTGCTGTAGCCCTGCACCTACAGCCACTGGGACCCCTACCTGTACAACATCAGAGCGGCTGCTGTAGCCCTGCACCTACAGCCACTGGACCCCGACCTGTACGATATGAGAGCAGCTTCTGTAGCCCTGCACCTACAGCCACTGGGGCCCCTACCTGTACAACATCAGAGCGGCTGCTTTAGCCCTGCACCTACAGCCACTGGGGCTCCTACCTGTACAACATCAGAGTGGCTGCTGTAGCCCTGCACCTACAGCCACTATGGCCCCTACATGTACAACTTCAGAGCGGCTGCTGTAGCCGTGCACCTACAGCCACTGGGCTCCTACCTGTACGATATCAGAGTGGCTGATGTAGCCCTGCACCTACAGCCACTGGGGCTCCGATCTGTACGATATCAGAGGGGATGCTGTAACCCTGTACCTACAGACACTGGGGGCCCTACCTGCATGATAACAGAGCAGATGCTGTAGGCCTGCACCTACAGCTACTGGAGCCCCTACCAGTACGATATCAGAGCGGTTCCTGTAGCACTGCACCTACAGCCACTGGAGCCCATACCTGTACGATGTCAAAGCGGCTGCTGTAGGCCTGCACCTACAGCCATCGGGACCCCTACCTGTACGATATTAGAGCGGATGCTGTAGCCCTGCACCCACAGCCATTGGGGCCCCTACCTGTACGATATCAGAGCGGCTGCCGTAACCCTGCACCTATAGCCACTGGGGCCCCTACCTGTACGATATCAGAGCGGATGCTGTAGCCCTGCACCTACAGTCACTGGGGCCCTACCTGTACGATATCAGAGCGGATGCTCTAACCCTGCACCTACAGCCATTGGGCCCTTACCTGTACGATATCAGAGCGGCTGCTGTAGCCCTGCACCTACAGCCACTGGAGCCCATACCTGTACGATGTCAAAGCGGCTGCTGTAGGCCTGCACCTACAGCCATCGGGACCCCTACATGTACGATATCAGAGCGGATGCTGTAGCCGTGCACTTAAAGCCGCTGGAGCCCCTACCTGTACAATATCAGAGCGGCTACTGTAGCCCTGCACCTACAGCCACTGGGGCTCCAACCTGTACGATATCAGAGCGGCTGCTGTAGCCCTGCACCTACAGCCACTGGGGCTCCGATGTGTACGATATCAGAGCGGCTGCTGTAGCCCTGCACCTACAGCCACTGGGCCCCGACCTGTACGATATAAGAGCGGTTGCTGTAACTCTGCACCTACAGACACTTGGGCCCCTACCTGTACAATAACAGTGGGGATGCTGTAGCTCTGCACCTACAGCTATTGGAGCCGCTACCTGTAGAATATCAGAGCGGCTGCTGTAGCCCTGCACCTACAGCCACTGGGCCCAGACCTGTACGATATCAGAGCGGCTGCTGTAGCCCTGCACCTACAGCCACTGCAGCTCCTACCTGTACGATATTAGAGCGGCTGCTGTAGCCCTGCACCTACAGCCAATGGGACCCCTACCTGTACAACATCAGAGCGGCTGCTGTAGCCCTGCACCTACAGCCACTGGGCCCCGACCTGTACGATATGAGAGCAGCTTCTGTAGCCCTGCACCTACAGCCACTGGGGCCCCTACCTGTACAACATCAGAGCGGCTGCTTTAGCCCTGCACCTACAGCCACTGGGGCTCCTACCTGTACAACATCAGAGTGGCTGCTGTAGCCCTGCACCTACAGCCACTGGGGCCCCTACATGTACAACTTCAGAGCGGCTGCTGTAGCCGTGCACCTACAGCCACTGGGCTCCTACCTGTACGATATCAGAGTGGCTGATGTAGCCCTGCACCTACAGCCACTGGGGCTCCGATCTGTACGATATCAGAGGGGATGCTGTAACCCTGCACCTACAGACACTGGGGCCGCTACCTGCACGATAACAGAGCAGATGCTGTAGGCCTGCACCTACAGCTACTGGAGCCCCTACCAGTACGATATTAGAGCGGTTGCTGTAGCACTGCACCTACAGCCACTGGAGCCCCTACCTGTACGATGTCAAAGCGGCTGCTGTAGGCCTGCACCTACAGCCATCGGGACCCCTACCTGTACGATATTAGAGCGGATGCTATAGCCCTGCACCCACAGCCATTGGGGCCCCTACCTGTACGATGTCAAAGCGGCTGCTGTAGGCCTGCACCTACAGCCATCGGGGCCCCTACCTGTACGATATCAGAGCGGATGCTGTAGCCCTGCATGTACAGGCATTGGGGCCCGTACTTGTACAATATCAGAGCGGATGCTCTAACCCTGCACCTACAGCCATTTGGGCCCCTACCTGTACGATATCAGAGCGGATGCTCTAACCCTGCACCTACAGACAATAGGGCCACTACCTGTTCGATATGAGAGCGGCTGCTGTATCCCTGAATCTACAGTCACTGGGGCCCCTACCTGTAGAACATCAGAGCGGCTGCTGTAGCCCTGCACCTACAACCACTGGGGCCCCTACCTGTACAACATCAGAGCGGCTGCTGTAACCCTCCACCTACAGCCACTGGGGCCCCTACTTCTACGATATAAGAGCGGATGCTGTAGCCCTGCACTTACAGCCACTGGAGCCCCTACCTGTACAATATCAGAGCGGCTACTGTAGCCCTGCACCTACAGCCACTGGGGCTCCTACCTGTACGATATCAGAGCGGCTGCTGTAGCCCTGCACCTACAGCCACTGGGGCTCCGATGTGTACGATATCAGAGCGGCTGCTGTAGCCCTGCACCTACAGCCACTGGGGCCCCTACCTGTACGATATCAGAGCGGCTGCTGTAACCCTGCACCTACAGACACTGGGGCCCCTACCTGTACAATAACAGTGCGGATGCTGTAGCCCTGCACCTACAGCCACTGGAGCCCCTACCTGTACAATATCAGAGCGGCTGCTGTAGCCCTGCACCTAGAGCCACTGGGCACTGACTTGTACGATCTCAGAGCGGCTGCTGCAGCCTTGCACCTACAGCCACTGGGCCCCTACCTGTACGATATCAGAGCGGCTGCTGTAGCCCTGCACCCACAGCCACTGGGGCCCTACCTCTACGATATCAGAGCGGCTGCTGTAGCCCTGCACCTAAAGCCACTGGGGCCCTGCCTGTACGGTATCAGAGCGGCTGCTGTAGCCCTGCACCTACAGCCACTGGGGCCCCTACCTGTACGATATCAGAGCGGCTGCTGTAACCCTGCACCTACAGACACTGGGGTACCTACCTGTACAATAACAGTGCGGATGCTGTAGCTCTGCACCTACAGCTATTGGAGCCCCTACCAGTACAATATCAGAGCGGCTGCTGTAGCCCTGCACCTACAGCCACTGGGCCCAGACCTGTACGATATCAGAGCGGCTGCTGTAGCCCTGCACCTACAGCCACTGGGGCTCCTACCTGTACGATATCAGAGCGGCTGCTGTAGCCCTGCACCTACAGCCACTGGGCCCCGACCTGTACGATATGAGAGCGGCTTCTGTAGCCCTGCACCTACAGCCACTGTTGCCCCTACCTGTACAACATCAGAGCGGCTGCTTTAGCCCTGCACCTACAGCCACTGGGGCTCCTACCTGTACAACATCAGAGTGGCTGCTGTAGCCCTGCACCTACAGCCACTGGGGCCCCTACATGTACAACTTCAGAGCGGCTGCTGTAGCCGTGCACCTACAGCCACTGGGCTCCTACCTGTACGATATCAGAGTGGCTGATGTAGCCCTGCACCTACAGCCACTGGGGCTCCGATCTGTACGATATCAGAGGGGATGCTGTAACCCTGTACCTACAAACACTGGGGCCCCTACCTGCACGATAACAGAGCAGATGCTGTAGGCCTGCACCTACAGCTACTGGAGCCCCTACCAGTACGATATCAGAGCGGTTGCTGTAGCACTGCACCTACAGCCACTGGAGCCCATACCTGTACGATGTCAAAGCGGCTGCTGTAGGCCTGCACCTACAGCCATCGGGGCCCCTACCTGTACGATATCAGAGCGGCTGCCGTAACCCTGCACCCACAGCCCCTGGGGCCCCTACCTGTACGATATCAGAGCGGCTGCCGTAACCCTGCACCTCTCGCCATTGGGGCCCTACCTGTACGATATCAGAGCAGCTGCTGTAGCCCTGTACCCAAAGCCTTTGGGGCCCCTACCTGTACGATATCAGAGCGGATGCTCTAACCCTGCACCCACAGCCAGTGGGGCTCCTATCTGTACGATATCAGAGCGGCTGCTGTAGCCCTGCACCTACAGCCACTGGGGCCCCTACCTGTACGATATCAGAGCGGATGCTGTAGCCCTGCATGTACAGGCATTGGGGCCCGTACTTGTACAATATCAGAGCGGATGCTCTAACCCTGCACCTACAGCCATTTGGGCCCCTACCTGTACGATATCAGAGCGGATGCTCTAACCCTGCACCTACAGCTATTAGGGCCACTACGTGTTCGATATGAGAGCGGCTGCTGTAGCCCTGCATCTACAGTCACTGGGGCCCCTACCTGTAGAACATCAGAGCGGCTGCTGTAGCCCTGCATCTACAACCACTGGGGCCCCTACCTGTACAACATCAGAGCGGCTGCTGTAACCCTCCACCTACAGCCACGGGGGCCCCTACGTGTACGATATCTGAGCGGAGGCTGGAGCCCTGCACTTACAGCCACTGGAGCCCCTACCTGTACAATATCAGAGCGGCTACTGTAGCCCTGCACCTACAGCCACTGGGGCTCCTACCTGTACGATATCAGAGCGGCTGCTGTAGCCCTGCACCTACAGCCACTGGGGCTTCGATGTGTACGATATCAGAGCGGCTGCTGTAGCCCTGCAGCCACAGCCACTGGGGCCCCTACCTGTACGATATCAGAGCGGCTGCTGTAACCCTGCACCTACAGACACTGGGGCCCCTACCTGTACAATAACAGTGCGGATGTTGTAGCTCTGCACCTACAGCCACTGGAGCCCCTACCAGTACAATATCAGAGCGGCTGCTGTAGCCCTGCACCTACAGCCACTGGGCACTGACTTGTACGATATCAGAGCGGCTGCTGCAGCCTTGCACCTACAGCCACTGGGCCCATACCTGTACGATATCAGAGCGGCTGCTGTAGCCCTGCACCCACAGCCACTGGGGCCCTACCTCTACGATATCAGAGCGGCTGCTGTAGCCCTGCAGCCACAGCCACTGGGGCCCCGCCTGTACGATATCAAAGCGGCTTCTTTAACCCTGCACCTACAGCCACTGAGGCTCCTACCTGTACGATATGAGAGCGGCTGCTGTAGCCCTGCACCTGCAGGCACTGGGGCTCTTACCTGTACGATATCAGAGCGGCTGCTATAGCCCTGCACCTACAGCCACTGGGGCCCTACCTGTACGATATCAGAGCGGCTGCTGTAGCCCTGCACCTACAGCCACTGGGGCCCCTACCTGTACGATATCAGAACGGCTGCTGTAGCCCTGCACCTACAGCCACTGAGGCTCCAACCTGTACGATATCAGAGCGGCTGCTGTAGCCCTGCACCTACAGCCACCGAGGCTCCTACCTGTACGATATCAGAACGGCTGCTGTAGCCCTGCACCTACAGCCACTGCGGCTCCTACCTGTACGATATCAGAGCGGCTGCTGTAGTCCTGCACCTACAGGCACTGGGGCTCTACCTGTACGATATCAGAGCGGCTGCTGTAGCCCTGCAACTACAGGTACTGGGGCTGCTACCTGTACGATATTAGAGGGGCTGCTGTAGCCCTGCACCTACAGTCAGTGGGGTCCCTACCTGTACGATATCAGAGCGGTTGCTGTAACCCTGCACCTACAGCCACTGGGCCCCGACCTGTACGATATCAGAACGCCTGCTGTAGCCCTGCACCTTCAGCCACTGGGGCTCTACCTGTACGATATCAGATCGGCTACTGTAGCCCTGCACATACAGCCACTGAGCCCTAACCTGTACGATATCAGAGCGGCTGCTGTAGCCCTGCACCTACAGCCACTGGGCCCCGACCTGTACGATATCAGAGCGGCTGCTGTAACCCTGCACTTACAGCCACTGGGCCCCGATCTGTACGATATCAGAGCGGCTGCTTTAGCCCTGCACCTACAGCCACTGGAGCCCCTACCTGTACGATATCAGAGCGGATGCTGTAGCCCTGCACCTACAGCCACTGGGGCCCCTACCTGTACGATATCAGAGCGGATGCTGTAGCCCTGCAGCTACAGCCACTGGGTCCCTACCTGTACGATATCAGAGCGGCTGCTGTTGCCCTGCACCTACAGCCACTGGGGTTCCTGCCTGTACGATATCAGAGCGGCTGCTGTTGCCCTGCACCTACAGCCACTGGGGTTCCTACTTGTACGATATCAGAGCGGCTGCTGTAGCCCTGCACCTACAGCCACTGGGGTTCCTGCCTGTACGATATCAGAGCGGCTACTGTTGCCCTGCACCTACAGCCACTGGGGCTCCTACCTGTACGATATCAGAGCGGCTGCTGTAGCCCTGCATTTACAGCCACTGGGGCTCCTACCTGTACGATATCAGAGCGGCTGCTGTAGCCCTGCACCTACAGCCACTGGGCCCCGACCTGTACGATACAGAGCGGCTGCTGTGGCCCTGCACCTACAGCCACTGGGCCCCGACTTGTATGATTCCAGAGCGGCTGCTGTAGCCCTGCACCTACAGCCACTGGGCCCCGACGTGTACGATATCAGAGCGGTTGCTGTAGCCCTGCACCTACAGCCACTGGGCCCCGACCTGTACGATATCAGAGCGGCTGCTTTAGCCCTGCACCTAGAGCCACTGGAGCCCCTACCTGTACGATATTAGAGCGGCTGCTGTAGCCCTGCACCTACAGCCACTGGGGCCCCTAATTGTACGATATCAGAGCGGATGCTGTAGCCCTGCAGCTACAGCCACTGGGTCCCTACCTGTACGATATTAGAGCGGCTGCTGTAGCTCTGCACCTACAGCCATTGGGGCCCCTATCTGTACGATATCAGAGCGGCTGCTGTAGCCCTGCACCTACAGCCATTGGGGCCCTACCTGTACGATATCAGAGCGGATGCTGTAGCTCTGCACCTACAGCCACTGGGGCTCCTACCTGTACGATATCAGAGCGGATGCTGTAGCCTTGTACCTATAGCTATTGGGGCCCCTACCTGTACGATATCGTCGCGGCTGCTGTAGCCCTGCAACTGCAGCCACTGGGGCCCTACCTGTACGATATCCGAGCGGATGCTGTAGCTTTGCACCTATAGACATTGGGGCCCCTACATGTACGATATCAGAGCGGCTGCTGTAGCCCTGCACCTACAGCCACTGGGGCCCTACCTGTACGATATCAGAGCGGATGCTGTAGCCCTGCACCTACAGCCACTGGGGCTCCTACCTGTACGATATCAGAGCGGATGCTGTAGCCCTGCACCTATAGCCATTGGGGCCCCTACCTGTACGATATCAGAGCGGATGCTGTAGCCCTGCACCTATAGCCATTGGGGCCCCTACCTGTACGATATCAGAGCGGCTGCTGTAGCCCTGCACCCACAGCCACTGGGGCTCCTACCTGTACGATATTAGAGCGGCTGCTGTAGCCCTGTAGCTATAGCCACTGGGGCTCCTACCTGTACGATATCAGTGCGGCTGCTGTAGCCCTGCACCCACAGCCACTGGGTCTCCTACCTGTATTGCGCCGCGCATCATTTTATACAAAACACGTAGAGGATAGAATGAACAGTCTTAGAAATTATTTATCCCCAATGCTTTAATTGTTTATGGTACTGCAAAGTTCGGATACTTAATATCTTTATTCCGTAACATTAAAAATGTTGTTTTCTTCTACACATTCCTGTGAAAGAGTAAATTAATTTTTAAAAAAAAATGAAATTCCCACAACTGTCTAATTTTTAGATAATTATTTTCGCTCTACGTACAGTTGAGTATAGTGACCTTATTTTTGTAAGCTCCAAATCTTAAGATTCTTTAAAAGCATTGATTACCATAAACCAAATTGGCAGCTATGAATTCCGGCAAAGCAGAGTACCTATAGATACTTTTTTTTCAGGAATTCAATTAGCTTTTAATAGGCTTTTAAAACAGTCTTTAAATAGATTTAGCTCATTTCCAACATTGAATATTGACCATAGACATACATTTAGACAGCAAATTTCTTTCTAAATTCGTCTATGTCTCGAAAATTTCTGACTTTTCATATTTGTATGTTTCTTGTCTCTATCTAGCTCTTTCTTTCTGAATATCAGTTCTGTCTAACAATGTCGGGTAATAGTTGATTCACCTTCTTTATTTTTTTGGCTACCAGTTAGTTGTTCGTAAACCCATCGCCGTATTAAAAAAACAAAATCAATTAAAAATACAATTCTTCAACGGATCATTTTTGGGGAAGCGCGTTTAGACAGAGTTTCGCAGCTTTCAAACATTAGTCCAGGTGAGTCGCCAAAAGGCTGCCCGTAGTGAGTGGAGCTCACAGTCAACTACTACACACATCATCGTATGATCATTTAGTCAGTCATTGATTCGGTACCTATAATGCGTATATATAGTTCTAGTAATTTTAGCTTTTCTCTTTTAACATGGACTAACAGAGACCTTGAGACGTCAATAACCATCAAATTTGCAATAATTCTATATTTCTCCGAAACCTTGAGCTGAGGTGAAAACAACATCCAATATCGTTGCATGGCTGCGTTGCTAAAACTAACGGCTGGTTTTGATTCGACCGGAATGGTTTAGGTGAGCGAAAATCAGCGTTGGGTCTTGCAACAGATCCATGTGTCAGTCGTATTAATTCGTTCTAGTATTGGTTCCTGAAAATAATATGGCTGTTTTTGACTGAAGTGAGATACGAACAGGCGTGTGCTGTCTTCGGACTATTTTCTTCAGGATTGGCGTAAAAAAGTAGGTAACACATAACCTCTCTCACTTCTCCATTTTGGATCGGCGTGAAAAGCAGAGGACGATTACTCTTGGTCAAGATGAGTTAGAACTAGCATTCTTTGAAAGACTGGTTTTCTAATATTCTAACTAAAACTCTGAATGGTTCTAGTCAAGTAGATGTGACATAAAGATCTACAGAGCAAAACTTGATTTAGTCGAGATGAATTTTTTTTTGCCATTTTGAGTACAAAGCAAGGTTGGTGATCAAGCACGTCGTTTGAAGAATCTCAGGTGAGATATGTGAAAAACAAGATTTCCGTCTGGCGTCCGTCTGTACTGGATTAGGTATTATTGCAGATATCGGCCTAACTCATCCTAAGCTTTAAAGTTGTACCTTTCTCAATGAATTTGATATGCTGAATACGAATATGAAGGTTTTACTCGTCGCAAATAAACACTTTTCAAGATAGAAGCATTTTTGTGTTGCTCTAAAATCCCATTAAACTACAAGTTTCTATTTCGTCGGGAAACATTCAGTTGTGAAGCCCGACGTGAGGTGGGCCGATATCTGCAATTTTACGCTGGGTTATGCTTTATTTTGTTGAAGACTTCAGCATATTTTATTAAATTTATAGATGGGATGCAAAAACTTTCAAAATAATTTTATTAGCTGGTTTCTGGAGAGTAAATGTAAGAACAAGTGTAAGGCTGCGCCCATAAGTAAACAATAGCATGCCAATTCAGGACTGCTACTACGACTGCTACTACTGCTGCTGCTGCTGCTGCTGCTGCTGCTGCTGCTACCACTACTACTACTCCTACTACTACTACTACTACTACTACTACTCCTCCTCCTCCTACTCCTACTCCTACTCCTACTCCTACTACTACTACTACTACTACTACTACCACTACTACCACTACTAATGTTACCATCATTATTTCTGCAAGTATAGCAAATGTATAATTATAACAAATTTTTTACGTAATTTCATGCGACAGATTTCAAATATGCGGTAATACACTATTTCAAACCATTTCTTAGTTTTCA
Organism: Elysia crispata; assembly: GCA_033675545.1. Taxonomy (NCBI): domain Eukaryota; kingdom Metazoa; phylum Mollusca; class Gastropoda; family Plakobranchidae; genus Elysia; species Elysia crispata. The sequence continues at coordinate 19,810 of JAWDGP010007703.1, read as the reverse complement.
GTAAATTATCTTACTTGACAATACTTGTGATGTACTTCACTTTTATAAAAGCCTGAGAGAGGAATTTGGCGAAGAATAACAGCCTTAAACTTGCAATCATAATTTGTGGATGCAGCTCCTATGTTTTTATCTTCTCAAACAGGTTCCATGCCAGCCTGCAAGGAGAGCTGTGTCATATCTTATGCTTGGAATGAAATGGACAGACCTCAGACCTGAGCATATTTTCCTGAATGGCCCAGAGAGACAGCCCAGCACGCTGACCATGCAGCTGTTTTAACGAAGCTAAGTTTGATTCAAGCATTCCCATTTTTTAAAAGAAAATGCAGTATTGAATTTAGTTGTAATATGTAATGGTTTTGCTTTATTTTTCCACCAAATTATTGTTAGTCTCGAGTTACAATCCATTTGTTATTGTTCAAGTTGTTCTCTCCCTTAGCAATTCTAGCGATTGGTTACACTGCTTCTTCTTTACCTTTCTGTGAAGTGAAATGTGGGCCTTTTTCTTTTTTAATCCGCACCTGTTTATTTCATAATTTTAATTTCTTTCCTTCATATACCTATGCTCTTGATCAATAATTTTACTTTTTGGTTTCAGCACAGTTTAACGCTATAGATTTCCCGATCTTGTATGCGAGTCACCAGACACCGTTCGCTACCAGCCTCTCATTTTATCATTATCTTTATCACGGTTTTTGAATTGGATTCAGTCTGTTATTATTGTTCTTGTTGCTGCTGTTGTTGTTGTTGTTGTTGTTGTTGTTCTTGTTGATGATGTTGCAACCTTTTGCAAACAAAAATAAGCTGATCCAGGTTCAAGGATTATGGGTTTGCTTTGGTTTTAAACATTTTAAACGTGATCCATTAAAAAAAAATAAGATTAGACGGCTGATAAAAAGATTGCACTCAAATTTAGTTTACTTATTCGCTTGAGATCTCTACTTCATTTAAAGAACATATTCATTACAACGTGAGAAGAATTCCAATGTCTCAAGATTCTATATATTTTAAAACTGTTCAAGGAGGAGTGTAGACTGATATTCTTATAAAAAAAAAATTTCGATGTTAGCAATTCTTCGATATCGTATTTTCCACCTGTCCATTCGAAAGGGCGACCATGCTTGTGTTTTATAATAGAAAACTTTCAGCGCTTTTTAAATAACTCCACGATTGTTCCATGATTATTTTTTTTTACTTCACAAAGCCGTGCATAAATGTTAAAAAAATTCAATCTAGTGATTAGCCATCGCTCAGGCTAATAATAACTAAAGAAGCATTCTGGACCTGTAAATTGATAGCTAAACTGTTTTATAAGCCCAAACGTCCTTGATAGATGACCTAGGAGCTTCGAGATAAAAGGCAGGAACGTTAACTCGAACGAATCGTGTGCAGAGCAAACACGGAATGGCCGAATCTTGATTTCGGTATTTTAGATTTTAGAATGGGATGAGCAGCACGAACTAGCTAGAGATTCTTGTTCAATTAATTCACATTTACTGTTTTTTTTTTTTTCGTGCAACTTTCCATGCTTGTCTTACCTAAAATATTGACAAGCGCGTGGTGATTTCATTCAGTAATATAATCAATTTATAAGTATGCCATGCCGAATCCATTTTTTTATTTTAAATATCACCTCGCGAGGAGAGAAATTTATTATAGTTTATGTAGCGATTAAAACATCTTTTAGGCAAAGCAATAAAGAAAAAAAAAAACAACCAAAAGCAACAAAAAACTGACCCCCCCCCCCTTTTCCCCCCAAGCTGTTATAACATCTTTCTCTCCTGAAAAGAATATTTCTCGAACTTGTTTAATCTTGAAAGAACTTTAGCTCCTTCTCTCATAACATGATCAGCTCAACATGTAAACTGATTTTTATTTCTATTTTCTACAGCTTTTCTATTCTGTGAAGATATATAAATAATGTTACCAGTCTTTCTCTTCAGTATACTTAGGCTTGACCCATCTCCTAATGTTAACCATCACTTACACTGCATGGCGATGTTCAAGGATTTATAACAGTTCCAGTATACATTGCTTTCAACCTACTTTCTTACGCTTTCTTCCTCCCTAGGACTTCCGGCACCATTCCTGGATTCCTCCCTCTCTTGTTCAATTCTTTAGCTTAAAAACCCTCCATTGCATTTTCCTCTTTGTTAGTTTGCAGCTTTGCTTCTATCGCTTCGTTCTTCAATCTGTTTTGCTTCTTTCGCTTCAATTTTTAAGTTTTGTTCGTCTCCAGTGTTTTTCCGAAGGCAGCAGGTCTTCTTTTCATCTTTTTGCTTGTATTCTTTTCTCTTATCTGTTAGCTTTAGCTGCAAATTGTATCCATTATTTTTTCTTTCTCTGAGTTTTCATCTTTATCTATCTCTCCATAGGTGTTCAACACTTCTCCCCACCTTTCATCTTATCCAATTTTTCTTTTTAATCTTTCCCGTTTTTCTCTCGACCCACCTCTCTTTCGGCTTTCAGCCTTTCTTCTCATTTTTCTACTATCCAATCTTCCTTTTCCTATCTCTCTCTCCTGTGACTTTCAGCCCTTCTTCTCATCTTTTTTCCTATCCAGTCTTCCTTTTCCTATCTGTCTCTCCACTGACTTTCAACCCTTCTCATCTTTCCTCTTATCCAGTCTTCCTTTTCCTATCTCTCTACTGACTTTCAAACCTTCTCATCTTTCCTCCTATCCAGTCTTCCTTTTCCTGTATCTTTCTTGCGACTTTCAGCTTCTCTCTTCATCTTTTCTCCTACCTCCTGTCGCACTGACAGAATCGAGGTTTCTGGTGCCAAACAGTCTCTGACTGTAGAGGTTACAGTGACATTGCACCAAGTCATTGCCTCTAGGTTTGTTAATAGGCAGAGGTTGCATTGACATAGCACTTAGTCAATGCCTCTGGGTTTCTGGATCATCGCAGGTTGCAATGACATTGCATTTTGTTCATTGTAACTGTGATTGGAAAAAGCAGAGGTTGCAATGGCATTGCACTTAGCCATTGCCTCTGGCTCTGCAAACAGGCGGAGGTTGCAATGACATTGCACTTAGTCATTGCCTCTGAGTTTGCAGCTGAACGCACAAGTTGCGGCCCTGGCATGTAGCCTCAAGAGGGTGCAGAATCAGAAACCAAAAACCACTCTATGGCTCTCAGCTCTTCTCTTTACTTTTGTCCATTTCTATTTCTTTCAGCCTTTCTCTTCTTTTTTCTCCTACCAGCTGGCCTCTGACTAATCTTTTTTTTCTCCTACTCGCTTACCTCTGACCCTTTTCTTCTTTTTCCTCCTACCTGCTTTCCTCTGACTCTTCTCTTTCTTTTCCTCCGACCCTTCTTTCGCTTTCCCTCCTACCTGCTTTCCTCTGACTCTTCTCTTCCTTTCCCTCCTACCTGCTTTCCTCTGACTCTTCTCTTCCTTTCCCTCCTACCTGCTTTCCTCTGACTCTTCTCTTCCTTTCCCTCCTACCTGCTTTCCTCTGACTCTTCTCTTCCTTTCCCTCCTACCTGCTTTCCTCTGACTCTTCTCTTCCTTTCCCTCCTATCCGCTTTCCTCTGAATCTTCTCTTCTTTGTCCTCTTTCCGATGGCTTCTATTTTTTTTTCTTCTGCTGTCTTCTGATACATAGGATCAATCTTTTACTCTATTCTGATGGTCTAAATTTCTGTTTGTCTTTTATCTATTTAATAGCTTCAATTGGTTCTCTCTGTTTTCCTCGAATGTGTGGCCTCCAAATCCAACCACCTTTTCTTCCTCTGTAGTATGTAATCAATTAAATGTGATATACATCAGTGGTCTCAAGTATTCTATTTCCCTTTTTCTCTTAACAGGAAGTCCTTATGCCTCCTCTCTCATGTTCCTCTAACCGCTGGTTTCCATTAGTTTTCTTCGTCGTTCTCAAATTTATCGCTTTCAGTCTTTTCTCCCTTTTCTTCTACCCGATGACTTTTGATAGTTCTCTTCAATTCCTTTCTATTTTAGCAACCACTGCCTTTCTTCCTGTTTCTTTCTACTTGGTGGTCTCTATCGCCCCTCCTACTCCTCCACCGTTTTACACAAATCAGTGACCTCCTGTTTTTATACTTTTTTTTTCCTCTATGCCTTCCTCTAGTTCACTTCTGTTTTTCTCAAATCAGTGACCTCGTTTTTATACTCTTTTTTTTCACCTATGACTTCCTCCAGTTCACTTGTTTTTCTCGAATCGGTTTTCCTTTTCCCCCTACGTGATGGTCTCTATCCCTTTTCTTCCTTGATGTCTCCCTTTTTTTCTTTACCCAATAGCTTCAACTAGCCTCTAGCCACTAAATTTCTTATTTTGTCCTCCTACTCGATGATCTCTAGCACCTTCAATTTGTACATGGTCCATATATATGTTTTTGTTTTTTTTTCAATTTAAATAGCTTTGCCTTCAAGATACTTTTATCGCGACCCAGATTACTCTAAAATTCTCTCCTGGCGAGGTGTTTAAAAAAAACAACCAAAAACAATAAACAACTGAATTTAGCTCGGCATTCTTAAAATTTGATTATATTACCGAATGAGGTCCCCATGAGTTTGTCAATATTTTAGTTAAGGGAAGCCTAGAAAGTTTGACGAGAAAAGAAAATAGCAACAAATCTGAGTCAATTGAACTAATCTTTAGCCAGTTCTTGCTGCCTCAGCCATTCCAGAAATCTAACGTATCGAAACCAACAAACATACTCCGACAACCTGTTTGCTCTGCACACGATTTGTCCTAAGACTTACTGAGGTTCCTGCCCTTAATCTCGAAGCCCCTGGGTCATCAATCAAGGAGGTTTGAGCTTATAAAATAGTTTAGCTGTCAATTTACAGGTCCTGACTGCTTCTTTAGTTACAATAGCCTGAGCGAGGGCTGATCACTAGATTGATTTTTTTTTTAACATTTATACACTACTTAGTAAATTGAAAAATAACCATGGAACATCTTGGAGTTAGCGGAAAAGCGGTGACAAAGTTTCTAATATAAAACATTGTAAGGGATTTCTATCACACATGTTGTATCGTAAAGAAATTGACATTGCAGACAAATATCTAATTTCATTAAGTAAGGATTAAAAAAAAAAATTTCTCGCCAGTTTTCAACATTCTCACAGTAGACCGAGTGTTTTTTTCAGTGTGACTGGTCGACCCTGCTCCTCGAACTGCTAAAGAAACTGACAATATGTAGGATTATTCCTTTGGTCTGGTGTAATATGATGTAAAAATAGGCTATGCAATTAATGCTGAAAAGATTTCACATTTAAACATATTGTTCAATTTTGGCTTAATATCACAAGTTTCTGTAAAAAGGTAAATGTGATTACAAACTTATTATGTGTTTCATTTTATACTTGTAAGTTATGTTTGAGGATTGAAGTTTTAGCAAGGTAAACTCCTCACCCCATGCGGCTCAAGTCCAGAGATTACAACATTATGTGCCAGTATCGCCTGTAAATTATAACTTCACGGAGTATAGAGGCTAAGGACATAGAGCATTCACCCTGATAATATGTGCAGCAACATCTTGACAGAGCAAAGTATTAACTTGATTTTTTTTTATTCTTTTCCTTCTTAATTGGTGTGTCTTCTGACCCTCTCTCCCTCCTCCCAGATTGTTTTGAGATTGAACTCGAGGAAGAGCGTTGAAAAATTTTGGACCAGCAACGTGTACCCTCATGGGATAAAAGCCAAAAGACCACATCAACATGTGTCAATATCACTATCGACTTATATTACTCGTGAACATGGGACCAGAGAATGGTGGCTACGGGCATAGAGCACTCACCCCCAGGACTGCAAGAACATCCTGAGGTTAATCTCACACTGGCTGTAAATGATTTTAAATCTCCAAGCCTGACAGGGCTTGGTTTTAGTATAGTGAAAGGCTTGAGATCGTGTTTTGAACCTGCTCTATGAAACTGGAAATCATTTTATGCTTCTTTGAAAAAGAAACATGATTATTTTACACATTACTTTTTCTTATAAACACTTCATTTTTTTTTTCGTTTATATTATTTTTATATCTGTTCCTCGTTCAATCATCTCTCTGTCTCTTTCTGCCCCCCATCTGAATTTTCCACCTTCCTTTCCCTCTCTCTGTCTCTCTCCATCTCTCTGTCTCTCTCCATCTCTCTGTCTCTCTCCATCTCTCTGTCTCTCTCCATCTCTCTCTCTCTCTCTCTCTCTCTCTCTCTCTCTCTCTCTCTCTCTCTCTCTCTCTCTCTCTCTCTCTCTCTCTCTCTCTCTCTCTCTCTCTCCATCTCTCTCTCTCTCTCTGAAATGTTTTAAATCTCCTCATCAGATCCTGCATGTTGCCGATCCAGAGTTTGTCAAAGTCCTAACCTCCGTGATGGAGCCATAAAAGATACAGGATGTGTAAAGCTCGAGTTGTGGACAGACATCGTTGGAGCTGCTCCAGGACTCACGAGGGGGAAATGTTTATCCAAAAAGGTTTCCTTCATCTAGATGATTAAGTGTATGACATTATTGAACATTTATTTAAACAACTCAAGTTTGATAATTCTTTAAAGCCTAAGTGTAGATCAAATTTTACAGGCCGCTCTTTGACATGTGGATACCGTTATAAAATGCCTTGAAAACTTGTAAATTCTTCTTCTGATGAATTCAATTGTCACACTGCATTAGTATAAATCATGCTTTCATCGCTCGGAGGAAACTGTTTCAGTAACTTTTTGATTCTTTGCTTTCTGATCCAGTAAATTTGTAATCTCTCCGAATCCCCTCTCCCTCCTTCCAGCTTGACCGTGACCTTGACATTGTGGAAGAGAGGTGAGTAATCTTGGATCAACAATGTATGCCCTCATAGGACTTAATTTGAGAAATTACATCGCAATGTGGAAATGTCACTATCAATGATCACTCGTGCAGTTACGACCAGAGTGTAGAGGCTAAGAGCATAGAGCATTCACCCTGAAATCTGTTCCACCACCACACCGTCAAAAGGTGAGTTTAAAGCATTGTCTTTCCAGTTTCCTCCATGCCCGATGGGGGCTTAGCTTTATTCTAGGAAAAGGCCTGAAATCACTGTGTTGGGACAAGTCTCCATGAAATGAACAATCATGTTATGCTTCTTTGAGAAAATGTATTACATATTTTTTAAACATTACTTTCTGGTATAAACAGTCCTTTATTTCCTCTATTTCACCCTCTGCTTTCTCTCTCTCTCTCTCTCTCTCTGTATCTCTCTCTCTCTCTCTCTCTGTCTCTCCCTCTCTCCCTCACTCTCTCTCTCTCTCTCTCTGTATCTCTCTCTCTCTGTCTCTCCCTCTGTCTCTCCCTCTCTCCCTCATTCTCTCTCTCTCTCTGTCTCTCCCTCTCTCTCTGTCTCTCCCTCCCTCTCTCTCTCCCTCTCTCTCTCCCTCTCCTCTCTCTCTCCCTCTCTCTCTCTCTCCCTCTTAACTTCCTCCGTTTCCTAATGTTTTTACTACTACTGCTGATAAAAGCCATTACTACAATTACCTTAACTGTCATTATTTCAACTATTGCTGCTCTTACTGCTTCTGCTACAGTGCTGCTGCGCCTCGTGCTGTAACAACTACCACAGCTTTTTCTTACTGACTCACTATACTTTAGCACTAAACTGGCACGTCCTGTTTCTTTGGAAAACAAGACTGGAGCTGGCAATTTGAGTGTAATTATTTCAGTAAATTATCTCACTTGACAATATTTATTTTATATACTTCACTTTTATAAAAGCCTGAGAAAGGATTAGGGCGAAGATTTCCTACCTAAAACTTGCAATACTAATTTGTGAATGCAATTATTTAGTTTTTATGATGTTTCTATCTTTTCAGATTTAAGGCCATCCTGCAAGGCGAGCTGTGTCATATCGTCTGCTTAGTATGAAATGGAAGGACCTGAGAATATTTTCCTCAATGGCCTAGACTGACGGCCCAGCAAAAAAAACCCCCAAAAGCAACAAAACTGTAACTTGTTTAATCTTGAAAGAACTTTAGCTCCTTCTTCTCTCATGACATGTATAGCTCAACATGTAAATTGTTTTCTATTCCCATTTTCTACAGCTTTTCTATTCTGTGAAGATATATAAATAATGTTACCAGTCTTTCTCTTCAGTATACTTAGGCTTGACCCATCTCCTAATGTTAACCATCACTTACACTGCATGGCAATGTTCAAGGATTTATAACATTTCAAGTATATATTGCTTTCAACTTAACTTTCTTCCGCTTTCTTCCTCCCTAGGACTTCCTTTACTATTCCTGGATTCCTTCCTCTCTTGTTCAATTCTGTAGCTTAAAAAGCCTCAATTGCATTTTCCTCTTTGTTACTTTGCAGCTTTGCTTCTATCGCTTCTATCTTCAATCTGTTTCGCTTCTTTCGCTTCAATTTTCAAGTTTTGTTCGTCTCCAGTGTGTTTCCGAAGGCAGCAGCTCTTCTTTTCATCTCTTTGGTTGTATTCTTTTCTCTTATCTGTTAGCTTTAGCTGCAGATTGTATCCATTATGTTTCCCTATCTCTAAGTTTTCATCTTTGTCTATCTCTCCATAGGCGTTCAACACTTCTCCTCAGGTTTCATCTTATCCAATTTTTATTTTTTATCTTTCCTGTTTTTTTTCTCTCGACCCACCTCTCTTTCGACTTTCAGCCTTTCTTCTCATCTTTTCTACTATCCAGTCTTCCTTTTCCTGTCTGTCCTGTGACTTTCAGCCCTTCTTCTCATCCTCCTATCCAGTCTTCCTTTTCCTGTCTCTATCTCCAGTAACTTTCAGTCCTTCTCATCTTTCCTCCTATCCAGTCTTCCTTTTCCTATCTGTCTTTCCTTAACTTTCAGTCCTTCTCCTCATCTTTCCTCCTATCCAGTCTTCCTTTTCCTGTCTACCTCTTCTACGACTTTCAGCCTCTCTCTTCATCTTTTTTCCTACCTCCTGTCGCATTGAGTGAACAGAGGTTTCCGGAGCCAAACAGTCTCTGACTGTAGAGGTTACAGTGACATTGCACCAAGTCATTGCCTCTAGGTTTGTGAATAGGCAGAGGTTGCATTGACATAGCACTGAGTCAATGCCTCTGGGTTTCTGGACCAACACAGGTTGCAATGACATTGCATTTCGTTCATTGTAACTGTGATTGGAAAAAGCAGAGGTTACAATGGCATTGCACTTAGCCATTGCCTCTGGCTCTGCAAACAGGCGGAGGTTGCAATGACATTGCACTTAGTCATTGCCTCTGAGTTTGCAGCTGAACGCACAAGTTGCGGCCCTGGCATGTAGCCTCAAGAGGGTGCAGAATCAGAAACCAAAAACCACTCTATGGCTCTCGGCTCTTCTCTTTACTTTTGTCCATTTCCATTTCTCTCAGCCTTTCTCTTCCTTTTTTTCTCCTACCAGCTAGCCTTTGACTCATCTCATTCTTTTCCTCCTACCCTTTTCCTCCGACCCTTCTCTTCCTTTTCCTCTTACCTGCTTTCCTCCGACTCTTCTTTTCCTTTTCCTTCGACCCTTCTCTTCCTTTTCCTCCTACCCTTTTTCCTCTGACCCTTCTCTTCCTTTTTGTCTGGTGTAATATGATGTAAAAATAGGCTATGCAATTAATGCTGAAAAGCTTACACATTTATACATTGTGTTTAATCTTGGCTATCACTTTACTATAAAAAGGTAAATGTGTTTACAAACTTATTATGCGTTTCATCTTATAATTGTGAGTTACATTTGGGCATTGAAGTTTTAGCAAGGTAAACTCCTCACCCCATGCGACCAAAGTCGAGAGATTACAACATTATGTACCAATATCGCCTGTAAATTATAACTCGCGTATATTCCACTGAGTGTAGAGGCTAAGGGCATACAGCATTCACCCTGATAATATCTGCAGCAACATCTTGACAGAGCAAAGTATTAACTTGATTGTTTTTATTCTTTTCCTTCTTAATTGATGTGTCTCCTGATCCCCTCTCCCTCCTCCCAGATTGTTTTGAGATTGAACTCGAGGAAGAGCGTCGACTAATTTTGGACCAGCAACGTGTACCCTCATGGGATAAAAGCCAAAAGATTACATCACCACACGTCAATATCACTATCAACTTATATTACTCGTGAACATGGGACCAGAGAATGGTGGCTACGGGCATAGAGCACTCACCCCCACGACTCTAGGAACTTCCCGAGGTCAATCTCACACTGTCAGTAGTTGTTTAAATCTCCAAGCCTGACGAGGCTTGGTTTTGGTATAGTGAAAGGCTTGAGATCATCGTATTTTGAACCTGCTTTATGAAACTGGAAATCATTTTATGCTCCTTTGAAAAAGAAACACCATTTATTTTACACATTACTTTTTATTATAAACACTACATTTTATTCCTTTATATTATTTTTATATCTGTTCCTCGTTCAATCATGTCTCTCTCTCTCCCAATCTGAATTTTCCATCTTTCTCACCCTCTCTCTGTCTCTCTCCATCTCTCTCTCTGTCTGTCTGTCTGTCTGTCTGTCTGTCTCTCTCTCTGAAATGTTTTAAATCTCCTCATCAGGTCCCGCATGTTGCCGATCCAGAGTTTGTCAAAGTCCTAACCTCCGTGATGGAGCCATAAAAGATATGGGATGAATAAAGCTCGAGTTGTGGTCAGACATCGTTGGAGCTGCTCCAGGACTCAGGAGGGGGAAATGTTTATCGGAGAAAGGTTTCCTACATCTAGATGATTGTTTATAACAGTATTGAACGTTTATTTAAACAACCCAATTTAATAATTCTTTAAAGCCTGGGTGTAGATCAAATTTTACAGGCTGCTCTTTGACATGTAGATACCGTTATAAAATGCCTCGATAAATTTGTAAAATCTTGTATTCTTTTGCCACACTGCATTAGTACAAATAATGCTATTGACACTCAGCACAAACTATTATGATGATATTTTCTATTCTTTTCTTTTTGAACAAATTAATGTGCAATCTCTCCTGATCTCCTCTCCCTCCTTCCAGCTTGACCGTGACCTTGACATTGTAGAAGAGAGGTGAGTAATCTTGGATCAGCAATGTGTACCCTCATGGGACTTAGCATCATGTGAAAGTGTCCCTATGCGTTACCACTCGTGTATACTTGACCAGAGTATAAAGGCTAAGCGCATAGAGCATTCACCCTGATATCTGCAGGACCATCTTGGTGGTTTGAGTCCCACACTGTCGGTAGGTGAGTTCAAAGCTTCGTCTTTTCAGTTTTACCATGCCTGACAGGGGCTCTATTTTAATCTGGCAAACGGCCTGAGATTATAATGTTGTGAAAGGGCTTCCTGAAGCTAACAATCATCTTATCCTATTCTAGAACACGTAAAATAATTTAAAGATTATTTTTAATTAGGAACAGTTCAAATTTTTCTCCATTTTTTAAAAATGTTTTTTTGTCTCTTTATCACAGCCTGGTTGTAAACCATCAAAAGTTTGTAAAAGCCCTATCCTCATGAGCCATGAAAGATAAGGGAAGTGTCTATACTTCGAGTTGTGGACAGACATGTTTGACGTTTTCCCAGGACTCACGGGGGAAAATATCTATCACAGAAAGGTTTCTTACATGTAGATCATTAAGTTTTTGGCAAAATTGAACATTTCTTTAAAGGGCACAATTTTAATAATTTTTTAAAGCCTCAGTATAAATCAAATTTTACTGGCTTCCTATTGACATGGTAAATGCCCTTATCAGATGCATTGAATGCTTGAAAATCTTCAAATCTTGGTTCCGATGTATTCCTTTGTCCCGCTAAAGTTGTATAAATTATGCTATCAAAACTCAGAGCAAAGTATTATGGTGATCTTTTTTTTTCTTCTTTTCTTTCTGATCAAGTTAATTTGCAATCTCTCCTGACCCTTTCTGCCTCCTCACAGCTGGACCGTGACCTTGACATCGTAGAAAACATGAGCAATCTTGGACCAGCAACGAGTACTCTCAAGGGACTTGAACTGAGAAATTACATCGCCATGGGGAAGTGTTGCTTTCAGTTATAACTCGTGTAATCATGACCACAGTACAGAGGCTAAGTGCACAGAGCATTCACCCTTAAATCTGCAGCGACATCTTTGAGGGTACCAGTTCCACACCGTCAGTAGGTGAGTTTAAAGCCTTGCCTTTCCAATTCCCGCCATGCCCTATGTGGGCTTAGTTTTGATCTAGTGAAAAGCCTGAGATCACTGTGTTATGACCAAGCTCCATGAAACTAGCAATAATTTTTATGCCTCTAAGTGTAACATGTATTTTTTAAACATAGAAACAGTCCGTTATTATTTCAATTTCTTTTTATAATGTTTTTACATCCCTTTATCACATCCTGGATGCTGCCTATTCAAAGTTTGCAAAAGACCTAACCTCTCTGAGTGAGACATGAAAGATACGAGCGATGTCTAAAATTCAAGTTGTGAACAGACTTAGTTGAAGCCGACCCAGGACTGATGGGGGGGAAATGTGAATCTAAGAAAGGTTTCCTACTCTAGATGATTAAGTGTATGACATTATTGAACATTTATTCAAACAATACTAATTTTAATAAATCTTTAAAGCCTCAGTATCCAGCAAATTTTACAGGCTGCTCCGTTACATATAACTACCCTTATAAGATTCCCTGAAATAGTTGACAAATCTTTGTTTGATTTCAATGTATCTGTCTGTCACACTGGAGTTGTATAAATCCACACTCAGAGCAAATTATTATGTGGATCTTTATATTCTTTGTGCTCTGACTAGTTTAATTTGCTGTCTCTCCTGATTTTTTCTCCCTCCTCGCAGCTTGGGCTTGACCTTGCCATCAGAGAAGAGAGATAAATAATCTAGAACTAGCAATGTGTATTGACACTAACACATACAGAAAAGAGTATGCAGATTCACAGCGTTTGGTTCGACTTCTGGAACAAACCACAAGAAGACCCGAGAGGAGTAAACCACTAATTGGTTATTTAGATCAGTAAGAAAGGTATATGTTGATTTGGTTAAAAGAAAATTGTGTGGTAAAGAGGATTTTTTACAGTTTCTGTAGTGGTTGTAAATCAGGGCAAAATAAATGAATAAAATAACAATGCAAATAACTTAAATCACTAGAATTTATAATTTCATTTAAAGAAAAAATTTTTTCACAATCAGAAATTCTTGCCAAGCTGATTTAAATATTTCAACTTTGAAAATACAAAAAAAAGTGATGTCTGGTGGATGTTTCTATATTTTTGCCCTTCCCTATTTTATTTTCCCCATCAGATCTGAGTTAATCATGGGCATATCAGCACTTAGTTAGTAGTTTGGATCATCACAGTATTTTAGCAGCAGCTAAATCAGAGAGACATGACCCAAGACTTCATGGATAAAACTCGAGAAAACATTCATGATTCTTGATTGCTGCTCTAACAAAAGTAAGTTTACACGTTCACTTTCTCTCTCCACCTCTCTTTGCATCTTCCTGTCTTTCCTAATTTTTAACTATTTTCGTTTTCAGTCATCTGTCTTTGTCTCTGTATTATTTTCCCTCTTCTTACAAACTTCTTTTCCTCTCTACTCTCTGTCCCTCCCACCTCCTACCAATTGCCAATAAGCATATGGCTAAAACTTTCACCGTGAAAACTACAGGGATCTACCACACTTGTTTAAACCCAAAGTCAAAAGAATCAACTTCATGCTGTATTAAGAAAGTTTTGAAAGAATATTTTCGGATCGAACAGTTAAATTGCTAGATCTAAAACACAAAATCTACTTGGAGCTCCAACTTCTGCTCACATCCTGTTTCTGCCAGCCATAGGTTTTCCATGTAAAGATGTTCCCTTCATCAGACAAGTAAAGCATCCAAATGTTATCTGATGTATGACACTGTAACAAAATGGATTTATTTTCTAATATAATTTTATAACTATTGATAGTACTTCAAGTGCAAATCTAATTTTATAAGAAATGAAATGCAATTTCATCAGAACTATTATTATACTTTTTACTGGAACAGGGTATTTTTTTTTAAATGAAAAAAAATGGGATATCAGATAATTTCCTCTAGTTTTATTCAGAAATGATATGATTGCTACATCATGAACCCAAAGACAATTTATGGCATCCTTCAAATTTTTGTTGAAATGGTGGTAAATACTGTTAAGTACAGACATTAGCTTGGTCTATACAATTACACTGAATTTTGTATTGACTGACTTAGTGGGTTTGAATCTGACTTTGTCCAATAATTCTGTAACCTCCAGTCTTTCCCTTGCTTTAAGGAAAAATGAACCTTGACATTGATGTAACACTCAAAGGAAAAAAAAAACTAAACGCAATTGTAGAAAATTCTAAATGACAAAGCAGCTATTATAAATCCATGAGATGATCAATCAATTGATAAATGGTAAGTAAACATTATTTTAATCATTTTTCCCTCAGGAAATCTTTTCACTGAATGATCTCCCACAAGACTTACTATCAAGCTGCAACATGGAAGGATGTCTCAGTTAGGATGGATCTTTCCGAGTGAAACAGGCTTTGTTCAGAAAAGGATCCCTCATAGTTTAATGGGATGAGTTTGTAAAGGATAAATAGATAAGTATGGTTTTCCATCACAGTAAAAAGCTTATCTTCTTCTCTGTAATGACCAGCAGGGTAATCAATTGTACTCTTCACTACCCTATGGGGGCTCAATTTTGCCACCAAGGGGAAACAATCTATTCAACTCTGCACTGCCGGACGTGGGCTTAATTGGCTCATCCAGTGGGAGGCTAATCTATTCAGCTCTGCATTGTCCGACAGGGCTTCATTTTACCATCTCAAAGAACGGCCAACCACATAGGAAGTGTACGAGTTCAGCTCTCTAATACCAACAAAGGCTGATCAAACTTTTCACTGGTTGACGGGGACTCATTTTTGCCATATAGAGGAAGGCTAATCTGTTCAAATCTATATTTTTCAGGGAAGCTTGTTACCACCCTGAGCTCTCCTTATCACACAGAGACTAATCCATACAGCTTTGCCTAAAGACTGATAAACTATCATCTTTTTGTGAGCCGATGATAGCTGAAACTTGGCTGAAATCACTAGGAAACTCTAATCTTGTTTAACTTTGAGACAAAAGCTTGGAACTGTTGAATTGCTATAAGCTCTCCTGTCCCGACTTAGTTCGGGGTTTGAGTAAGCCAATGTTTTATTTACGAAAACGAAATAGAATGCATATTTTAATTTATGTAATAGTCATAATAGCAGTCAAGCTAATTTTGACCCATTTATTAAACATTTTTATCATCTCTGGGAAAGTGAATTGAAGAGGGCAGAAGAGGTGGGGAGGGGATGGACATAAAAAAATGTTGCATAAAACTTTAAAACCTTCAAAACGATGGTTTATTATAGCTTTGTTTATCACTTGCATTAACAAAGAACCTAGTTATGTAGCAGAGTTTGGTCTTTTTTAAATACAGTATATATTCACAGTATATATATGATAATAAAAAAAGAAATCAAATACCTCGAGGCACATTAGTTGCTAAATGATAATAAATTACATTCTAAGCCAATACTTGAAAAAGAAATCAGTGGGTTTGAGACAACTTTTTGTTTAAAAAAAACGAATGCTTTCGCTGTAATGGCCGCCAATAAGTTATTGTAACATACCTATTGATGGACGCTTACTTTCACTTATGAAAACTCTCTAGTGAAAAAAACTACAGGAGACCGCTGCAAAATACTTAAAACTTGTATTGGAAGCGGCCCCTCCTAGAGACAAAATATTCAAAAATGAAGAAAAATCACTGCCTCATGCAACTATGTACCCTTATAGAATAATTCACCCCTTCTCAGATACTTTAATACTTAATTTCCGTCTTTATTATTAGTAAAACTTAAGATTCACACTTTTATTAGTTTTGACAATAGGTATCATGAAAGATGCAACATTGATTTTTCTCTTCATCATACAAGTGATTCAGGAAATGATGAATCTTCTTAACATAAGAAGAGCACCTGTGTATTGGGCTTGTAACATCCTATATGATATCTACAGGGATACTTTTTACTAAGGCCCAATATCACTTTGTTTCCATTATCATATGGCCTGAAAGGGACTTAAGATCTGTAATTGTGCTGTTACATCCAAAGGAACGAGTTGGATTTTTAACTAGTGGAGCTCCAGTAACTTAACGAAGCACAATTACGAGTTATCGCCTTTTATCTGAAGAGAGCTGTCTCAGAGGGTGTAGATATACTTTACACTCAGTATTGCCTGTTATTAATCTGCCAGCTGCTCTTAAATCTTCCGTATTTTACATCCAATCTACCATCTATTATTATGCAAAGTCTTTTATATTCCTCTTTACTCTGTTACTATATATCCATCTGTCTTTATATTCTCTTGTCTGTGTATATTGTCTGGTAGTCAATATGTATATCTGATGTCTGTCTCTTTTCCTTTATCTCTATGAGACTTTTACATTTTCTCTGTCACCGCAGTTTTGCTCTTTTTTCCGAATACATTTCTTGTTTTCATTTTGTACACAAGGTATAAAAGAAGATTTTCGAAGGTTGTTTGTGACAAAGCAAAAGTATTATACAAAATATTGCTCATTCATACCTTCTTCCTATGATTCCAGTTGTAGTTTTGTGTTCTTTTAATGAATGCAAGGCATTGAAATAACTAATATGAAATGTTTTATTAAGTCAGATTCGCTCTGATGGGACAATAATTATATTCTATGCTCAATTAAGAACACTTATCGTTTTTTTTTCCCGATTTATTATGTTGGTTGTCAGTGGAGAGATATGATTACATAGTTTTCTTGGAGGTCCTAAAATGTGTGTATGTTAAAGGTTTATAAACTGGATCTTTGGTTTGCAATACTCTGCAATGGTTTTGTGTATCATGGTTTTTTATATTTTTAGATTCAATCATCTGCCTTCTCCGTAAACGTTTGCTTTGGCAAGTCTTTTTTGGGGGGTTAAAAATTGAGGGAGGCTTTTTGTTTTTGTATTCTGCCAAACAAGGTTTCTTCTAATCAGTTTTCTTCTTTCAGATGTATATAAGTATTTGGTCATCAATCTCATAATGCCAACATGTTGTGGTTACCATTATATGGTGTTTTTTTTAAAGCCTCATTTAAAGTGGATCGTAACTTGTATTTTTTAGTCTTTGGATTTTTCAGTTTGAATTTTTGAAATTTCAGTCAGTCACTTGTCTGTTAAGGATACCCATTTTTGGAAGTTTAGAATTCGTCTGCCTGTTTTACTTGCTGATCTCTTATTCTTTCAGAGTGGGCTTGTTTTCTCCATAAAATGTTTGTAAACCAATGCAGTGTAGGATACTGTTTACCATCAATGCTCAATTTTTTATTTTAAAGGGTGGGGGGGGGGGGAGTGGAGGGACAGGGACAGGGACAGGGAACTTTTTAGTGAAAGGCTAAATTTTGATAGCTGCTGTATGCAGAATATTTGAAACAGTTTATGACTTTAGACTTCACTATTATTTTTGACACATTCATGCGTTGTAAGGCGGAGAGCATAAAATGTTAATCCTCAACAAATCAGGCACATCTCTCTTAATTTTCACCATTGTATTAGCATTGCTCTTTTTTAATTTTTTTTTTTATTCACGCATGCCTAACAGCATGTTACTAACCTGCATGCTAATAACCTGCACGTCAACTTGTGCTGATACAATAGTGAACTTGGAAATATGTGCCTGTTGGAGCAAAAAATTACTTTAATCATGAGGTAAAGGAAAAACGTGTGTCCATTTTTTAAAATGCTTTACTAGTTGAAGGCTGGATGTGCGAATGAGTGGGGAAAAAGAAGAGAAAGATAGAGAGGAAGACTAGGAAGAGGAAAAAGGCATTAAGTCACTATTATAATGGTCTCAAGTCAGTTTCACTAGCTTTTCATCCTGCAAGTCTCAAGCGGTTTGGGCAGGGCTATTCATCCCAGTTTCGTCAGTTATCATATGTTTGTCCTAATTGCAAGGTTTGTTTTCACAGTGGCATTGGTGCTCTGTCAGTAAGTAGAATGGTTTGTGCATTTGCACGTCCTTTTTTGTGATCAATATCTTATCTTCATAGTTTTTCAAGCGTTCTTATCCTTTGTGTTTTTTGTGGGTTTTTCTTCAGTGAAACACTTTTGTGTAGCAGTAATAAATCAAGATCTTGGGATAAAGGCAAAATACGTTTGGTGGTTCAGATTTATGAGTTGTGATTTGCCTTGCTCTTTGGGATTTCAATTTTGTGGCGCTCTAGCTGAGCTGACAGTCATGTCCATCATTGTTACTTCCGTCAGTTCTGGTCAGGTATTCATGAACCGAATAACTTTGGGATTTCCATGGATATCATTAAGGGTTAAGGTGGGATCTCTGCGGATTTCTACATCGGGTGCAGTCTGCTTTACAGTGAAAGTAATTCCCCATGTTTGTCTGTTCCTTGTTATATTGTCAAATGCAAGTCTATGATAACTTCATATTCAAGATGCTTTTTTACTTGTCCTACTGATTGAAAAAAGTAACGCTGAATAATTTCCGCATCGTAATGGTCAACACACTTCTTAACTCTAGGGTCCTAGTGTCCTAGGTCACAGATTTTGCTCTGGTACCATACTATGGTGACATTTTACATGAAATTTAATATTAGTGTACAAGAACACTAAAAAAAATTCATAAATTGTATTGTTTTTTAACTGGAATTTATTTTATATTGATAATTCTTCAAATAACATTACAATGTCTGAATTGAATTTCCATGAAATTAATTTGATTGAAGATCTGAATGTAAGGTACGACTGTTGAAAAAAGCTATATTTAGTGGCTGCTTGAATCAATACATCAGGTGAAATATTCCAATATTGATTTTGTGTTTTACTTGATATTTTAGCCTTCTATTTTTGAGTGAGTGTGTAGATTTTTTTGATTTACCAACTTGCATCATAGAGTCTACAAGTTCCTCTTTTACACTTACATTTACTCTTTTTTAATCGCTTAAAATTTTTATCAATGACCATGTCGATTGAATACCCCCTTATATGTTGCGAATGTTAACATTTCAAAAAGAGAAATCTAAACCATCACAGCAGTTTATACATTCAGCTTTAATAGCTGACGGAGGCTTATCAATTTAGTGCCTCACTGTCCAACATGGCTCAGTTTTGTAATATACTACATTATACATAAGTAGATAAGTTTTTGACCTCATCACTTCATTTTGTCCCCTTGCAGCGGGCCTATGTTGATATTGAACAAAGCCTTAGATCACTGTGTTGTTGACGAGCTGAATCAAATAACATAGAAATAAGAGGCTAATTTGTCAAGATCAATGGGATCTCTGACATCCCATAGGAATATCAATATGAAATATTATATTGCAAAGATTGAAGCCATTGAGCATTTGTTGAAATATTTCGCCATTGAGTTAGCTGCGCAAAATATATGCCGACCTTCTCTCTTGTGTGCATGGCGTTTTTTTTTGTTTATATCACAACTTGTATCTTAGGTTCTACAAGCTTCTCTTTTACCTTTGCCTCTTTAGTAGTCATGTAAAATCTTTTATCAATGACCATGTTGTTTTTCTTTTAAACCAAAACAAGAAGTGACGCTTTAAAGGAGCAAAAGGTTCTAACGGGGTGCGTCTTCGGATATGGTAAGGGAAAAGGGGAGTGAGGGAAAGACGGGGGGGGGGGGGGTTAGGGGTGCTGCTAGTGGCAATAATCTTCATGGCGCAGTAAACAGTGCTTTAGAATAGTTATTTTCTTATTAAATTTGGTTCCAAGTTTTTGTCTCCATTGTTTGATTCCATAGTTATATGTCAAATCCATCATAAGTTCAGTCAAATGTTTTACATAGAGATGGTATAAAGAGAGCAGTGTTTTATTTTCGTGAACATAAAATTTTTCTAA